>JALJCO010012978.1:0-332500 GCA_023101725.1 Atherinomorus stipes | reverse complement strand
TGGCCCCGAGAACAAGAGGAAAGTTCTAGTTTCACGTAAAAGTATGTAGCAGCCTTGAGTATAGATGGGTTTTCGACCATCATCACAGATAAGAAGCAAGCGCAACCAGGGGGCAATAAAATACAAGAAAAGCTGGGGAAAACTACACTGAACTATGGGAAGAAGTATGCTAAGAAAAATGAATAGAGGCTACTGCACCCTGAACTGTCAAAAATCGACAAAAGGATAGTTGGAAAATGTTTAACATTCTAAGAGGGATGCACACTTCTATTAAAAATAAAAGAAAACTTGGGCTCCGAGCGATGCAAGGCAAGTTTATTTGTGTAGCACATTTCATGTACAGAACGAATTCAAAGTGCTTTACATAAAACATTATAAGCAAAAGGGAGGAAAAAAGTAGAAGCATGATTCAAAATTAAAAGCATTTAAGATTAAAAAGAGAGAATATAGAGATGTGTGGATTTTAACTTTTAAATAAAATCTACGTAAATGCAGCTGAGAACAGGTGGGTCTTCAGCCTGGATTTAAATAAACTAAGTGTTTCAGCTGATCTGAGACTTTCTGGGAGTTTGTTCCAGACATGTGGAGCATAGAAGCTGAATGCAGCTTCTCCATGTCTGGTTCTGACACTGGGAACTGATAAAAGGCCGGATCCAGATGACCTGAGGGGTCTAGTAGGTTCATACTGGGTCAAGAGGTCACTGATGTATTTTGGGCCTAAACCATTCAGAGCTTTATAGACCAGCAGCAGAACTTTAAAGTCTATTCTCTGATGGACCGGCAGCCAGTGTAAAGACCTGAGAACTGGACTGATGTGGTCCACTTTTCTGGTCTCAGTGAGAACTAGTTTGAGTTTGGACTATAAATATCTTGTCTTTGTAGTGTATTAAATTGAATATAGGTTAAAAAGGATTGAAAAATCATTGCATTTCATTTTTAGCTACATTTTAGTGTCCCAACTTCATTGGAATTGGGATTGTAGATTGTAGAAGAAAATGAAGCACCATTGGGATTTTTTTTGCATCATAAAACAAGAAAGTAGCAGTATAACATGTTAAAGGAAAATAATCTTATATGACCTTGTACATCCTGAATTTTAAATAATGTGTGTGTAAATCAAATACAATATTATACAAGCCCACTCACTTGATTTAAAGCTAAAGCCAATCTGACATATGCATGAATTTCCATATCACCTTACTGGGTGCTTGTTGTGGTCCACAGTAACCACTGTTTTTACATGCATGGTAATTAAGGCAAACTTTTCCAAAGACATCCTGGTCCTGTTCAGGCACTTTAGCTGCTCACAGGGTTGAATCAATAATTGATTAACCTTGTGTTTTTATTAACAAGAAACTATATCAAGTGTCAAGCTGTGCCTATATTTTTACACCATTAAATAAGGAGATAATTAAAAGTATTGTTCTGTGCTGGATTATACTGACATTACACGAGATGAAAAAAATGCATGTGTTATATTAATACCACTACCTCTTTAGAATTGCCATAACATTTCAGTAGCCAACAATGTTAGTGAGATGGTAATGTTGTACTATCCTGCAGCTGAGTTGAAGAGCACAGTTCAGCTAAATGCACCAATCGCAAGAGAAAAATGGAATAGACATTTAACAAGTCATTACACTGAGTGGGATTGCCTGGTAAATTAAAGTAACCCCGTGTGGTTTGTTGGAGCTAATGCCTCGACTCCTTTCCCATCTGCTTTTAGCTGTTCTCTGTAATCATCTCGCCCTACATAGAGTCACACATCCATCACACCATCACCACGCCCCTTTGATGGCTCCGACTATACACTGGGACACATCTCTGCAATCCATGTTGACAACACACACTATGCTTTTACTTCTTTTCAGTGTAAAAGAAACAAAATATATTTAATTTCTCATGTGTTATGTTGGTGAAGCGTGTGTTATTGCAGGAGTCGTACTTGTCAAGCAAATGCTGCCACAATGACAGAGACAACGTTTGAGTGCTAACAGTAGTACAGTAAACAAGCTCAGTGATGCATTTTAGTTCACCTACTTCTGTATAAACAAAGAAACAGCAGGAAAAACTGTCTGTGGTAGACATCGAAGAAGTGATATCGATTGCTTTGCTGGCCTTTTTAACGCCGAGCAAACCGCCTCACCATAATATTGGTTTAATTTCAAGCATTTTATTATTGCCATACTTGGCGTCAAGTAAGAAGCTACTTTAACTACAGGTAAAGACTTTTTTGCATACAGGAACTGTAATTTTATAGATCGGCAAGTGACTCATGAAGAAGCTGCATCAAATTGTTTACATTTTCATGTTTGTTTGCGTGTGTTTTCGTATCTTACAGCGGAGGGCAGAAAGGAAGATCTGCCAATCCATTAAAAATCAGAGGGGTTTCATGGATGACTTTAAAAGACAGCTCTCATTCATTAAAGTACTCGTTAGTGCTCCATTAGGCGATGTTAAAATCCCTGACATTCGCTGCATAAGATACGACTTATTCCTAGAATAATACTGTATGGACTGTGACATAGCTAGGTGGCTAGCTAGCATTAGAAACGTGTCCTGGCTAACGTTACCTTGTCCTCTGACGGCTGCTGTTGCAACGTTGAGTCGGTGTCTTTGGCTCCTCGGTGCCTTAGTTCCGTCATCTTACCGCAGCAGAACAACGACAGCAAAGGTCCAGAAGCTCAGACAATTGCTGAATAAACTTCTCCAAATATCTAAGCTAGATGTTGCCAGCAACACTTTTTTTCGCACTGGAAGAGACCAAACGATGACAAATCAACGGTAAGGGGAAAAAAACAATGACAGTTTCCGGTTTTCAACTTAAAGTTGAAGGAAATAAGCGTTTTTAAATGTTAATTTTTAATAAACCTTTTTGCCTTGAAAACGTGCAGATATGAACACACACAGTAGTGATAACAGTAATAGTCTAGTAAAAGAAAGCTACTTTCTTTACATTAATCAGTTTTGATATCAGATATTTAAATAAATAAATACACAAAAAAACAAAAATAAAGTGATAAAAAATCAGAAGGAAATTCGGTCTTTTGGAGAACCAGATAAAAAGATTTTTTTTTTATTTATTTTATTTAACCAGGCAAAGACATTAAGAACAAGATTCTTGAATACAACCCCAATTCCAAAAACATGGGGATGTCTAAAAGGACAATAAATAATTTTTTAAATTCCCAAATGACTATAAATAACATATTACATGTTGAAATTTAGACATTTTGACATTTCATCATATTTATTTGTTTGAATTGATGGCAGCAACACATAAAAGTAGTTCCTGAGTGATATTAACCACTGTGTAGCATCCCCTCTTCTTTTAATTACTGGAATGTCTGGAAAGTCAGGTGACCAGCTTTTGCAGTTTTAGGAGACTTGTAGCTGCTCAGTAGCAGGTTCTATTGCCTAATTGTTTGTGTCATGATGTACCAAATGTTTTCTACAGGTCTGGACTGCAGGCTGGCCACTTCAACACATGTACTCTTTTCCTGCCAATTCGCGCTGTTGTTAAAGATACACTATGTAGTTTAGCATTGTCTTGCTGAAATATGCAAGGCTTTTCCTGACAGGAAGGTCCGGATAGGAGCAGATGTTGCTCTAAAACCTCTATATACATTTCAACATGGATGGAGCTTCACAGATGTGGAAGATACCACACCATAGGAACTACTGCGACCCCTTACCATCTGAGATGCAGACTTTTAGATTGTCTGCTGAAAACAAGCTGGATAGTCAGTCTCCTCTTTAGTCGAAAGGACGGGATGTCCATAGTTTCCAAAAAGAATTTGAAACTTGAAATAATCTGACTACAGAACAATTTCCCAGTTTGCTTCAGACCATTTCAAATTATCTTTGGCCCCAAGAAGATGGCAGCATTTCTGGAGTGTGTTCACATGTGGCTTCCAGGCACGATAGAGCCTCAACCTGAATATGTGGATGACACAGTGAACTGTGTTCAACTGTGTTGATTTCTGGAAACGTTTCTAAGCTCATTTAGTTACCAGCAGACAATTATGTCTGTTTTTTAATGCAGTGCTATCAGAAGGCCTGAAGATTTTGAGCATACAGTTTTGATCTTTGGCCTTGTCCCATGTGCACAGAGATTCCTCCTGATTCTCTCAATGTTTTGACTGTGTAGATCAGGGGTGTCCAAAGTCGGTCCTAGAGGCTGCAGTCCTGCTGGTTCTCTAGGTTTTTCTGCTTTAACACACCTGACTCAAATTAAATGGATTTAACAGCCAATGATGTCCTGCATGAAGGCTCATTTATTTGAGTCAGGCCTGGTGGAGCAGGGATACATTGAAAACTTGCAGGATTGTGGCCCCCTGGGACTGGAGTTGGACACCTCTGGTGGGATCTTCAAAGTTTGCAAATTTACCTAAAGGAACATTTTCTGGAAAATTTACTAAATTTTTAGATTTTTAGACTAGATTAGGGAACCTCTGGTTGGGGGAGGGGAAGGTGATCTCATTAATTACAAAAAAATTAAATATACAAAAATGCATAACCCATTGTAAGTTCCGACCTCACCCTCACTGAAATGCTGTGGTGGGACTACGGTTGGGTGATAAACTGAAAACTTACAGACACCGAAAATTACAGGAATAATTGATGTCATTTTGCGTGAGTTCAGTGTTTTGATAGAATCAGAAGAAAAGCATTTTTCTTTTGTTTTGTCTGTTTATAGGTTGGCTGTACTCATGTCCCTTTAAGACGCTGAGCTGCATGTACCGTCTGTAGTCACGTGACTCCACCTCATCCAGTCTGTAACGAGTTACCATCCATTTATTGCAACTGAGGTGAACTTCTCAATACATTGTGATTTTGATTTTAGGCCACATCACCCAGCCATAGCTGGGACCTTAAAAGGACTCAATAAATGGGGGCAAGGCTGCAAAGATATGAAAGACTGAGATTCTGAGATAAGATTATGCAGAAAACTATGCTGTTCGTGCATCTAAAAGTTACTCAACAAGCTACTAAATCATGGGATGTACTTAGATTCCCACTCAGTGTGTTGGTATTTTGGCTGGAGAGCACACAGAATATTCGCATGCTTGCAGAATGTACACTCGATATTGGCATGCTTGCAAGGGTGCAAGTTTATGCTGCATGTGCAAATGTGGTTCTGCAAGCACGTGGATGTGATGAGCATGCACTTTATCCTCCCCTACATGCTCAGAGCTGCTCAATATGCTTGCCTAATGTTAGACCCTTTAGAAGTGAGGATGGTGTCAGATGACTCATTTTACCTCATTGGTCCTTACTTCACAAACTGGCAAAAAAAGATGAGCCTGCTTTGCACCCAAAAACAATCTTTTGGATAATTTGTTGATGCAGGCAATAGAAATAAACAGTTACTCTGAATGAATATGTAACTGTACATGAAGTGTAAGAATGGCATCCATTAGGGTGGTTTTGTAAAAAGAATTTATTCCGCCCCTAAGCAGAGGTGAACTAGCCATCTGGCTGTTGAGGAAAAGTCCAGAACGTCCATCTGTCCTACGCAGCTGTCAGTTACTGAAGCCTGGCTTCATGCATCACATCAATGCCGGGAGCATAAGTTGGAGGGTAAAGCTGACAATGGGCTCCATCAGCCATTTATTAACTACCGTAAATATGAACAAACCCACTCAATCAGGTTGTAAAACTACACCTTCTGTCATGTGTTTAAACAGAGCATATACAGGATGTTGGGTGTTTGCAGGTTCCTGTTAGCTGGTAAAACCTCTGTGCCGTGTCCTTCATCCCGTCAGGTTAGATGTAGTGTTACATGTTATAATTCTGTCATTTGGATATAATTTAACTCTGTTGCCCTGAGCCTGAACAAGAAATGTTTCACTTTACAGCACTATTATACAATCTTATCTAACCACACCAACCATTTCCCTTCCTTAATGATACGTTCTTTTAGTGTTAAAAGAAAGAGTGGATAATCAAATTTGCTCCAATGTGGAAATACTCATATTGTATAAGCCAAAGGATAGCAGCTGTACAGAACATCCGAAACCATTTAAAAGGTACAAACAATATTTTTTGACATTTTAATAGAGGACCTGTTAAAAGAAACATTCATATTCAGCAAAGTTCATGATTTCAGTAATCTATCATCACCATGTTGGTATCTGGCATTGCACCACCCTGTTGGGTTTTTCTTACATACTGTATATTGTAAAAACTGCTGCATATGCCAACTGCATTAACCTCAAAATCACACCAGCTCAGGAGAAACGGCTCCAGTAAAAGCTCCCATTATGATGCTGGTGAGAAGTCAACCAACTCTGTGACACTGAAACCCAGAGTTGTAATCTCACTGTGCCACTGATCCACCCCAGCACCAGGAACCAGCACACTGAAGCCACGCTGCATCAGTGCTCATTGGTCTCACCTGGCACTGTTCCCTGAAGTCCTGCACCACCTCCACTGCAGATGAGCCAAAACCACACCCTGTCACTACAATGTCAAAGGGATGGAGCAGGAATCTAAACATCCTTGCTGACTACCTCGCTTTTTTTGATCGCAGCATTTCTGATGCCCTCAGACAGATATCATCTTTACTATAATGTAAGAAACAAAAAGGGAAAACTTGCAGCCTTTTTATAAAACTTAAACTGAACATCTTTTGTCAAAACATATAAATTCATTTTAAATGTTTTCAATAACTTTGTAGATTTAATTGAGAAAATTCTGTTATTTGCATTGTTTCCAAATCTTGGGCAGGTATATACATTTTCTATCCTATGACATTCATTTGAAATGATAACTTTGTGGATATACATATTTTCAACACCTCAGAATGTTCAGTCACTCTAATCTGAATATTTTAAATGAAATATTGATTTAAATATAATATCTATTAATTTGCTTATCACCCCACTGGATTATTTCTTTGTTGGTTCATTCCAGTTGAACGTTTTCTCACCAGATTTCTTTAAAGTTAGCATTTCCCACTTCATATTTCCTGCAATTTGCACGTTTAACACCAAGTGGCAGCAAAAGTTCACTTTGCTGCACAGCATGTGTATGTGTGCTTATGTGCATGGTGTGTGTCGGCCTTGTGGCCTGCCAGCAGCCAGCGTTTATGAATATTTAATGGCCGACCACTGTTGCAGCAGAAATGAAAGAAGAGTGAGCACTGCAGCCCAAATACAACAGTTCAATAGGGTCTGACATCACACTCTGGGGTGCTAATCCTTGCTGTAGGTGGTAATGAATAGCAGCAACAAGGCTGCCAGGTAATTTACATTTATATACATCACTCACACAACACATAAATACATTAAACATTTGTTTAATTGACTTTTAGAGACCAAATAAACACATTAACTTTAATTTGTAAGTTTTTATTCTCAGAAAAGAGAGTTCAAATGAACCTGAACCGTGTTTTACTGGAGGCATGCCTTCCTTAAATATTCTCTGCTGTTCAAAATCCATCCGAGTTCTTTATATCACTGCTCATTTGCATAAAATAAAAGGTGTAGTTTTTGGATTCAAATTCAGGTTGCATAAAGTGAACATGTTGTTGTAGTTTTGTGTTGCATTTCATGCTCTGTAGAGAAAGACAAAACCAGCCTGGCCTGCATGTTTACCCTCATTTATTGTGTTATTTTCACCACATAAACTGATTCGCCAAAACCTCAACTTCCAACAGATGACACATGAAAAGTGCCCATGTATGCCATTAAGCATTTCTATGAGATTGTGTTGTTGCTCCTAGCAGCCAAATATTCTTTTATTTTAAATTGGTCTCCAGTGATTGGTTTTCAAGTTTTATGAAGCTCTTTCAAACATTTCCTTTGAAGTTTATCTGTTTTTTAGTTAAAGTCTAAGAAATTTGCAGCCTTTTTTCAAATTGTTTTGTTTTGTTAAGCCACTATACATATATATATAACTTACAAAAGCATAAAATTACACCCGGGTCAAAGGTTCACATTTCTTTAGTTGGAGTTTATGGAAAATATCAAGTTTGACATTCATGAGAAAGTCTATTTTCTTCCAAGAATAAAGAGGTGAAAACATGACATATTGTATCTGAACATGTTGAAAGGTGTTTCTTTTAGAAAAAAATGCATGTTTTCACATTCTTAAGGAAACGCTGTGACAGAACAGCTGAACAGGTATGAAGGTGATGTTCTTAAAAAACTGAAGAGAAATAGAAAAAATAAGAAAATCCAGCAAAGACCTCAGACAAGACCTGAGAGATGCATCTGGACTTTCAGCTGATCCATCTGCTGTTTTCTGAAGGCTCATCAGACTTGTTTTCCGTGGTGAGCTGACAGTCAAACAGGCGTTCTTACAGAAGGGAAACAGCAGAAAAGACTGAGGTAAAATGAGACAAAAGCTGGACTGAAAACTACTGAAAACTACTGAAAACAAGTCAGATGGCGTCATGAATCCTCAGAGTCTGGACCTCGACATGATCAAACAGTGTAGCAGAAAAAGAGGCAGAAAACATCCAAAGAAGAGCTTCAGAAAGTCCTTTAGGAAGCCTTGAGAATCAGTCCCAAAGACATGAAGAAGTTACAAGAAAGTTTGTATAAGAGAGTTCAGACTGTGCTGAAGAAAAAAGGCGTTTTATCAAATATTGCCTTTCAACTTTATCAAAGTGTTCAAGCTTTCAGCTTTTATATTATATTTCCACTTTTGTTTCTCCATTCTGTAATAAATTTCAGCTTCTACATCTGCTTTTCCAGTGAAGAAATGTCAGTGGACACCCTTTATTTCTTTATATTCTGACTTATTTTATGTGTGCTCACAAATTAGATCCAAATACTAAAATAAAAAAAACTGTATTTCTTGTCATTACAGCTTGTCTCTCATTAATTTTTGCCACATTTTCTAATTGCAGTGGCAAATTTGTCACCAGCAATGATGCTTTTTTTAATCCCTGTAATTAAAATATTTTTGAGATTGATCTTTTTTTTCTGTTACCAAAACTTTGTTGATATGCGCAGATGCTCATTGAACTTACCTGTCTATTTTAAATATTCATAATCCTCTGACTAATTGAGTGTGATGCTGTTTCAATTAATTTTGCAAAATTATGCAAAGTTATTTTTGATGAGGGTGATGGAGAAATCCTCCTCCTCCACCTACACATGGTGATTACAGTTTAACAAGGGGACCTCATTGTGGTCTTTATCATGTCTTAATTTTTATTTAAAAGATGAATCACGTAATATCTTGTTTGAAAATTAAACTTCACTTTTTGGAAGTGAGCTACTCACTTTGCTCATCTATAAAATCCAGTGTTTTTCAGTAATTCTTTTAAAGCAAAATGAGAGAGAAAACACTGCAGAAAATTACCACGGCTTCTCGCACTCTCATAACCGCCCACCCACCCAAAGATTAGGGCTGCAGTGAGACCTTTTATCCTTGCTGCATTGCGATGCCTTGCCAGCACATGTACGCTGTGATCTGTCCCTGCATGGCGTGACCGTCCCATCCTGTGGCGCACAGTTAGTCTGCTGTTTCTGCTTGCCTGGACTCTGTGTGTCAGCCAGCCCAAATTTTTTTGGCTGAGACTCCTCAGCAGCTCCTCCAGAACTGCGGGGCTCTGGGACATCTGCAATGCAGAAGTCTATATATAGAAATAGAGTTACAGGGAGAGGGGAAGAGAGAGTGTGAGAGAGTGAGGGAGGCATAGACGGACACAGAGACAGAAGGATGAGGGGAAGACAAGGAAGGAAAGAGAAATCTTTGAACTGAAAATGAGTTCTTTGACAGCATCCATTTTCTCTCATGTTGATTGCAAACTTTTATCTCCATGTTTTATAATCTTGTTTGTACAAATGGAAAGTTATTACTTCAAACACCTTTTACTCAAGAAAAACACCAGAAAACTTAACCGCACAGGAAATCAATGCTAGCAGTGACAAGGACACTAAGTAGTGTATTTACCAATATGCATGATTGGACTACCCTCAATAGAAAAAGTATAATTACATGCCTGTGAAGTCCCACAAACAGGAACAGGAAAGGGTGGCTGCTAAATTCTGTGGCTTAGTATTTATTGCTTTATCTCCGAGGGTCTCAGGAGAAAAGCAGGAGAGGAAGAGGAGCGGTTCAATTATGTATGCACCTCCACAACAACAGAATCTGCTGACGGCAGAGCTCAGCACGCACACAGCAGCAACATGGCCAAATGAAGGGCGAGTCCACAGTCCAGCCCGTGGGGCCTTGGGCCTGCAGAGCAGCTACAGGATTGATCCGACTCTTGAATTTTCAATAAATCTGCCCTCTGACACGCTCCCTGTCTGACTCTCCACCGCAGAGGTCCATGCTGAGTCATAACTCTTCTTGTGTCATGGAGGACAGATGAGCATCAATTACACCGGTTTCACGAGGCCGAGAGGGCAAGGCTACAGCAGCGGCGCAAATATCCTGCTGTCTTAGGTTAAGAACCAGTCATGTCTCACCTCATGCAGGGCGTGGTCCTCTTTTGCATCTGTATGTGATGGGACACCCCTGGCAGACCCCTGATAGAGTTTACACAGGACTCTTCAGTCCATTCTCATCTCTCTGCCTCTTACTTCCATACACTTGTGACAGTATCAATAACTTCTCCTCCCAGCAGGTCTTGCTGGATAAAAGTTGCCCTGCCTGGTGGTCTTTCTTTCCTGTCCTGTCTAGGCAGATGGCTGTCCTCCCTGAGCCGGGTTCTGCTGCAGGATTTTCTTCCTGTTAAAAGCAAGTTTTTTTCCCTTTCAGTCACCAGCAGCTCAGGATGGGGAACTAAATCAAAGTCAAGATTCGAACCCATTATGTTGGTTTCTTTAGCTTGGCTATCATGAATTAACTTAAACTGGTTTGTCAGTGAACTTCCCTGAGATTACATTATTGGGAACTGGCGCTAAACTAATAAAAGTAAATTAAAGGTAATTATGTGACACAAATTTAACTAATTTCCTGCTACTTTTAGTTTAAAAAAAGAGAGAAAGTGTGTCCTTGTTCACTTGTAAGGTTAAAAAAATATTACTTTTTCTTCAGATAGTTCTTTGAAAACACTGCTTCTATGTTTTGGCTCAGTTTATACTGAATAAATACTGACCCAGTGTAATGTGTTTTTCATCTGAGACTGTATTTATCTCATTTCAAGCACTCATTCATACAGTTTATGTCATACAAGATTTCAGTGAACTTTAGAATATTCATCCCAAGAACATTGGGATGTTTATTTATTTATATGTGTTAGAATAAAGAAGTCATTTGGAAAGATTTAATTATATTGAATGTGTTAAGAAAAACACAATATTCATTACTTTCCCAGAGTAAACGCAGCTGGTCCTATGGGTGATCTGTTTCAGCATGTCAACTAATTGTTCTGAGCTATCTAGTTCATCTTCTCTTTTCTTAGGCTGAAATAATAAATTGTGTAATAATACTGAACAAACCCTCTGTGGTGTCACCGTAATGTCTGAAGAGCTGAACTGATGCTCGTTGGGGTTTCCCACAATTGCCATCTTGGGAGTGTAGCACATCTCATCAGTACAGGTAAACAAAAAAATGGGCAAAGAGGTGGAGCTGAGAGAGGGGCTGTGAGTGTGGGGGGTGGATAATTGACTCCCATCAAACTCTGAGCAACCTGTAGCTAAAAGCTAACCAAGCTAATGAGATCAAACGGATGTAGGCAAGCTAAAGTTAAGGCATGCTGTTAGCCAGCTAAAAACCACGGTTAATGCTACTCTGCTACAGGCTGAGGCCTTTACGGGAGCAAGCAGGAAGCTAGCCCTCATCACGAGTGCTGACAGCAATGGTGGAGGACATGCCCCTGATTATTATAAGATTAAATAACTTTTTTATTTCATTTTAACCAGGCTGCAAACATGTTTATTTCTGCTGTGTAATTAGCTGTTTTAACATGGGAGTCTATGGACAATCAAACGTACTTTATCAATTCCCAGGGGGAAATTCATCGTTCCAGTATAACTGGTCTCAGATCAGACATACAACAGATAGGCTATACACAGTTATAGGAACAAGACCAGGCAGACTGAGGCGCAGCTAGCTTCATACCGGCGCTCCTGTTCATCATTGACTCCCTTTTGGACCCCTAGTGGATGAAGAGTGAACTGAAATTTTTGGCACTTCTGCATAGGCTTCACTTTTTCACTTCCAAAGTTTGCCGCTTGGCTAAAACTCATGTGTTCAATGTTTCATGTTTCATACGTGATATAAAAACATTTGACCGCACTCCTCTCTCATATTTTTTTTATTCATTTCATGTTGGTTTGGTTTAGCATCTCTAAGTGCTGATACTGTTGTTGCAACTATGCTGCTTCATTCATTCATTGTGAAACCCAAACCTTAGCCAAAACTTAAACTCGGTTATTTATTTATGCTGAACACCAATCAGGACCCCAGAGCTGAAACTAAGATTTGGAATTGGTGGTCCCAACAAAGATAGTGTTTATAACAGGAAAAGTCCCACCAAGCTAAGGAAAATGCCTCTACACAGACAGAGTCTGTAAGCAGGTAAATAAATAAATAAAGAGCCTGAGTCTGTGATGAAGTTGTTGCTGGTGACAGCTTTGCTGGTGGGCCTTCACAAGCATCTGCCATCCATCTTAGCCGACCCCATCTTTTACCTCTGGGTGTAGACAGGCAGCAGATGAGAAGAGTCAATACAAACACCCGGCAGATTGTATCCAGCTTCCCCACAAGATATTGACTCTAACCTGAAGGGTAATGAGGCGGCCAGTCATGTGAATGGAAGTAGACAGCGGAGCAACTCATCCTCTGGAAGATTCTTGCTTTTTGCTTACTCACTTCACCTCACTTAACTTCCTTCCCTGATACCTACATTATTTTTGCCATGTAACTGTAAAACAAAAATAAACTTTTCCTAAAACGTCTAATTAAAAAGAAGTTAAAAATGTGTTTTCATGCAATTTTAATAGGTGTCATTAGTGTACACCAATGATATTATGAGCAATGTAAACAGTTAACTTGTCTGTTGATGCTTGTAGGATGAAACCAGGCCATATGAAAAGCCCTCCATGGGGTCTCATACCATACCAGCATCTTGTCTGAAATAAAGGAGCTTGGACACACTGAAAAACTGCACACACGCTGTTTATACACGCATGTATATACAGCTGTGTGAAAAAGTTTTTGCCCCCTTCCTAATTTCTTACTTTTTTGCATGTTAGTCACACTTAAATGTTTCAGATCATCAAACAAATTTTAATGTGTGTCAAAGACAACACAAGTAAAAGGAAAATGCAGTTTTTAAATGAAGATTTTTCTTCGCGAGGGGGAAAAAAATCCAAACCTCCATGGTGCTGTGTGAAAAACTGATTGCCCCCCTTGTTAAAACATAAATTAACTATGGTTTATCACATCTTTGGAAAGCTGATTTCAATTTCTCTAGCCACACCAAGATTGGATTACTGCTACACCTGTTCTCAACCAAGAAATCACTTAAATGGGACCCGCCCGACGAAGTTTAGTCTCACATTTGATGAGGGACCACAGGTTCTCTATGGGGTTCAGATCAGGTGAACAAGGAGGCCATCTCATTAGTTTTTCTTCTTTTAGACCCTTTCTTGCAGCCACGCTGTGGAGTACTTGGATGCGTGTGATGGAGCATTGTCCTGCATGAAAATCATGTTTTTCTTGAAGGATGCGGACTTCTTCCTGTACCACTGCTTGAAGAAGGTGTCTTCCAGAAACTGGCAGTAGGACTGGGAGTTGAGCTTGACTCCATCCTCAACCCGAAAAGGCCCCACAAGCTAATTTTTGATGATACCAGCCCATACCAGTACCCCACCTCCACCTTGCTGGCGTCTGAGTTGGACTGGAGCTCTTTGCCCTTTAGCGATCCAGCAACGGGCCCATCCATCAGGCCCATCAAGACTCACTCTCATTTCATCAGTCCATAAAACCTTAGAAAAATCAGTCTTGACATATTTCTTGGCCCAGTCTTGACGTTTCAGCTTGTGTGTCTTGTTCAGTGGTGGTCGTTTTCAGTCTTTCTTACCTTGGCCATGTCTCTGAGTATTGCACACTTTGTGCTTTTGGGCACACCAGTGATGTTGCAGCTCTGAAATATGGCAAAACTGCTGGCAAGTGGCATCTTGGCAGCTGCACGCTTGACTTTTCTCAGTTCATGGGCAGTTATTTTGTGCCTTGTTTTTTCCACACGTTTCTTGCGACCCTGTTGACTATTTTGAATGAAACGCTTGATTGTTCGATGATCACGCTTCAAAAGCTTGGCAATTTTAAGAGTGCTGCATCCCTCTGCAAGATATCTCACTATTTTTTACTTTTCAGCTGTAAAGTCCCTCTTCTGACCCATTTTGCCAAAGGAAAGGAAGTTGCCTAATAATTATGTTTGCCTAATAAACCTGATATAGGGTGTTAATATCATTAGACCACATCCCTTGTCATTCTAGAGATGCACATCAGCTGATATGCTTAATTGGTAGTAGGCTTTGGGCCTATACAGCTTGGAGTAAGACAACATGCATAAAGAGGATGATGTGGTCAAAATACTCATTTGCCTAATAATTCTGCACTCCCTGTATAGATAACTAGGATAACGTCGGTTTTGGTGGAACCTGGTTCATCACCTACATGCAAAAAATCAGCTTCTCTCGCCGCAATAAGGCCAAAATCTTTTTTTTTTTCTTCTGGCATGAGTGGCAGCTTTGTTGTTTATGTGTTATGTTTCTGATTTTATCATCTAGAAGAATGTTTTTGGCAGTGACCGTATTTACTATATGCACATGCACACACCTGAAAGAGCTCTGTCAAAAGCCTCTGTGTAATTTCAACCTTGGTAAATATAACTTACTTCCACCAGTCTTTGCTCCAGAATTTTATCCACAGATATTTGGCAGAAGGTCTACTTGCTGCTGAGATTGATGCATCATTACAAACTGCAGCAGATATTAAAACAATCATTTGTAGTAGATGATAGTGCTCACCTCCTGCTGGATGAACTAGATTATTAATGAATAGCAAACATTACTTCTTCTGTTAATTTTCAAAGATGAATGATCAGCCTGCACTGAAAAAAAGAACCTGTTGGATGAGCTAAATTCAATAGTGGACAGTGGTTGCACACAGATGATTAGCTTTGGCAGCAACCATAAAGATTGAGTTAAATTCACACAAACTACTCATATTAATAAACGTGAATATTTCATGCTGATACAGAGTGATTGAAATATATTTTGATGAAGTCATTTGAGTTCTCGGAACATTTTAAACCTTCACAATTTCATCACTTTATCCCAGATTGTCCAATAACTTTTACTCCAACACCATTTGGTCACTTATACTCTACACATTATTTTCACTTTACATCAATGGGTATCCAGTCCTCATGGCCACAATCCTGCAGGTTTTTTAGGCCTCCTTGCTTCAACACACCTGACTCAATTTAGTGAGTCATTGTTCAAAACCTGTTAGGCTGATTGATGCACTAATTTGAATCAGGTGTGCTGAAGCAAGGGGGCGGGGGAGGCCAACATTTTTATTGACTAAATCTCACAAGATCACATTGTTCCATAACAAAATCTTGTGAGATCTTGTTCCATTTGCACTGCTCCAGCATGTGGAAAAATCCCTATTAATGTGGAAGAACTTCATATCCCAGCATTCCTTTCAGCGTTATGTGACTATGGTGCAGCTGCTGCTGCTACAGACTGACTTGCTTTGAAGCTGCTTATAATATGTCTGGTTTTAAGTTGTTGGTTAAGTTACCAAGTTGTCAGAAACATTAGAATTAGCCACATGTTGGCTAATACCTGCTAGTATCTGATACATGGCAGACAGATGTCCAAAGTGAACTCCTCTGGCTGAGTTAAGACTATTTTGGGATCTTTGCTTGGAGCAGAATGTGTCAGCTAATACCTGGAAGTCAGGGCCTGCCTGCCATTTTTTGGGTCAAAAGAGGTCAACATGTAACAATAATGATGTAGAGTTTGCCAGCAACATGACTTCGTCGCTTTCTAAAAAGACAACAACAAAAAAAGGGAAAAAAAAAAAAGTACAGGGACCGGTTGGATGCCGCATCTTGGGAAAGGTATGACCAAAAACTTGGACTCATCGGTGCCAGAGATCTATACGATGACGTCTTTGCTCCACGTGAGTGGTTGAGAGACCGGAATGTTTTCCTCGAAGTTGCCTCTGCGGGCATTTTTAATTACCTGGTAATATATAAAAGCTCGTACATGCTGGAGGAGCTGAAAGCTTACAAATCCCTCAAAACGTACAGTTATTTTGTATGTGGTTGGGTGATGGATGTTTGTCTCACTGACATCAACAGGAGGACTCTTCTTCTTGCAAAGGTTAGTCAGCACGATGCTACTTTGCACAATACTAACACAGTCTCCTCAAGCAGACGTGTTGATGTAAATTTGGTCATTTGTCGCGTAAGGTGAAGTTATAACCCCCCCCCCCCCACACACACGCGCACACACACATACACACACACACACACACACATTACCCTAACTCTTGTCATGAAAGCACAAATCCACATGTAATCAGACCACGAAGTGATCTACATATCGTCATACCTGTGATGAAGTGATCAGAACACACTTCGGAGTGTTTCGAGGGTTGGAAGTTTTTGCGTTTGATCGGAGCTAGCCACAACATCCGTCTCGAAAGATCTTCTGGCCACACACCCTCGGTCAAACATATGGCTGGAATGGACAAAAACTTTCGCTGCACGGGGTCAGTAGAACAGCTTTTACATCCACTGACAACACAACAATGAACCATTGTTAATGTAAAACTAGGAACAGGACTACTGACAAATACAATGTCTATGCAGGTGGTCTGTAGGTTGTGAACACTTAACCCAAAAAATAGTGATGTGCACGGTGAATTTTAGTTGTATTTCTCAAAATATGAGAGATACAACCTCACAGTTGTCTGCATATACCTGTATCGATTAATATTGGATATTGGAGATTAAGAGTTGGGCAATATCTTATATTCCTCATCCCTAATTCCTTTAAGATTTTCATAGACTGATTTTAGTTTATCTCTCAGTGTTTTCTTATTAACTTAAATTGAATTGAAGACACAGAGATCAAGTTGATATTTGGTTAATAAATGTCTTTATTTGGCTTAAAGAGGAATATCACTGCATGAGACAGCAGCACATACAGTCACAGTAGTATAGCAGAAGTGTCGGCACTCCTCTGTCTCCCCAGGAACACGTGAGATGCAGGTGGAAACATGTTTTATTTTAACTTTCATTCACGATTAAGGCAAGTTTTTTTTTTCTTTAATTTTCTGTTTAATTGAACGCACAACAAGCAGAAATCTATCCCATCCAGCAAATATTCAAGCTCCAAGTATCAAGCCATGCATTCATGTCCATTGCCTGATTCATTTGTCAAAATAGTACAAGGCCAAGGGACTGAAATGAGGAGTGATATTGTTGAAACAAAACATCTCAGGGCAAAGGTTTGGAAGGTTATAGTGAAAATAGCCCTTATATGTAATTCTATACCTTATAACCACAGCAAAGCCACAACTGACACCCTCAGCTGAGAGACGTCAGCTCTGATCACTTTCATCCCAGATCCTCTTTCCAACTACAACAAATGAAACAAAAGCACCACCATGTTTTGTGGGGAAAAGAGGAGAAAAAAAGAGGCTGGTTTCTTGAAATATTAGCGTAAACTCTGACACGAGAGAAATTCTTTGACAAATGAATCAGTCAAAGGGAGGGATTCTTTATATTCCCAAAATATATATAGCAGCAATTTAAACTCTACAGTTTTTTTCATTCACAAAGATACATTTCCTCATGGAGAAGCTGCAGAACTCCCCTTTCTAACAGCCGAACAGCTCCCAGTCACATCTGTATGTGCAGTTCCTCTGAGCTCGGAGTTGCCATTATTGCCGTGCTGTAACACTGGAATAAAACGGGGATGAAATGACAAACAAAGTAAAGGTAATGAGAGAAAGTGCAAGCATTCACCTGCAGTGCAAAAAAAGGTGGGGTTGGACTTCCAGTTCACAAAGAAGCAGTTTGGTTTGGGGTTTTTTTTTCCCCTCAAAACGTGCCTGTGATGAAAGCCAGCAATCAGAAATGCTTCCTTACAGGACTACCCAACTTTTATATGTAAAAATCAAATAGCACCGTAAAAGTTGGACTGGCTGTTTCTCATGCTCCAGGATATGTGCGTTTATCTCCAAAGTCTGTGTGCTGACAAGATTATTACCTCCAAGGTTTTGATTGCTCTTACTGCGAGTGCGATCGTTAATGGCACGATTATTGTTGCTCAGAGGAGGAAACTTTTTTGTTTTCAACCTCATGACACGTTGTGGCAACATGCTCGCTCTCTGCGCGTGATGATATCAGCAGAGGATGGAAAAGATCCAAGCTCTTCTGCCACAGAAGTTACTCTCTCCTGCTCCGTCTGGTGTTTGAACTAATCACGTCTGATTGGCTGAGCAAACAGAGACAGAACAACACAGAGAGTGTGAGGCATCTGGAGTGTGTTTGTGTGTGTGTGAGAGACACTGTGAACAGGAACCAGATCCAGAATTGATCGGTGGGATGTGGAATGAGTTATTGATGGTGATGATGATAATGATGATGATGATAATGATGACATCACAAGCAGTTTAGCTCTTGCTGTTCTTCCCGGTGGAGCTCTCCTTCTCCTTTTCCTTCCCCTTATTCCCCTTATCCTTTGGCTTCTCCTCTTCCTCTTCTCCCTCATCCTCTCCCTCTCCTTCACCTTCCTCCTGATCATCTCCCTCATCTCCCTCGTCTCCCTCCTCTCCTTCCTCTCCTTCCTCCTCCTCCTCCTCTTCCTCATCCTTCTCCTCCTCATCTTCCTCCTCTTCGGGCTTGGACTTCCTGTAAGCACCGAGGGCGTAGGTGCGGGCCGACATGTAGGAGAGACCGGGGTAGCCAGACTGGACCAAGGCGCCGCCAACGGTGCTGAGGCGACACTCCTCACCTTCCAGCAGCTTCCTGAGAGGACAGAGAAAAACAGACGTCAGAAAAAAGATGGAATCTCCTTTCCTGGATTGTTTGCTTTTACTATCTCAGGTTATCTCGTGAAAGAATGAAATGTTTCTGTATCAGAGACAAGAGTAAACTATCACTGTGACTGAGAGGCTTCACCTCATAAAATAATATATATGTAACCAAGAAGTGTTTGAATTAAAATTTGCTTACAAAAAAAGAGATTGGCTCTATCTAAAAAAAAAAAAAAAACAATAAAAAGAAGCTGAACCTAAATTGGAGTTATTTATTTAATTATCTATTGCTCTTCTGCTTCATTACAAAGATTTTGAATCAGACTGTGATGTACAGAAACAGGTAGATTCAGGGATGTGTGTGGGTGTGATTTAAAACCTCAAGGGCAAAAAATAAATAGAATGATTTTTTTTAATGAAAATAAAAATAAAACTATCAGGATTTGTCTTTTCTTGGAGAAAATCTATTTTAAATCATTCATAACATCCTTTAGCGTGCACGATTATTACACAGCAGGGGGGTCCAGCCCGGGTCCATGAGGTCCACAATTCCGCAGGTTTTCTATGTCTCCCTGCTCCAACACACCTGACTCAAATTAATGAGTGATTGCGCAGAGCTATGGCTGTTAGATTCATCTAATTTGAGTCAGCTGTGTTGAGCAGGGAGGCATGGAACCGAATTTGGACACCAAGTGCATGAGCGAACTGTCAGGAACGTAACTCACCTGTATGCAGCGATCTCAATGTCCAGCGCCATCTTGACATTCAGCAGGTCTTGGTATTCACGCAGGTGGCGGGACATCTCTCCTTTGGTGCTACGCAGAGCAGCTTCCAGCTGCTGGATGGTGTCCTACACACACAAACACACCAAATTACATAGCTCTTTGCCAGGATTCAAATTCCGGTTAACATCTGGCCAAATACAAATATTCAACTCGTTTACTTACTTGCATGTCTCTGATCTCATTGTTGTGGCGATCCTCCATCTCAGCAATCTGTCTCTCCAGGGCTTCATTGTGGCCCCTGAGGGCCTCGATCTCCAAGGTGCGGGCTTGTACCTGCCTGCGGTACTCGCTCAGCTCCTCCTTCGAGTGCTTGATGGCGTCCTGGTTGCGAGCGGCAGCGTCGGTCACGGACGCAAACTTGGAGCGGTACCACTCCTCTGCCTGGGCCTGGTTCCTGGCAGACAAGTTCTCATACTGGGATCGGATGTCCTTCAGGGCCGCAGCCAAGTCCGGTTTGCTCATGTCCATCTCCACTGAAACCTGGATGGATTCAAGAGTCGATGGTAAGAACAACATATATGAGCTGATGAACTGATAATAAAAGTTTTCTAAACAAATAAACCAACAAGTTAAGATAATTTAATGGAAATGTCCGCATATTTAATATTTTCTTTTATTCAAAAGTACATCAGATATGTCCCCTGTAGTTTCTATATATTGGTGACGCGTAGGCTATAAATGTTTAAACTAAGCTGTTTGGATATGTGAGCTGGACCGCTGCTGATGAATGGGCTGCTGACTCAGGCTTCTGCGCGGCAGAAAGCTGTGCTGTCAATATCTTACATGGCAATAATATTCCCTGCAGGGCAAGACAGACACCCTTGGAGAAATCTACCCAGCAACCATCACTGCCTCACTCACTACAAGTCAATACTGTAATGGACAAAGTCACAAATTTCATTGACAGCTGCTGCGTGCGTTTCACTCAAGTTTCTTCTTTTCAGCTTACCAGGAGTTCCAAAACTCGCCATGACTGTGAAAGTCAGAGTAACTTATAAAGCTATAAAGCTAATTATGCACTATTCTTAAATATTTGGGGAAAATAAACAGAGTATTCTGAATGTTTTGCTGTAGTTTTTCTAGTTTGAAATGTATGCAGAGTTCATTCCTCCATGCTGCCCTTTGTGACGACCACACCCCTGGATTACCATTATGAGTAGGCCGAATAAACATGTAAGCACACACCCCTTAATGAGAACTAATTCATTTGTGATTGAGTAATAGGCTAACACCTCAATGTAACTTTTAGGCTTTAACAACCTAAAAATGTTAAGCCGCATAAGTCCTACGACACGTATAACTATAACTACGACACGTAACTCAAATCCTTCAGTCAGATGACATTAATTAATGTCTACTGCTGGGAAAATGCAATAAAAGTTGGTGTGTATTGGCGCGTGACGGGGCCCGTGGGTGCTGCAGGTACGCTGGACAGCTCCAGCTTTTTGGAGGAGAGGGAGAGAGGGAGGGAGGGAGAGACAGCGCGTGGTGCTGAAAACGGAACCGCAGTGCCATCAATTTTGCAGTGCGCAGTGTTCAGTTTGTTGAGGACTCAGCGTGACGCATGTTCAGAGGAAAGGTGGTTCAAGACCGATAATTCTCAGATGTAACACCCTTCAGATTCAGGCTGTTCGGACAAAGTGGTTTTTAAGTAGGCCTAAACAACAACTATTAACCTTTATATGTAAACTGCAACACAGACCTGTGCAGGCTAGACTGCAATTATATTTTTAATGTATGAGATAGTTTTACGGATTATTTTAAAGCCTTTATCATTTAAACCTATCTTAAAACTTGAATATCTCTGAACCGCAAACTTTCAGGATGTGTGCGCGAGGACCTGGGACTGGTGTGACACCTGCCAGTCTGCGGGCCGTCTGACCAGGGTCGGATGTCTACCTGTGTGGCTTGCAGTGACGCCTGCAGCTCCTGCAGCTCCTCCTCATGAACTTTCCTGAGGAAGGCGATCTCATCCAGCAGAGCCTCCACTTTCTTCTCCAGCTCCAGCCGCACCAGGGTGGCGTCGTCCACGTCCTTCCGGTAGCCCTTCAGGGCGCTCTCCGCCTCCTCGCGCATCCTGGTCTCCTCCTCCAGCTTTTCCCTCACGCGGTCCAGCGTCTCGTTCATCTGCACGCAGTCCAGGTGCATCTGGCTCTTCTCATGCGTCAGCTCTTCAACGCGTGACCGCAGTTCGCGGATCTCCTGCTCGTACAGCTCGTGCAGGCGCGAGGGCTCGTTGTTGCGCTGCCGCAGCAGCGTGACCTCGGCCTCCAGGACTTTGTTTTGCTGCTCTAGGTTGTGGACCTTCTCAATGAAGGACACGAAGCGGTCGTTGAGCCCCTGAAGTTGCTCCTTCTCGTTGGTGCGGATGATCTTGAGCTCATTGGTGACGGCGGTGGATTGGGTCAGGTCCATGGAGGAGTCGGGAATGGAGGAGAAGACGCGGCCGGGTGCCGCTGTCCTGCGGAAAGTGGTGGAGGACATCATGGAGGGGGAACCATAAGTGCGGTGGCTGCTGCGGTATCCCGTGGAGTGCAGACGGGACGGGCTGCTGCCCATACCCATGCGACCGGACCGAGGGGCATCTCCAAAGATCTTCCGATAGGAGCTGCTGCTGTAGATGTCGCTGGAGTAACTCATGTTTGCTGTAGCTTGGTGGAGTCCGGCCGACACCGCTGCTATGTACGGGAGAGAAAAAAGAGTGTGTGGAGTTGCGGAGTGTGTGAGGGTGAGTGTGCGTGAGAGAGAGAGAGAAAGTGAGATGCGAGTGATGTCTGGCCAGGACAGGTGCTTTTATAGTGAAGGCGCGTGGTGCATCATTTGACGCAGCAACAACGGGAGATGAGGGGAAACCTGCAAGCTTTTGCAAAAAGCTTCCACTCTCTTGGGAGACACGAAGTCACTCATGCATATCATCTTTTTTGCCCTCCAAGTCAGGCATAATCATAACAACTCCAAATGAAGACCACATTTTGTACAGGGACTCAACAGGGACTTATTTTCTTATGTTGAGATCTAACACATGTTTCCCTTTCTCGGTGACACCCAAACACGATTTCCTTTTAATGTCTGACTTCAGAACCTGCTGCTATAATCCAAGTATAATAAAAATCACTCATGCAATCTCAATTTTTCTGTTCATTTATTACGCCACGGGACTGTCTCGCGTTACCTCAGTCTGTCCTGTTCACTGTCATTGCAGTTTTTCTTTGCTGTCCCAGCAGAATGGCAAATGGGATCGATGTGTAAAGCTGTGCGGCAGAGTGTGTTCTGGTGCTGCAGTCTGCATCCAGCCGCCCTCACACTCCTCAACTCCGCATTATCGACAAGCGGGGGGAGATTTATTGGCCTGATTTATAAATCATTAACACATTAATGTTTTGTTAAAGGTTGCTGTCTTCATCAGAGACAGAAAAATCTTTAAAAACTTAAATGGATGAAGTATAGCTTTACTCCCAACCTGAAGTTGATCACCTACACATAAATAAATACATCAAATGCTAATTAAATAAACAGTAACTTGAGCAAAACTGGGACATTGGCACAGTAACCAAGGTTTTTCCCCCCCCCCCTCCGTTTTTAAATAACTCAACTTGTGTGGCGTTTACGTGCTGTGCAGCTGCGCAAGACTGTCACTGGTCTTGGTCCTGATCCAGACTGGAGACAGGAGAGGGACCACGCCCCTGGAAGGACAAGACACCCACCCAGGAGACTGCAGCCTTGCCACCTCTGAACACCGCACCAGGCGCCTCCGAAACGGTGAAACACTCCGCCTGCCTGCAACGCGGACCAAATATCTGCAGCGCAGCCCTCCGCCTGCTTCATCAACTTATTTTTAAAGGGAATGTTTTCGTTTATTTTCCCATAATACATACAAATCAATGATAAGCTCACACACACACACACACACACACACATATATATATATATATATATTATTTTTTATTTATTTTTATTAGCTAAGAAAGCTAAGAAAAAAAGCAATCAGAACATTTGTCCTATGAGCAAACACTCGATTAAACCACTGAATCTCACAAGGAAAACACAAAAAGGTACCCAAATCAAGGAATTTAAACTGTAAGAGAGAAAGGACACAATGCTTCTTAAATAGGTTTAAATTGATTTCTTTATTATTGTTAGGATTTTGTAAAGCTGCAAACCGTTTCCATTTTTAAATAAAATTATGCTAATGATAACAGTTTAACAGAAAACATTTTTGCTCTGACAAATTGATTCCTGACGAGCTAAAAAACAAATGTTTTAACATATCTCAGCGTGGAAACTGGGAAAATGGACAAAAAGAAAGAAGCCTCAGGCCTAAAACACTAACACGAAAGAATGCAGCAAAAACCTGACACAGGACCCGAGAGATGCATCTGCTCCTTCAATTGATCCTGTTTACTGAAGCCTCATCAGAAATGGTCTCCATGAAGAGTCATTGTCAGGAAGGCATATAAACACGGAGAAAAGGCTGAGGTTTGCCAAAAGATGCAAGAACTGGACTGAAAATCAGTGGCAACAGGTCAAAAGGAGTGATGGATTAGCCCAGACCTCAGCACTGCTGAAGCTTTGTGGAATCATCTTTACAGAGAAAAAAAAAAAAAGGTGGCCAACACCCAGAGAAAGTCCCTCATGAAGCCTGGGGAGCTATAGGCCTACCCCAAGTTGTCTGTAAGAACTTAATGTCAAAATATGTTGAAGGGTTAACCCGGCAAGGCAGCACAGACCAAATATTCACTTTTAAATTGACAATTCTACAAACTTCAACTCTGACACTATAAAAACAAGTCAGCGGTGCCTCAAGACTGTAATATGTGAGATATTACGCCTCAGCAACTTCATGTTAACAAAACCACAGTGCAGAATCAGTGTGTGTTTGGCTTTGTGACAATCCGTTTCCAACTATCCAGTACAGACACAAGTGGTTATAGAAAATCAGCAACCTCTAGGGGGCGCTGTCACATCATGCACGATACACACACTCCCACCAACCTGAGCAGACGTGCACATGGTGGCATTAATATGGAGTTTTAAGTGTAAAGCTAAACATGAACAAAAAATATGAAACGATCACATATGACAGGAATAGTGGATGACTTTGAGCGGTCAAGTTCTTCTGATTTGCAGGTGTGTGCAAATGTGTTGAGAGAGAGAGAGAGAGAGGGAGGGAGAGAGAGCTTGGCTTTCTTTCCCTTGTGACCATCAGGTAACAATGGAGCCTATTGAAGTGGGGTGATAGTGACTCAGCAGGAAATGGAAGGTACCCAGGAATGTCTTATTTTAGGTGCCTTGCCAAGCCTCACCCCCTACACAGATCCCAAACAGCACAATAAAGGGACACACTGCATCTTTATATCTATCCTAGAATCATATCTTCTAGTCCCTAAATCCCTTTTTAGTCTTGCTAACTGAGAAGTCCAAACAGCTGCATATTGCTACAGCTTCCTGTTCAGTATGAAGGTGAAATATGTTTAACTTTGCATAAACACCTCCACATTCATTTGGTGACAAATTTGCTTTTAAAAAAACAAAACAAACCGGGTTGTGCTGAGCAGCCATTGGCAAGCAGGTGGCGCCACTAGTTGGATCTCACAGGATCTGTGGTCTTAAATAAGAGCAAAAAGAAAACCAACATCAGAAAACCACAAGAGGGCACTGTTCTCCCAGCAGAACCAGTAGGGAGCTGGCAGGGTTTGTACAGTAGCAGTGATAGATGTTAGAATAAAAAGAGCATACACATGGAAGTAATACACCTTTATTACATTATTAGCTCATGTGAACATGTCTGCTCATTAACCCTGATACTAGATCATTTTCTTTAACATGCTGGCACACTACTGGGATTTGTGATGCAGCTACTGGAATCAAACCATCATTCATTTTCTTAGTTAAACTTGCACCTCTCCTGCTACAACTAGCCAAGATGTCAGCCATGATCTATGGTCAACAGTGGAAGGTGCTGACCAAAAACAGTCAATGAGGTTTGCTTTGTCAACAGCTGTACAAAAGAAAACCATCAAATGAAATTGTGGAAAATGATGAGAGATGACGGATTAGTTATCTCTTCTGCTGTTCTTTATGAGTGAAACTTGGCTCAGAACCAAGTCACTGAATAAGATATTTTGCCCTTATGTGAAATTTATATGTTGTATAACTTGTCAGCAAAGTTTTAACTCATTAATTGTAATAATATATGTTGACATATCTGTTCTCTGAAGACACTCAAATTCAGTTGTGCTTAAAAGTTTAATATCCTCCCATTATTGAAAAGGCTAAATTCACAATTAGTAATTCAAATAACAAGAAATAAGGGAAAGTGATAATCAATCTTTTTTCTTTTTTTTTTTTTTACTAAATTACAATTTAGTAAAAATAAAATATTGATTTTGAATTTTTGTTTTAAAAAATCAAAAGAAAAAGTAACTGTCCCAGACAAATCAACGCACCTTGCTCCTGAACAGTGAGCCAAAATACCTGCCAACAGGTGTAGAAACCTTATGGAACATGACAAAAAACACCTGATTACAGTGATTGTCTCAAAGTGTTGCTCAACAAACTTTTAGCTCAGTATACTGCTTGTATACTTGTTTTATTTTTGTTTGTTTGCTTGCTTTTAATGTTTCTGTAGAACCACAATACAAAAATCAATGTCCTGATTGGGGTTAGGTTAGCTAACTATCATTATTATTATTATTATTATTATTATTATTATTATTATTATTTTATTTTATTTTTTGTTTCTTTTTCTATTTACAGATTCTATGTTTTATAATTTTATATGTGTGTAGTAATCCTAACCAGCTGAACCAACACTCCATAATAAAAACTGAAGTTAGATCCATTTAGCAAGACACATTTAACAAGTTCTCCCCTGTTGTATTTTTCTCATGTACCCCCTGGAGCATGTCCAAGTACCCCAAGGGTACGTATACCCCCATTTGAGAAATACTGCTCCAAGTTTTTGAGTATACCATCCAAGTACATATATGGTATATTTGTGTTTTATATTTATGAGTTATAAACTGTTTACAAGTACTGAAAACAACCTCTTCAAAGTTCTTCAAAAAGATGGAAATATGTTTGATTCTGAAGTAACTTCAGCACAGCTGCAGAAACATTGTTACACGGGTGACGCCAGGAGTATTTAGGAGTGTATTACGTACGGTGTATGACCCACAATGATAAGCCATTTTACAAAATTGAGTCAAACTCAGTGGCACATGTAAATTTTAAGAAATTTATGGGCTGTTTTCTTTCCATGGGTCACTGAGTTTGACTCAACTTTGCGTCAAACTCAGTGACACGTAATGAAAAAAGGCCATAAATTTCTCAGACTTGCCCAGAAGGGCCAGAGGTGCAGGCCGCAGGGAGTAGAAGAGTCTTGTTTGGTATGTTCCAGTTACTTATTGTGCAGCTTGTGAGCCTCATACTGCTCACTAAGTTTGATTTTTAAAACTATATATATGTATCAGAGTCATTTAACACAACATACTGTAGCTGAGTATGCAAAACTTTCCTGCAGTATCTGGGCTGATACATATAGCATGCATTATTGCTATAACGTGTCACAGACTTGGAAACACTGCTTAGTTGCATCATTTGGCCTCAACTGTCTCAGCTATTTATGATACGCTACAAAAATGGATCAATTTCTAATTAAACAAAAGAAATAAAAAAACAGATGAAGACACAAAGTCCTGCAATAACTGAAGAAAATGATGCTGAATCTGCAAGGACTATTAAGAAATGTGAAGACACACCGGGGAGGAGATTAGCAACAAAGTGATTTGGGGAAAAACTTAAAAGGTTCAAACTATAAAAGATTAACACTGGAAATTTTAATAAAAATGGAAGGACGATTTTTTTATTGGCCTTTCATAGATCTGAGCCTTTGCAAACAGGGGTATGTACAAGATTACATGCTACACAATGCAGGTTGGTGATATTTAGGTTTGTTCATTGTTTATTGTGATGTAAGTTGCTCTCCTTTTGTCTTTGTCTTGCAAATGTGGCTCTTGTGAAAATAACTAAATAAATAATAGGACCAAAACATCACAGATCCCATTTTTGTGCCAAGATGGTAGAAAGAGCCAATTTTACCCAAACTTAATCTTTGTAAAGACACACTCTAAGAATAGATTGGTTGAATTCAACCAATCTGGTTGGTAGTTATGTGTCCAACCAATCTCCTGGTTGTTTTGACCAAATTATTGGTTAAAAATCTTTGTTAATCTAACCAATCTTTTGGATAAAACTACCTGTGTGGGGTCCTGTCACTATGCCACTGACTGATCATGCACCCTGGCTACTTGGCCACAAGGATGTCCCTTTGGCTGAATGGTCAGTGCGCATGACTTTCACCTGGGAGTCTGGGGATCAAATCCTGCCCAGGCCCTCTGTAGTGTACCTTGCCACATACTGAAAGATTGGTAGGACACATAACTACCAATCAGATTGGTCAAATTCAACCAATCTTATTTTAGGATTTAACTAAATCAACGCCTCATACCAGAGATGGGAATTGTGGGGTCAACAAGACATCTCCATGCCAATCTACAATGAATTATATTGTGCTGATTGGACTCACCTAGCTCAGTGGCTGGGTGGGACAAATACATGGCATGGAGATGAACATTTCATGTCTGTAGTTCAAGATGTTCTCATGAAAAATGCTGGGTTGATTTTGTTAACCCAGCTGTTGGGTTGGGCCTTTTGGTTAATTTACCGTACTGTACCGTCTTCTGCTGCTTATCCGAGGTCGCGTCGCAGGGGCAGCTGCCTAAGCAGGGAAGCCCAGACCTTCCTCTCCCCGGCCACAGCCGCCAGCTCATCTGGGGGATCCTGAGGCGTTCCCAGGCCAACTGAGAGATGTAGTCCCTCCACCGTGTCCTGGGTCTCCCCCGGGGTCTTGTACTGGTGGGACGTGCCTGAAACACCTCACCAGGGAGGCCTCCAGGAGGCATCCTGACCAGATGCCTGAGCCATCTGGCTCCTCTCGATGCGGAGGAGCAGCGACTCTACTTTGAGCCCCTCCTGGATGACCGAGCTCCTCACCCTATCTCTCAGGGAGAGCCCGGCCACCCTGCGGAGCAAACCCATTTCGGCCGCTTGTACCCCTGATCTCGTTCTTTCGGTCATGACCCACAGCTCATGGCCATAGGTGAGGGTAGGAACGTAGATCGACTGGTAAATCGAGAGCTTCGCCTTCTGGCTCAGCTCCTTCTTCACCACGACAGATCAATGCAGAGTCTGCATCACTGCGGATGCTGCACCGATCTGCCTGTCGATCTCCTGCTCCGTTTTTTCCCTCACTCATGAACAAGACCCAAGATACTTGAACTCCTCCACCTGGTGCAGAACCTCGCTCCCGACCCGGAGAGGGCACTCCACCTTTTTCAGGGTGAGGACCAAGGTCTCGGATTTGGAGGTGCTGATTTTCATCCCTGCTGCTTCACACTCGGCTGCAAATCACCCCAGCGAGGTCACCGCCCGATGACAGAACCACATCATCTGCTTTTGGTTAATTTAATCGGGTTAATTTGATAGAATTATTGATAAAATTTTTCATGGAATAATTACTGTTTTCTTGTTTGACTTCATTTTTTCATCAGTAAAAGGGACTCTGCAGCTTAAATAAAGTACAAAAGGATTCTCCCTTCTGCCATGTTCACAGTCATGGCTGTCCACCTGGTGCATCCCCCAATAAAAAAGGGTAGCATTTGATCTGTACTCATCCAACTTCTAGAATCAGCACTTGAGCTGATGATTGACAACGCTTCACTCATTCATAAAAACACCAAAGAGTGCATTCTCAGAAACATTCCATACTTGATCAACTGAAAAGGAAGAAGATTTTGGGCAAACACAGGGTGGGCGGCAGGGTTTTTGACCAAATAGTTCAAGGCGCCCACTGATATTCATTAGGGTTCCCATGATCCCTGAAGAACTGCAGGTTTTATTTCCCCTGTGTTTAATCCATGTTTTATTTTAAATTTCATAATGTATTTGTGGGCGTAGATGTTCACTCAATCATTGTAATTATTTTATATGCCCTCCATATGCTTTACTGTAAGGTAGGAGTTCTCTAGCACCCGACAGTTCTGTGGACCACAGTCATCCTCAATCACTGCACAGCCAGAAAAGGATGCTGTTATTTAGATAGTTAGGAGGATGAAAGGTCCAGCAGTCCAAAACACATATTTTTAGACACCCTTCTTCACCCTTGTAGCTTTTCTCCTTGCTGCCCACACAGCTCCATTATTCCCACTGTGGTCTCATTTCATTTCCTCATACTTGTACACTTCACCTGCATAAACTAAAATCTGATTAATGTTCATTTTTACAGCTAATCATTAAGTCGTGGTATCTTTGTGAATTTCATGGCATCGAATAACTCAGAAATCCTAAATCTCCATGGATGCCACAAAGTAGTCTGTCAGTCCTGTCCCTTTGAACCTGGTTTCCCGTTGGCGCTTTGATATGCCAGGTGCTGCTCTCGAGCACGCTAGACCACTCATCTCTCTGGCTTTTGTTTTGTCTTGGATGCACTGCTACTGTCTGATGTGCACTCTTCACTCTGCTCCCCTGAGATCTCTCCTTCCCCCATGCAGAGATCTCCATCTGTTAGCATGTACTCTCCTATACTCTCACTCAGACCTCTATCCCTTGATCTAAGCCACGAGCGATGGTGGAGGACGATCACATACTGCTGCTGTCATTCTGCCTTAGAGTCATGCTATAGCTGCAGAATTTCAATTGGGGTGATGAAACTTGGATGGATATTTAGTTACTGAATATGACTATCAACTTGTACTCTCTATTGTTCATCGACCTTTAAAGCCAGTGTGATTAATATGGATGATAGCGTTTGAATAATTAGGTTTGTTTTCTTTATTTAATTACTTAAAGCTTTGGAGTTTGTATGAGCTCCACAATCTAAAATCGGAATTACAAATCTAATTTTCTTTCAGTTTGGACAATGAATATCCAGAGTCACAGCCGTACAAAATAAACATGAGTTTTGATTTAAAGGTAGAGTCCGAAGTCCGTCCAGCGTTTCTGTTTGCAAACAACAGTATTTAAACTTAGCGCTCCTCCCTCTCAGGCTAACGGCCGCCTCGTTCTAGCTAGCCTACTTCAAGCTTATCCTTCAGAGCTCAGAAGTGGGTACAAGCCAAACTATTATTAACCTGGTTTTCCAAAGTGCATTATCTGAAGCTCTTACCTTTTCCTCGGTGCATCCACAGTGTTTTCTTTCTTTCTTTCTTTCTTTTTCCTTCGAGAGTTTGAGTGACTGCCAATCATGAGCTTATTTCCACACAGTGTCATGCTCTTAGCTCTGTCATTGGCTGCTGATATAAACAGAAATCTCCACCCAGAAACGTCCCTAACACATCAAAACCATGCAAAAGAGTGAATTACAGGCAGGGGGAGAGAGAGTTGCATTCAAACGCACCACGGCACGAGAGTAGAGGCCCAAAGGCGGGTTTGAGACAGATTTCACTTGCTCAAGTCTAACGTTTATTTTTTAGGGGGAACTTCGGACTATACCTTTAATAACGGTTCAATTCAAAATTTGGTTTGATATGCTGTAGTACAGGCTATATTGTTAGCGCCACATCAAATTTGTTAATTGAAGCAGCATTGTCGCGTCTAGCAGTGCAACAGTGGTAGGAGCCTACGCTGCTGTCAGATATCTGCTCTGACACGCTGAGTTGATGCTGAGGTAACCACCGGGCTCGGTGGGAATCAGCGATAAGGCTTTGAAGAAATCATAAACTTCATAGATAAAAGGAGATTAAGTGTTGTTTTTTTAAGAGTTATAGTTTGGTTTATTAAAAATTGATTTGTAATTTTACAGATTAATCTTGATTACATTAATCTTAACAGACCTAATATTATTATCTTATTGGTTTTACAAAAATCTGGCAACCCCCTAAAATCATATTGGGGCCTCCAGTTTGGGAAGGCTGATGAGGGTCGTCATCAAGCATTGATATCAGAAAAGTGTCCCCCACAGAGTATTAGCTGAATGTCTTGAGAGGAGTGGCTCTGCTTTTTGGGGAGCTAAGCTCCCCTTGGCTCCCCCACAATTTAAGAATCAATGATTTCTTTACGGTTAGGATTGGTTTGAAAAAAGATCAGTCAGTGAAAAGTCCATGGAGTCAAAATATTGTTTGAGTAGGCTAATGGTTTTATTTGATCAAAAATGTTAGCAATTACTTTAGACAGATTATTTCATGTTTTATTTATTCGTTGGCTGCAGGAAACTTTTTCCTCCATCCATTGCTCTTGTTGTCAGTGCCAGTTTAGAATGTGTCCCTTTTGTAAATTTACTTATTCCCATCATTTAAAGACAAAGAATGACTTTGAATTAACATTTGTCACATCTCAACATTAATAGTGCCATACTTCCAGGAAAATCATAAAACAACATCATGCAAAAGAAGAAACAATAATAATGTTAATAATGCTTTGTGTAATGCTCGCAATGTTATACCGTGGGAACTGGAGAGTCCTGCCAGTCAGTACCTGAATTTAGCTTATTTGAATGCATTGTTTGCAAACTCCCTGGCCCCACCCTTACAATCATCACCACACTTTACCGTCCTCCCAAGCCAAACAGTGACTTTCTGGATGAATTTTCTTGATTTCCTCTCTCATCTATCCACTTCATCACCGAATGTACTGCTTTACGAGACTTTAAAATCCACATTGACAATAAGAATCTTCCCCTCACCACTCACTTCACATCATGCTTTCAGAGTTTTGGATTCCAACAATATGCAGACTTCCCCATCCACATTAAAGGACACACACTAGACTTAATCTGCTGCTCTGGTCACACCCCTTCTAACTGTGCAGCAGATGAAAAATACAAGTTCAGATCCTAACAACTTCAATAACCTTAGTCCCATCTCCAATCTATCTTTCATAGCTAAAATACTTGAAAAATTTGTTGCTGCCCAACTTCACTCCCATCTGACCCAAAACTCACTTTACAAACAATTCCAGTCTGGTTTTCGCCCTCACCATACTATAGAAACAGCCGTCATCCAGATCACTAATGACCTCCTTACTGCAGCTGATTCCGGTTTACTCTCCACACTCATCCTCCTCGACCTGAGTGCAGCCTTTGACACAATCTCTCACAGCATCCTCCTCAATAGATGATCCTCAATTAGTATCTCTTCCACCCCCTTAGCCTGGTTTCATTCTTACCTCTCTGGCCGCACTCAGTTCGTCCGCCTAAATTCACTCACGTCACAGTCCTCCCCGGTCACGTACGGTGTGCCCCAGGGCTCTATCTTAGGTCCTGTTCTCTTCATCACTTACCTTCTCCCCCTTGGTAGCATTCTCCGTAAATTTGATATTCAATTTCATTGCTATGTAGATGACACCCAGCTCTACCTCTCCACCAAACCTACTTCCTCACGCCCACCCCCTCCATCATCAACTGCTTATCTGAAATCAAGTCCTGGTTCTCATCTAACTTCTTAAAATTAAACAGCAATAAAACAGAGATTCTCCTCAGTGGTACTATATCCATTTTATCCAAAGCCGACAGTTTCTACCTCACCATCGACAGCTCTTCAGTGTCCCCCTCCCCACAGGTTAAAAGTCTGGGTGTCATCCTTGACAGCACTCTATCATTGCAAACCCACATTAATAACTTGACACGGTCTGCATATTTTCATCTGCACAATATCAATCGCCTTTGCCGCTCCCTCACTCTCCACACTATATTCGTGCACAGCCTGGTGACCTCATGCATTGATTACTGTAACTCCCTCCTTTTTGGTCTTCCCCTCAAATCACTCCATAAACTTCAACTGGTCCAGAACTCAGCTGCTCACATCATCACCAGGACTCCCTCATTTCATCACATCACCCCTCTTCTTCAGCAGCTTCACTGGCTCCCATTCAAGAACAGAATAGTTTACGATGTTTTACACTTTCAAGGCCATCCATAACCTCGCCCCTCCCTATATCTCGGATCTCGTTCACATTGCCATCCCCTCTCGCTCCCCCAGATCCTCCTCCTCTATTCATCTTACTGTGCCCTCCTACCGCCTCAGCAGTAGGAGTCGAGCCTTCAGCCACTCTGCTCCTCAGCTCTGGAATACTCTACCACCAGACATCCGGAGCAGTGACTCTCTTCCTCTTTTCAAATCTAGACTCAAAACTCACCTGTTCAGGATGTGTTATTCTTTGTAGTCTCTCATCCCATTCTGCATTTTATCTGCTTTTATTTGTTGTTTTTATCATCCTGTCACTTTTTATTGAAATGTTTTTTTTACCTGTGTACAGTGTCCTTGAGTTTTCAGAAAGGCGCTTACAAATAGAATGTATTATTATTATTATTATTATTACTTTCATGCAACAACTTCACAAACAGGAGAGAAAGTTTTGACCATCTGATTAATTTCTTGTATTTGCAAACAAGTCCTGAACAGTCAAGTCGGACTAAAGCAGTTCTTTACTGGAACAATTTCATTGTTGTCTTGTGGTGAAACGATGACTTTGTTCACAGCTGCTTTAGTCATTTTTGCACCAGGTGCTGTCACAAAGTACTTTATCCCTGATTGGTAGATACATAGAAAGGGTGTGTCCAGTCTGGGCCAGTCGCTTCACTTCTTCTGGTCAACCTGAGCTGAGCTCCGAGTCCCAGCACACCTAAAACTTGACAGATTCACAAACGCACACACACACACACACACGCACACACACACACACACACACACACATACACATACACACACATAAATATATATACATATATATATATATATATATATATACTGTATATACATACTGTACTTTGTTGAAATGTAATATTTTCACAACAAAAATACAGCAACTCTGACATTTTCAGGAAGTTACATACTTTCCATGTTTATAATAGAAAACAACACATTAGCAGTTCCAAGTGACATGTAGTTTCTATGTAGCTGAGCTTAATCATCATCATCATCATCATCATCATGTAACCACTGCAGTTGTGGTGGTGGGTGGAACCTTTATCCACTCTCCAGATACAACTAAATACCCGTAAGTGTTTAAATCCCTTAAGTCCAAACTCTGTTGCTCCTATAGGCTTGGTGCTATTGTGTTTGCATGACATGCGTCATTTGTTGTTCGATTGGGTTACTTAGGTGGGTGTGCCATGTGGGTGTTTTCCCTACATTAAATACAATAAATAGGAAGTTTGCATGAGTGTGTGTGTACGACAGATCAGGGTGGTGCAGGGAAGTGAAGGTCAAAGTAAGCTCGGTGTCCAGGCCCTTAATAAGCTTCTGGATTTGACTAATCTGTCATATGGGAACATAGAGAGGTGGGTCAGTGGTGCTGTGACCCTGACACACAAGTAAACACACTTACACAACCGTGTCAGTAACATCTCTGCACATTAACACACCAACAGGCAGGTTCTGTCAATACACTCTGCTGAAGCATGTACTTGGCTCAGGCTGAGCTGCATTGCAGTGCCTGACTCCTGTTTCATGTGCAGATTGCATGTGAAGGGTAGATGCTTCTTACTGGTGGATGGGACCAAAGAGAGACAGAGGAATAGATCAGATCAAATTCTGAAATGTTAGAGCAGTAACATTGGGGGGGACTCCTGTTCAAGAAAACTTCATCTTATGAAATTGGAAAATTGGAGTTGAACTAACATCCTTTCTTTCTGAGTCACAGCTCCTCTCATTTTTCTAAGACAGTACAGACATAATTTATATCTGTTTTCAACGGTAAAAGGAAAGTTTCAGATCTAACATGTAGAATAAGTAATAATGGTACAGTCAAAGCATTAATTAATGCAACATCTATCATGAACGCCTGTTGCTCATCATGAACTAATGATGATCTGAATGTGGATTTATGTGATTACTTCACACTTAAAAGATGAACATTAATTCATTGTTAATTCATCAATTCATGCATTCATTGATAAGTCAACAAATTTTCCAATTAAGCCCAAAATATACTATAATTTATTTTCATAGAACTGTTTTTTTTTTTCTAAATTGGCAAGACTAACCCAAAATAAATTCATGTGGGTCCATTAGTATATATTCATCACAGGTAAATCCCTTCTCATTAAGATTTCATCATTACTTAATGATGATTTCAGGATAAATGCGCTCCCTCAAAGTAAAGTTATGTCAAATTCAACATGAAGTAACAAGTAATTCATGTCTTAGTTGCAGGTAAATAATCGTTCAACAAATTGTGCACATTTTCAAACAAAACATATCAGAAATGCACTCTAATCAAAACCGACTTGAAGGAATTTTATTTTTAAAAAGTAATTTTGGTTTACAAAAAAATTGCTGGTTTACCTGTCATAATGAAATATTCACAATTTTTGTACAATTTTACATAAAGGAAAACAAATAAACAGCAAGAAATGAATTATTGTCGTCATGGTTCCTCTGATCTGCAGGGGAGTCATACTGGCTTGATTCCACTAACACTCTCTGTCTCTCTCTGCTTCTCCAGGTAACCTTTGTCTTTTGTTTCAGGTTTGCTTTTGCTTCTGCACCCGTATGTGTACATACATAATCATTCACACTCACACTGCACGCATCCATCTCTCCTCATACCTCATGTTAGTTATTATAGTTTAACTTTTAGCTTTATTATTTACAATAAAAACAGTTCGTTTGGCCTAAACCTCGTCTCCCCTCATTCTTGGCATGGGCTTTGAGCTGGCCTGTGACATAGTATATTTTGGTCTAAATTGGAAAATATATTGACATATTGATGAATGCATGAATTAACAATGAATTGATGTTTATCAGTTGATGTGAAAGTAAGATTGAAAGTTGATATGAAATTTAGTGTGAAATAATCGAATAATCCACATTCAGATCATCATATGTTCATGATGAGCAACAGGAAATCATGATAGATGCTGCATTATAACACATTAGCTCATGTGTTCTGGATTAGTTAAGTATGTGATTTGTACCATTATTGTAAAGTGTTACCAAATTAGCTTTGGTTTAGGTTGCAACCTGAGCGCAACACCACAAAGCAATGATCAACATTAATCTGAGAAAGTAAAAAAAACACACCATCGCCTGGCTAACTTTTTAAACATGACTTCTTTTTTTAAAAAAAAAATCATAATTTTTTTTTTAAATTAAACTTTAATTTAATTTAGACATTGCTTTGTGGTTATTTCCAGCTGTTCTAAAACTCAAAACTGGCCAGCTCTTTGGCTGCACCATTAAAAAAAAAGAAAGAAAGAAAGAAAGAAAAAAAAAAAAAAAAATCTCATTAATTTAGAAAAACTGGGCAGATTATAAGCTTTTATTTAAAAGAAAATCATCTTCAATGCAAAAAATAATTTCTTTTGTTCCATGTTGAGTGCTCTCTACTTCTATAAAAACCTGTTAAGTTTCGATAGTTTAAATGCAGCTATTAGACAATATTTGAAAATCGTGATCACCTGATAGAGGAGTCTTTGATGGTCTTTTTAGCTGCTGTATTTGATTTAGATGATCCAGTTTTAGGTATTGTAGGAAGGTTTGCTGAGAATTAGCAGGAAATTTGCATGGTTTCTTGGACCTGATCATTTCCTTTGATGACATGATGATAAATGTGTTTTAACTACAGCTGATGTAAATATGAAGTGCATTTGGATGTATGTAAAATAGGTGGAGGGAGCTTTATTTTAGGTCTAAAATAATCTGGATTCAACATGGGAGTAGAACAAAGCCATTGTGTCATCATCCATCAATTTGTGAATGGCCATTAGGATGTTAGACTAATCTCTCGCCACTTGACCATATTTGGAAAAGAAGGTGAAGCTATAAGGTGATGCTTGAAACCTGACTGGACATAAATGTGTATCTTTTAGACAAATCTTATTTATTATGAATTTATTTTTATATAAAACAACACTGATTAGAAGGATATCAAGCATATACGTTATATTGCCAAAAGAATTTACTCACTCGTCTTGACTCACATATGATATGTGACATCCCATTCCTAATCCATAGGGTTCAATATGACGTTGGTCCATCCTTTGCAGCTATATCAACGTCAACTCTCCCGGGAAGGCTGTCCACAAGGTTTAGAAGTGTGTTTCTGGGAATTTTTGACCATTATTTCAGAAGCACTTTGTGAGGTCATACACTCATGTTGGATTAGAAGGCCTGGCTTTCAGTCTCCGCTCTAATTCATCCCAAAGGTGTTCTGTGGGGTTGAGGTCAGAACTCTGTGCAGGCCAGTCAAGTTCCTCCACACCAGGCTCTGCCATCCATGTCTTTATGGACCTGCTTTGTGCACTGGTGCACAGTCATGCTGGACGAGGAAGGGGCCAGCTCCAAACTGTTCCCACAAAGTTGGGAGCATGGAATTGTCTAAAATATCTTGATATGCTGAAGCATTCAGAGTTCCTTTCACTGGAACTAAGGGGCCAAGCCCAGCTCCTGAAAAACAACCCCACACCATAAGTCCCCCTCCACCAAACTTTACACTTGGCACAATGCAGTTAGACAAGTACCGTTCTCCTGGTAACTTCCAAACTCAGACTTGTCCATCAGATTGCCAGATGGAGAAGCGTGATTCGTCACTCCAGAGAACGCCTCCACTGCTCTACAGTCCAGTGCATCACACCACTGTATCCCACGCTTTGCATTGCACTTGGTGATGTATGGCTTGATTGCAGCTGCTCGACCATGGAAACCCATTCCATGAAGCTCTCTGTTCTTGAGCTGATCTGAAGGCCACATGAAGTTTGGAGGTCTGCAGTGACTGACTCTGCAGAAAGTTGGCAACCTCTTTGCACTATGCATTTCAGCATCCGCGGCCCCCACTCTGTCAGTTTACATGGCCGACCACTTTGTGGCTGAGTTGCTGTCGTTCCCAAACACTTCCATTTTCTTATAATACAGCTGACAGTTGACTGTGGAATATTTAGGAGTGAGGAAATTTCACGACTGGATTTGTTGCACAGGTGGCATCCTATCATAGTTCCACGCTGGAATTCACTGAGCTCCTGAGAGCGACCCATTCTTTCACAAATGTTTGTTAAAACAGTCTGCATATCTTGACGCCTGTGGCCATGGAAGTGGTTGGAACACGTGATTCAGATCATTTGGATCAATGACCGAATACTTTTGGCAATAAAGTGTAAGTGGTTATCAATGTTCATTACACAGATCAGCTTCCTGTCTTACGCCAAGTGTTTCGGTCCATTTTCTACATCCAGACATGAGGCTGAATATATCTGTGATTTTCTGTTTAACCTGTAAGAGCTCAAACCCATGGCATGACTTCAAAACAAAATAAGTAGGATTATTGTTTTTGCTTGGAAGATGAATAGCTTTTTGTGGATTTTAAAAATAATTCATTTAGCTCCCCTCCCTCTGTGCAGTCAGACAGCTCCAGAAGGGATGACTGATCCTTTGTAAAATACCCTCCCCCCTTCTTTTTTCTCCTTCTCCTATTCTGCCTTTGTGTGTGTGTGTGTGTGTGCATTGGTTATGGAACAGCAGTCAGATGGCTGTGATCACACAACTCTGAGATTTAGCCAACCAGCTACTCTGAAACACATTAGATGGCTGGCAAGGATCAGGCTCCTGTGAAGCCTTTTCTTTTCATCCCATTTCCCAAAACCCTCTCATTAATGTCTACTCAACCTCTACATGGAAATTATTCACAATATGTGAAAAGCGGTGGGTCGGATTCTGCTTTGTCCTCTATAACATAATTATTACTGAGGCTTTTTGTGTTCTAAACCAGAAATAAAGACCATGACAAGATGAAAGGTAGGTAAACAAGGGTTTCAAATAGTTTATTCTTTAACATCACTGGCAAATATAAATGGCTGCGCCACAAGTCATTGTCAAAGGGATTCCTCCCCACATTTGAAGTGATTTATTTAGAAGTCAGTGTCCAAATTCTCCAAAAGTAAGTGCAGAAAATGTCTGTTATTCAGAAAACAGACATTTGACCTTTCTGATGAGAAAGGCAGCAGGTGATGAGGGTATTCGTGGAACTATGACGCAGTGTCTGTGTGTGTTTAGTGTGTAATGTATGAAAGCACCACGCCTGAGACTATTACGATGAAAAGGAATGACCTTTGTGATACTCTTCTGTATATCAATACTCGCACGCCTTACTTGGGTTGGGTCGTACATTTGTGTCTGTTTTAAGGCATTGTTAGCCATGTTATATGCAGGGACAAAATGTGCAAAAACCAAATATACACAGGAGGGTAAGTTTCTGCTGATGCTGAAAGCTGTAGCTTAAACAACTGGTCTGACTGTAGTCTTGTTCTTCAAGAGATTCCACATCTGCTTGTTAAGGCAGATGCTGAGAGCACCAGGGTTGCCGAGTTGGGGGGGAGACAGGAGGCAGGAGGGGCGGTGGTGGTAGCAGAACGATAGTTACATATGACCCCTTAAATGTACAGTGTACTGCCACGTTTTGGGAGCGCCCTCTCGCACGCACATTCTCATGACATTCACATCAATGCATACAGGAAATGCAAGCGTGTACACACACATACACACAAATACAGGTAGATTGGCAGAAGGCAGATACCAGGTAATGCATGGGAGAAAAGTGGGAAACATCTTTTTGGACATTAATGCTCAGGTTAAGAACTTTTTTTTTCTCTTTTTTTGCATTTTACAAGTAAACAAAAAGGAAACAGAACTACAGCCTTACAATTTTTAAATCCACCCACCCTCTACCACCCCAAAACGTTCTCTCTGAAGACAGTGACGAAATAAACACACACACACATGCATACACAGACAGATGGCATTTCATTGAACACACCTGCCCACTCACACCTACTTTTCAATAGCATTGCTACACAGTTCCTCCCCATTTAAAATTCTTCCAAAATGACAAAAATAAGCAGCATGCCACTCAGAGACTAAACAATCTTATACCTATTTTTCTGATTTTATCTTTTTTTTTTTTTTTTTTTTTTTAAATTTATGATTTTTTTGGGGTGTGCCATCTTCATGCTTCAGCTGAGATTTACATGCATGAGCAGGGAGCATCCTTTGGCACCGTGCTGCTACACCGTGGAGTTGATTTACATTCAAATATCTGCAATCCTCTCCCTGCCCGCGATGATTTGGAAACCCCACAAAGGGCTGCAAATATCTCTCAAGGCCGTGCAGCCATTTTGTCGGAGATTGCTGAAAAGCTGGAAGAATCACCTCTCTCGACCTGGCCACCAGCTTCTCTCGCGGTTACACTTTTTAATTCACATTTTTTTTAATTATTTAGATTTTCTTTTCTTTTTTTCTTCCCAAAATCCTTCTCTTAACAGGGCAAGACAGCTTTTAAACAGCTAAAAATTCAATTCTACCACAAAGAAAACATATTATTTCCAAAGAGCACCGTGCCAAATTTAACAGCCACAAAAGCCTCGAGGCACAACAGACATTTCTAAATATTCTATGGATTGACTTGGCTGTGCAAACAAACTACATATAAGAAACTCTCCATAAACTTCACAAGAACATAAGCTATGACTAAATATATTTTTATATATTCATCTATATATTCAATATATCTAATAAATACGTTTGCTGATAGACATAGAGATCTTTCTGAAAACTATTTACATTCAAAGGTATACATTTTTGCAGAAATAATAAATAGCTATGAAGGCAAGTCAAAGGAGAGAAAATCTGTGGTTTTAACATTTTAGTGCTTTTTAAATGTGAACACAGAAAAAACTCATGCCTCCCTCTGTTCGTCTCCACAGAAAGCTGACCCTTCTGCTTCGGGCTGACTTGCCTCGTCTCAAACTCTCCTTTCAGAAATAAGTGGCAGGAACATCTGTTTTCAAAAATAATGCTTTCAAAATCACCTGTTTGTCTTTTTCACGTTGTGGAATGTGCTCGACTGAAAGTCTCTCGACTGCTCTAGGTAGATAGGCTCTTCCCTTCCTGCTAAAACCTGCTCAATGGGGCAGTGAAGGAGTGGTGTACAAAGACGTACCAGCACCTGACAATATATACCTGCATTCGGCCTGTTGGCTGGTGTTTAAAGCTGTCGTACACGCCAACGACGGCCATCGTTGCCAGGCCCAGACACAACAGACACACATGGGAAGGGGATGCTGTAAAAACGCCACGGTCATCAGAGAGAGGCAGAAAATATCAAACCCACCCCCTAAAAACACTCCCATAACCCCAGGCCCCTTCACAATCTCATGCTGCATGATTTTTTTTTTTTTCCTTTTAGGTTTTTTTTTTTTTTTTTTTTTTGGTGTTTATTTGTTTTTCCTTTTTTCCTCTGAATGGCAGGTGTGGACATTAAATTACAGGGTTGCTGCGCCTGCCTGCCAAAGCCTGGGTACTGAAGAATGTATTGCTGCCGGCCCTAACAGTGTAACACCTTTCGCAGTCTAGTTTAGTGTCCGCAAAGTCTGCTGACTGACATGTTTTACAAACATTCACCGAATCTGGTAGTATTACTACCGCACCTGCAGTATGGGGCCTTTTCAGGAGATGTTAGAAAAAGATTCAACTTTTGTTCGTAAAAGCTAATTTAAGTGCAAGTTACCATGCACAGGTGGCTGACTGGTGAGCAGGGTGGTAAAAACCCCACCTCGATGCAGCGTCACACCTTAAAAGAGGTCTCACTGGATATACAGGAGCAATGGAAGGGTGTGTGTGTGTAACTTATGTATGTATGTATGTAATGCATGAGTGTTGGAGGAGTAAAATCTCATAAGTGCTTCCCATGGCTCTTGAGGCATAGAAAAAGAGGCAGTGGGACATTGTGTGGTAACATTCTCTGGCTGAAAGTTGCTTTTGTTGAAGGACGGAAGGGCGGAGTGTCTTTCAAATCCCACTCGTTTGATTGGTGCAGAGCAGAGTAGGTGACACCCTTAAGACTGACCGCTGATGAAGAGCTGGATGTGGGTGGGTGGGTGTCTCAAAAGTGTTGAAATCTGACTGGAAGTCATGGTGCGGGAAGGAAGTCCGCTGAGGCCTGGCTGGACCAGAGGCCTTCGACTTGGTCAGTGCTATCAGGGAGAGAGTAAGGGGACGAGGGAGGGAGGGGTGAGGTCTGAGTGGAACAAAGGAGTGGTGATGGGAGCTTGGGAAGGGATTGGGTGAAGGGAGGAGGTGGGAGGTGTCAGTGACCAGTGCTGTTTATAGGCTGCAGCCCAGCTGCTTGGCCCTCTCCTGAGTGTCCTGCAGGCGCTGCAGGCTGGCGCTGGAGTAACCCTCGTCACTACAGCTGCTGCGCAGGCTTCCTCGCTCATCCCCTGAGTCGCTCACGCTGCTGGTGCTCCACTCCAGGTCACCCAGCAGGTAGTCTGTCCCCTCCACATCCACATCCAGGTCCTCTGTTAAACACAGGTAGCACAGATGCATCAGTGGTTAGCAACTCTGTATCATCCATCATCAGAAGAGGTTTGGGTGCTGCAACTCACAATATGTAAGTACGCAATCGTTTCACTTATGGCTGTACAGTAAGTGAAGCACATGAAAGCACAGGAAGCGAAAAATACAGAAATCTGTAGATATTGATGGATGTGGGCCTCTTTTTAACATGAGACGTCATTACAGCATGTCATTACAGAAAAGTCTCAGATGTTCTTCAGCAGATTTTTGTTTATAGTTACACCTGTGACTTTCCTCACAAGTCAAAATGTCAAACTCGCTGTGTCAGAGCTAATCTGAATACTGAATCTGCCAGTACTCTGTTATGTCAATGCTAAACTTCAGTGGTCATACTGTACATACAATGGATCGTTTTGTTTTGGATTCATTTTAAGTAGGTCTATAGACTGATGGAAGATTCAGCCTCATGCTGAACTTCCTGATTCCTGATGTTTTGCAGAACATCAAGCCTGTTTATCACGTTCATAAAGATTGGTCTTTGATTTGAGAGGCGTAATATGCAGCTGCCTTGAAATTATCACTGAGATGGTCTAACACTAATCATGACTGGATAGCTTGTTGCATACTCTGCAAGAACAGAGAACTTTGTTCTTAAAATGGCAAAGAACAACAACAAAGCACTTCCTTACTGCCTTGACCAGCTGTTCTCTAAAAGCATCCCTTTCACCTCGCTGTACTTTCATATCAGCTGAAAAGCGTTAATGACAACCTTCTGCTTCATGGTCTTCTACATTAAACACACCCACTTTAAATTTCTACCCAATCACACAGTAGTTGACGGACGTCATATGAGGAAAAAAGTTCTACCCAGGCGATGCGTTGAGAACAAGCTACAGTCGCCCTCAAAATTATTCAGACCCTCAAATTAAAGAAAATGCGAAATTTGCAATAGTTATTAAAATAAAGAGAAACTTTAAAAAGTAATCAATAAAAATCTACAAATTTATAATTTAGTGAAATAAATTATTACTTTGAATTGTGGTTGAAAATAATACTTTTTAAAAAACAAACAAACAAAACTGTCTCAGACTAATTAGAGCACCTTGCATATAAACAGTGGACCAAATTACCCGCCGACAGGTGCTTAAGTCTTATAGAACGTTACAGGAAACACCAGATTGCAGTTATTGACTCAAAGTGTTGCTTAACAAAATTTTAGCTTTAGATCCCTATCATGTTTGTTTACTTGTTTGTTTGTTGTTAAAAGTTCTCTTCTCAACCTCAAGGACAAGAAAATATTTCTCTGTTCTTAAAGAGTTTGTAACGACCACTTACAATGTCACGGTTCCTACATGTTTTAGTTTTAGTTAAACCTAAGACTTTTTAGGACCACTTAGAACAAATTTTAATGCCTATTTCACAGTCACATTGGCAAAACACAGATCCCTCAACATTTACAAAGATATTGTCAAAAAAAAAGGTCGATTGAACAACAACTTTTGGCCATCATTACCTATCTCTATCATTGGTGACCTGGTTTGATTTTTTTTTTTTTTTTCCAAAAGTTAAACAAGATGTTTACACAAACACACAAACCTGAGGCTAACAGGTGACGGCTGTGCAAAGACCCGCCCTGATCTCTTCCTGATTGGCTAATATAAAAACTCTGTCAAGACTTATTGGTTGGGAAAAACATGTGGTTCTGTTGATTTTTTTTTTTTCTGTCATTTCTCTAAGTGACAGAAATCAGTCAGGTGTAAGACAAATTAAGACCTATCATATGAAATTTAAGACCACAGCTGTCAAATTCAATGACTTTTTAAGGTATTAAATGCAGATTTGTAAATGTAAGTCTTTAAGACTCTGCAGGAACCCTGAATGTGTAAAATCACAGAAATCTAGTGATAAAGATTGGTATAGACTGAAACACAAAGCACAGTTGTGAATGGATGGTGGCCATCAGTGGCAAATTTCTCCCAGACATTTTTATCCGAGTTGATCCAGTGGTCTCAGCTGCAGCGATGACTGCACTACAGGTAACTACTTCAGCATTGTGTGAATGTGTACCGTCTTCTTCTATGTTCCTTTTTAAAGCATTACAAATTCTAAACGATGCTGCAGTTCTTGCTCCAATGAACATATACTTCTCTAAAGCAGTATGTTAAATCCAAGTTATAAATCTCCCTCCAACGGCGTCCCCTTAGTGTCTTTTTCCATGCTGTCTTACATAATTTGACAGGCTAAGAGCCAAATTTCTCTCTACAGCACTGAGCTCTTGGCTGCTAAGTGCTCTAAGATGTCTTTGGGCACAACATTAATATTACAGAATTGAAAAGTTTTATATCTAAAAGCCCTGAAATGGCTACAGTCGTGCCTTAGTGGAGTCTCACCCTGATCCGAGTCGGACTTGTCAGAGGACTGAGTGGAGCCGGTGCTGTCCATGCGGGTCCTCTCCACCCCCAGCTGCTCCAGACGCCTCCTCAGGTGTCTCTGCTCACGTTGTAGCTGCTCCAAGGCGTGCTGAGCTTTCCTGTCACTCTCCTCTAACCTCTGCAAAGTGGAAGACAGAAGATGACACACTTCAGGAGTAGTCATGCGTATGTGTGCGTCTGCATCCACAAAAGCTTACTGAAGACATTTTAATCACTCACACACACATTCTATCTTCTATCTTAGAGAGGACATTCATTGACATAATGCATTCCCCGCCCCTTACCCTAACCACCTCAACTGATTGCCTAAACCTAACCCTTGCCCTAACCCTAACCTAAACCTAATTCTAACCTACACGCTAAAACCAAATCTTGACCCTCAAAAATGGGTTTTTCTTCAGCTTTTTTGATGAAGACTGGCCAAAATGTCCTCACTTTGCAAAAATGGTTAAAGACGCAAAACGGTCCTCACAATGTAGCAAGTACAGGAACACACAGACACACAGTGCTATCAACAAATTGCCCTCTTCATAATGACAAAGTGAATGTGCTTGCACACAAACACAAACCTTGATGTGATCTTTGGCCTTCATCAGCAGGCTGAGGGTGGTGTGTCTGTTGGCGTCTGGTCCCAAGGGAACGAGGGATTTCAAGCGTTCTAAACACAGCCTTAGATGTGCCCGTCTGGAGAGAGAAGACGTAAAGATTGAGGAAACCATGTTTTCCACTTCCTTACTTAGCCCAAAAATAGGAAAAACAATCAGAATTGTGAAAGTTCACATCTTATTTGGGAACTGTATAACAATCATTACAATAAAATCACTCACAATAAATTCAAAGTCTACTTTCTAACTTATCTCACTCACTTTGAGTTGATATACAATGACAGCAATGTCACAAAACAGTTATGTTGCATGTAACAGTTGACACCTGAGTTCATACAGAAGTTGTTAGAGAACAGTTAACAGCTACCCAGCAGGCCAAAGAGGTTTACACATATTTTCAGCTAACTATGGAATATGGTGTCGTTTATTAAGAACATGAAAAGGGTATTTTGTCAGCATGTCCGACAATCTGAACACTCCCTGATTAGACATGCTATTCTGTTTAAATCATATTGTTTTTGACACACACAGTAAGCAGTCACTCCAAGCGCTGTAACAGTGGCAGATCTGGTTCTGGTGCCATGTGGTTGAAGCACTGGTTCAGTTACAGATAAATTTAGCTGGAAAACGAGTGAGAACCTGTTTTTCTCCTTGATCTGTCAGTTTCATCACACTTCTTTCATAACTGGTCAAACAACCGCTTCAATGAAAAAAAAAAAACAGATGATGCCAAAAGACACATTCCAACACTTCCCCACTTCCTGTTTTGACAGAAACGCTTAACATTCAAGGAAGAGTATGTCCTTGTTGACAACAATACCACAGAACCAGTGTGTAAATCAGCTGGTGCCAGTTTAGACTGGAGATGTGGTGTTTTATATGAGTAATAAGATGTATGCCTAAGCCTGTACTCCTCAGCTGTAATCACTCCAGTATCAGCATTGTTTGAGGGAATGTATCTGGTTTGTGCAGCTCCTTTTGAGGTCATGAAAGACTCTGAAATACTAAGTTTTTCCACTTTGTAGTTACTGTTCCTGAGATCATCTTCATGTAAATAATATCTCAACAATTAGATCAGACAATAGAATAGTTATATGTAAGAGAGATAGTTGTGATTGTCTCTTTGGACCTGCTGAGTTAATCATCTGCTGTGACTGAAGATATCACGATGTCACGTATGTTTAAGGAAGCCTGTGCTGTGACATTATTAGTTACTACACAGGACGTTTCACGAAGCAACATGAACGGTTAACATTTTTATTTCTCATCTCCACTGTTTCCTGCTGCAAGACTCCCAGCTGCTCTGATCCAACAACCCTGGCAGTTGCTAAACTTGGGTAGGCGTTGGTAACCGCTTGACCCCGCTGTTACATAACACACACCTCCAGCTCCAACCTCATCAGGAGCACTACTCCTTTGTGTGCTTGTGTTTGCTGTAGCAGGTGGGCGTGAGTACGTCAGACGCTTCCTAAAAGACGTGTAAAAATATGGGGGTTTTTTTCTAGCTAAAGGCTAACAAATGAGTTCATTTATTTCCCGGTGTAGGAAGTCCTGATGAGAGCGTCCCTGCTAGAAAGTTATTCAAATTAGACCTATTGAGAGGTCTGTCAGTGATTTGATTGTGGGCAGGGGAAGCACACAAACACACTGCAAAAGAAGCCCTTGCTCCAGCACACAAAGCAGCATTCAAAAGCTAAAGCAAAGTAGCCATTTCTCAGCTGACTCAGTCCAAAGGGCATCCAGATTGTCATTACATAACATGGAAATGTCCTCGCCTGAGTTGTCCTGACATAATAAAGAATCAGCAGGGCAAGCTAATGTTTGTTTAACAACACTGATGAGCAGCAGACTCATCAAACAGCACAGGTCACATGGTGGTAAAGTGAGGGACTAACAGTGGCGTGGCTGGAGCACACAGCACTTTGTCAGCAACAGGTGATTCTGGTTAAATGTGTCAGTGGGTGAGTACGTATGGAGCCAGAGGCCAGAATTACACTCTGAATAGTCAAGTTCATTTCTGAAAAGTTTCAGCTTCCAGTTGCATTTGTGTTGTCAATGCAACCCAAAATGGTTTCTTTTACCAACGCAGAGTTGCATCCAGGTCAGTGGGGAACTTTGCCTCACCGGCAGTAAATCACCCTGTTGACCTCACCCTCACCGTTTCACCCCTTACAGTGAGAGGCCGTGGCTAGTACAGAGAGACTTGCGTGCAAAAGAAAACGTGTGGTGGCGAATGGAGTCATGTTACGAGGAAGTCAACGCACACACAGGTGGGATCTGGTTTCTAAGTACATGGGAGGCTAGGAAACCAGATTTTGATTTGTGTGTGTGGTAATCAGCCTGAGCCAGTTCTGCTGGACAGGAGGCGAGCCCTGCTGCACCCCGTCGCCTGTGCTACAGGGCTGCAATGACTCATTTATTACTCGTCTTTGATTTTCATCCATCATCAGGCAACATGTAGGAGAAACTAGAAAAAGACCAAGAATGTTTCTCACGTGGTCACCATTTCATCTTACTGCAGGGTGTGAAGATTTAAACACGTGTAGAAGATACTCGTGGTCACTGAGGTCACTCAGAGGCCATATATCTTTCAGCCTAACTACAAGCTGCTTGGGGTCAACTACACCACTCATATTTCTGTTAAAAAGACCATTCTTGACCTTCCTATCACTGTCTTCAGGACAAATATTGGTTTTAAAAGTTGAATGATGGAAATATTTGACAGTGAAAGGTAGTTTCGTAGATCAGGGGAGACATTATATATGGAATAACAGGAGTGTAAGAAATGATCTGTCAAAGAATCGGTTAAAAAATAAATGCGGATATAATAAAACATGGAAATATAAGGTGAAAAAAGATTGAGTGTTTTTACTTTTTGTCAGCTGCATTTGTCATTTCATATTGCTTTAGTTATTTTATAATCACTTGGCCTTTGTTATCGGTCTAAATTTATTGCTTTTTCCCCTTTCCAACTTGCACAGTACAACATCTCGTACATCTCCTCAATGTGAGGAGTAGTTACTCTAACCTACGACACCACTAAACCAAAACCATCATAATAAAGAATCTCAACGATGCGGGGACTGGTTAAACAAGGATGAACTTGTTCAACTAGTAAACAATGCTCCATTTATTTCTCAGACTGTCCCTTAAATATGTCACTTGTTCGCAGAAGAAAAAACAAAAAAAATGAACTAAAGAGACATGTTACTGCCCCTGCAATCAAGAAGAAAATATTTTTCCTGATTAATGTTCGTTTTTTGTTATTTTCATTGTAATCATTTGTGTCATTTCACAGTGACTCTTGAAAAACCAATGTAAAAAAGTTTTTTCCGATTTTTCTTTACGTACCTGTTCTTTTCCATTTCATTATGTGTAGACCTGTAAGGGTAGAAAAAATGAAAAAAGGGTTACACATAACATAATAAGAGAAGCTATAATTATAACAGTTAGATAAAGTAATATTTTTTTTATCCTTTTTACCCATGACAGCAGGAGAGTGAGCATAAAACACAAGGAGTGTACTGAATTGCTAGAAGAGCAGACAGAACGATATCCTGGAGAAAAATGAAGAAAAGCCTGGGTATTGTGATGCCCAAGGCCTGCGTGGATGGTAGAAGGACTTTTTTTTTTAAAGGGCCACTTTCACAGACACGTGACAAGAAGGCTAGGGAGTAAACATAGTAACAGTAACTAGAAACAGAAGGTTAAGTGTAGACAAGACGACGCCCCTTCATATTGCCTGATTATCCACTATACATGTAGTCCTGATGGTATTGCGTGCCTGTCCATGCAGGCACAGACAGACATGCAGACTGAACCGATGCAGGAACAAGGTCAAGTGTAGGTTTTGGAGGAAATGTGCCTGTGACCTGAGGAAAAGGAGCGTAAACAAGATAATGGGGCAGTAGAAGAAGAAATCCCCTCGGCAGTCTTAAACTCTTCTCCACCTCCACCTGACCCCCAGTCCCCCATCCCCAGTCCCAAAATAGCCCCTGCGTTTTCAGCACTCCTTAGGCCCTTCAATGTCAATGACTGTCACTCACTCTGTCTCACACACACACTTGGACTGAAATGCACCTTGTTGCCAAAATTACAAACTTATTTTTAAGACTAACCTCAACTTCAACCTGTGAAAACCACGTCTAGGAGGGGAGAGTGCCCCATTTTTCATGGTGTGGAAAAGTGCCACTAAGATGTGTGTGTCTGGGAATCATGTTTCAGCCGGTCACTGGGGGTGATCTCTTTCTTACTTGGCCCCCTTCAGCCAGTGTACATTCCTGTGCAGGGCAGACAGCCACTGGTGACATAACAAGGCTGACAGGGAAGTAATCCCATATATTCAGGCTCCATGTCAGGCTCTGGAAGATGTTGAACCTCCTGCCACAGTCCCTTAACCTTCTCCCTACACACGAAACAACCCTGCCACCACAGTATGAGGCCACACCCAACTTTTTTAAATAGAAAAACTGGAAATGGGTGCAGCATTCTATTGAAATGCATGCATAAATATCAGTATACACAGCTTGAAAGTCACTAACTGATCTGAACCCTCTGAGAGAAGCTTTCTTGTACTCTAAGTTCTCCAGACTTCTTGAAGGACTTTCAAAAGCGCTTCTTTGGACATTGGCTTCTCATTGTTCTGTTCTCTGTCAAGTTATTCTCAAACCTGGGCTTTTGGAAAGATTCATCACCCCCTCAGACCCGTTTTCACTCCAGTTCTTGTGTCATTTAGCATAACTAAGCCTTTTAAACTGCTTCCTTTCCTTATGAATGGCTTCTCGACAGCAACGCTAACAGTGAACAATAGATGGATCAAATGAAGGTCCAGGTGCATCTCTAGGATGCTGGATCAAGTCTTTGGTGGAATTTTCCTGTTTCTAAAAGGACATTATTTTCAGAAACTACTATCCGATACTTGTCCACTTGTCTAGTTTCCAAAGATTTTTTGGGGGGGACACACTGCAACCAATGCTAAGATATGCCAAGTTTTTACAGGCAACTCTTTAATCACCTTACTGATAATCAGTCAAACTTTTATCAGACTCAGAGTAACAGCAAGCCAGCTGAACATTCCCCCTCCCCCATAACTGATATGCATCTTACCAGGATTTCTACTTTAAAGTATAAATAAACCATTGGAACAATAAACGCTACTAATTTAGTCAAGGCTGAAGCAGAAATGCAGAAGCACCTCAGACCTGACAACACACCAGCAAAGCCAGCAGCTCATCATGGAGGTCCGAGGGTAGCACGCCACACCTACGCAGAGAAACGTTTCACAGGTAACTTCGGTCACTGAAGACTTTGTGGATTTCATTCTGTGCAGGGATGCAGTCATAAAGAGATCAAAATCACTGTGAATAACCATGTAATTAATCACCTGGTACTTTGTCCATCTTTTACTGGAGACAACGGGGATAAACATACATTCATCGGTCTCTTTTAAACCCACTGGTGCTGATGTACATTTGCTAATACTTCACAGGACACATCCATGACGAGAATCTAAGGTTCATCATTTCACAACATGTGTAGCTTCATCCACAGCTTAACCCGGTGTTTTGTCAGGGCTGACCTGAGATCTGTCAGGTAGGTTGTTGCGCAGACACAACCGTCATATACCTGTGATTTTATGAAAAGAAATGTAAATTTATTTGATTTTGGTTACTCTTCCTGACTGGCCAAGAGGTCCACGACACAACTGTCTTTAAAATGACTAATTCAGAGTGCAGATCATGTGTTTCTGCTTTACTCGGACACTGGAGAAACAAGTAAAGATGGTAAAACACCATCACAGTGCTTAGAAAAGAAACATTTTTCACATCTAAAATTACAAAACCTTTAAAAAAAAATTAGGAATGCATGCTAATTATCGGGCCGATAACAGGAAATTGTTGTCATTCCGGTAAGTCCAATATCACGACGACTTGCCCCGATTACTTAACCCCCCATACATTTGGAATTTTTAAGATCAGACATGCAGAAGCTGAAAATCCCACTTTTAAGCTTTTTCCGCTGAGATATTGCGATTGGGGAAAGAAAGATGCTGCTTCACAGGGGAGACCCCAAGCAGCTTCCAAACCACTTTCCCTTCTTATTTTAGACACGAGCTACCCCACAGAGTTGGAATTTTTGATTTGGTATAATTACGTATGTGTGTGTGTTATCGGTATCGGCCATTGGCCTTTATGAGCTGAAAATTATCGGTTATCGGTTTTAAAAAACATGCATCCCTTAAAAAATGAATAACATTGGTTCATGTATGCTATATTTAGTGATATTTCTATTTTCCATCACTGCATCAGTTATTCAGTTTGTCATTATTTTCCCAAACAAAGAGCGTCATTGTAGCTCCTACTCAGTGCATGTGTGGTGGTTGCTGAATTCAAGCTGCCAATAATCAGCGATGGCTCGCTCTCTGATCGTGTAATGGAGGAGCTGATGTTCTCCACTGGCTGCCAAAGTAGGAGCAGAGCAAGAGAGCCACAGAAGGCTGGAGGAGGTGAGAGAGAGCGAGATGGAGCGGGGGCAGTCACTACTACAGACAGACATGCACGTGCACTGAGCAGAAATCCTCCCCTCCCCCCACTGTTCACACATCCATACGTGAGGGATGCAACAGAAACTGGAGGCACATGTACATATTGTCCTGAATGATTCAAACACAATATATACTATACATGGCTGTCTGCCCTGCATTTCACATAGTTATTAGAAACAAAAACACTCATCATGCATGATTAGTTAGTGATTATCTTCTTTGAAAGAGATCAACCAATTCCCAGCAGGGAAATTCATTCAGTTCTAGTGCTGGTCTGCCTATTAAGAAATAACAAACATTAGCTCCCACCACTTCTGATCTTGGCAATACAAACTCTCATTAATAGCAAATGCAGCTCTAATATCCATAAATGGCTAGGATTATTAACTTAAACAGTGCTCACAGATGAGGAAAAAGTCATTGCAAAATATCATAAAAACTAGAGTTAAACCTCTGTTAATGTAAAATTGTGCTGTTGGGCTCAAAGCCTTTTCAGCAGGAAATGAGGGTAAATCTGCAGCAGCCTTGAGTCTACTTGGCGCACCAAGCTAGTCCCATGTTTTCTTCACTCGGCACGTCTAAAAATGTAGTGCAGCTAAGCATGTTAAGACATGATCTGAACTGAAAGCATGTTCTTGCAGTGCTGTACGCACGTCTCTAAAACATGGTGGCAATTGGAGGAGCACTAATTTGCTACAGTCAGTCACAACACTGCCAAACACACATGTACACTGCTGGCAACATTTGATTTAAAGAGCAGATTTTTCATGTATAGACATGATGATTTATCATTTTTGTGCAACTGTGTCACCAACAACAAAAGGGATTTGTAAAATGCCACTGTAAACAAAAATACTACTATTTAACTACATTTAAAGCTAAATAAAACAGAGCTGTCAACAGCAAATGCAGAAAATGATGTTTATTTCAATGACTAATTATGAATTTGACACGTTTGAATATACCAATGGGTAGCTAAAGGTAAATGTTCTATTGTTCCTGTTTAATAGAGGACTCTGGGATGTACACTCAGAACTACCTCCTTTGAGTACATTCTGTACCCTAACAGGTAACGCACATACATGACATCGTCCTGCAGGACCATGAAACTGAACTGCACTCTTTGCACAGAAGGGTGAGGATGCAGCACAAATCCGCTCCAATACAACTGATTTCCAAGGAATTTAGGTTGCAGACTGCTAATGGACAATAAACTGGTGTCCAAGGAGGTGAGAGTTCCTGCCAGGACACTGAAATGTCTCCTGCAGTCACCTTGACTGACCCACTTTGCTTTACTGACTGGCCATTCACTTTAAAGCCAAACTGATGTTTGCTGCTGTCAGTCACGCACTTAAAAGAACACAACGTGAAGTCTAAACATACTCACGCAGCACACACACTCATGCAGCCACAGCTTAAATATCAGTGACCTTTTCTTCAGTGTTATCCATGAAAGAAAAATTTTGATGTGAATGATTTAAGTGACAGATTCACATTATTTTCCCAACTAATGGCTGTGACTAAACAGTCATTAACACATCCTCTGAGTACCAAATACAAAATTACAGCCCTTTAATTGTCATTTTATCTCCATTACTTTGGAAGTTTTTTTTTACTCGTTTGTTTTTTAGCAAAAGCATAAGTACATTATGATTATAGCCAGATGCACTTCAATGGGGTTTGAAAGGGGTGTCCTTTAGCAATAATCCATCAAGTACATGAAATTCAATATGCAGATATAAACTCTTCATTCCCTTTTCCACTTTTCAAACTTTTGGCAGCAAGTTAAATTTGGCACTGGCTTGGTTTTAAGGCCTTCAGCAAAAGCAAATTGTGACTGCGATTTGAAACACACAGGGTAAATAGCTTAACCCTGCAAGCTGTGGGGACAAACTTAAAGTAGGGATAATGATGTTAGCTTGTTGCAGAACTGAAAAACAACAACACAAGTGGGTTTATGGCGGCAGAGCCGACTGTGACGACACTTCAGCTGGAGGTTTTACTCTCAGAACATAAACCAACATAAGCAAACAGCACAGGAGGCTTTCTCCTGTAACGCTTCCTAACAACTCATACTTGTTAGGGCTGGACAATTAATCGAATTTTAATCGTGATTTCAATTTTGCCTTTTCACAATCACAAAAACACTGTAATCGAAGAAAAACAATTAATCCTGAATTGAACAGACTGGTGGGGTTATAGGACGCAAACTGCAGGGAGTATATTACAGGAATGTATGTAGACTTAGTATTAATTTTTTATTGCTATTATTATATTGAATAGTATTCTTATTTTACTCCTTTACTTGTTTCTAATTTATTTTTGGTTTCATTTTATTAAAAGTCATATTTCAAGTTGAGTTATGTGGTTCAATGAACACTTTTTATAAAATCAATGAATAATCGTGTATAATAATCGTGATTTCAATATCAGTCAGAATAATCGTGATTATAATTTTTTCCATAATCGTCCAGCCCTAATACTTGTTGTCTTTTTTCTAATTATACTAACAAGCTAACTGAGGTCTGCAGAGTAAGATGTAGTTCTTGAGGGTTTTCCAATTAGATGAAGTTTCTGAGATGCCCACTCCAGGGAAGATCAGGCATTTTCTTGAACATTTCCACTTATGAACAGTCTGTAGAATGATGGACTCCAAACGGTTTTACAAAAATATTCTCAGATTGGTCGGCAGCAGCAACTGCTTCTCAGAGATCAGTGCTGATGTCTTTCCTCCTTGGCATTGTGTTAACACACCTGTATGCTCTAACAATTACGGTGCGCTTGCCTGATTGGTCACTGCATGAACAAATTGTGACATCATCACAGCACCATAACTGTTTATACCAGCACTTCGAGTGCACTGGACTCGCTGTAATTTTCTTCCAAACCATTAAGAGTCATTACTGATAAAATGGTGCAACAATATAAATGGTTTTACGTTCAAACAGAAAGTACTACAGAATAAAAATGCACAAAAGCAAGTACAGGGTTTCAACTTCTTTGTTTCAATTTTGAGTTGCAGATACATGGTTCTGAAAGCTCATATAACTGCATGCAGATCTTAACCATCTCACAAATTCTGCCTGCACCACTTCCTGCTTCTTTTTTTTTCTAACAGTGGTAGTTACAAAAATATTGGGTAATGCATGGCCTGCTTATGATACCAAGACTCGGCATCAGTTATTGTGACACTGATGAGGGCGCATTCAGAAAGCATACAACGGTAGACTTGGTCCGTTTGGGGACTCAACTCGGCTGGGGACGAGGGTGGTCTTCCAGACCGAGATCGCGTTCACGTTGCACCATAGCCAAACTTTTTGAATAATGTTCCCAATCTCTCCAGAGATGGCGCTGCATTCGGATTTACCGTAGGCGAGGACAAGACATACAACGAACAAGAAGGTTCTCACAATTTCCACACGACACACATTATTTTTGTGCGTACTTACGAGGAGCTGGATATACTTTCATCAGACCAAATATAGATTCAAGCTTTTACTTCCTTGTCACTCCACGTCTGACCACAAGCCATTTTTAAAAGTATTGCAGTCCCACACGTGTGTTTTTTGTAGTAGCGTTTACCCACAACGCCCAACGTTTTACCCACAATGCCATGCTAAACCAAATGCAGAAAGCAGCAGTTTGTAGTCCACTTCTGTTTGGTCCACTTGAATTGGACAGAGACCTGCGTTTGTAGGCGGAAAGAGTCCGCTTGTTTGTTCCAGATCAGAATCTGTTTGCGCATTCACAACTCTGATTCAAATCAAAAAAGCTTTGTGAATGTGCCATAATTTTGGCATGCAACGCTATTCTCATGTGGGAAAACAATGGCCATAAATTTTAGCAACCAGTGCTTTACGCTGTTAAATGGAACAGCAGGAGGTTGAAATGATGCAACAAGAACACAGAAAACTGCAGTGGTGAGCAAACCATTTTCAGTTCTGAACTCCAAATGAACAGCCTAAGCTACCATAAAACTTTATGAGCTAGGACTAACCACATTAGCATACCTTGCAGAACAGATAACTGGTCTAGATTTGTAACCATCAGGGACTGTGGATGTACGTAAACTGCCTGTACTGGGGTTTTTTTAACAGAACAAAACCAGTTTTAGAAAACACAGTTTTGTCATTTATAATGCCAATGTTGCGTGGTAACTTTGAAATTAAGGGTATGCAGGCCATATCACCTTCAACCAGAAAAAATGGGATCAAGTTGAAGTCTTCTTTCCTTGAGCCATGATGGGAGCTGCACCTCCACCCCAAGTGTTCTCACAGTCTGCAACCAGGACCCTATCAAATGTTTTTGCAAAAGCAAGCTGAATAGCCTTTACCTGCTACTTGTGTTTTTCTTGCTTTTACTTTTCCGTTTCAAGCTTTCCCTCTCTCGGCTGCTGATGAAGGGTGGCATGGAGGCATAGCCGTGTTCAGCTTCTGCAAGCAAACAAACAACATAGAGGTCACATGTCCAGATATCTGGTGACATAAAAATACAGTGACAGTCAGAGCGAGCCTGAGCCTGGAAATAAATGCCACATTTGGACCTGATCTTTTGAATCATAATTGCAATTTCTAATACAAAAGTGCAAGCATACATGCATGGATTTCATGCAGTAGTTTTATACAGTATCCCCCCCAACGATGATGTCATCCTGAACTGGAATAAACCCCACCAGCAAACCACAACAGAAGGAGGAGCCTCCTTTAAAACTCCCTCAGCACTGGTCTCCCTACATATGTGACTGCATCTGCAATAAATGAATTCTTTAATATTCAAAAATGCCAAATGCACCTTTTTATATGCAATGCACATTATGCAACATTTCTTTCCCACAGCATTAAACGCGGATTTGGATTAAAAGCAACCTGTGCAAAATCCGACATTAACGTCTGGCCCGATTACTTCATGCAATCATAAATGAAGCAACCGTTTTTCTGAGACAGCTTTGAAATGAACTGCAGCAATAAGTGCAATTTGTGGAAGGAATGTGACTGCATTTTCTCAGGGGGGAAAGGGTAAGAAAGAACATCATCACACTTTACCTCTTTCCCTTCGATCGAGGTACTCTGCTGCTTCGATCAACATCTGCACCATTCCGATCGCCGCCATTTTCAACAATAACACTGATAATAAAATAACAATCCAATGAGGGATTCCGTGACTGTACCCAGCCTTCTTTAGGTCCTACCTATTGTTTTTGTTTTGAGCACTGGTGCTTTGCTTTGCTGTCCTGTCAGTTGCTATTTCAAAGGCGACAGGTCAATTACTTATCCCTGCATGAATCGGTATATTTAAAAGTTAAAGGTCCCGAATAAAGTACCAGTGGGTTGAAAACAAAACTGCTGTCTTCCTTGGTTGCTAATGATGTTCAAAGGAAGGTTTGGTGAAGCCCAGTTGATGCCAACTCTTCTGAGAAGATCACTTTGTTTAAAAAAAAAACGGGGGGGAGGAAAAGGGAACCAATTTGTTGGATTAATATCCTCGTTTTGTAGGTAGCGTTTCGGGTAAGGCGACTTGTAGACAGAAACAAAACCAACAGATGTTTAACGTCAAAAATTTTCCGGATGGTGATCTGCTAGCAAAAATAAAAATGAAAAAACAAACAAAAACAGGTTGGCTAGCGTTTGCGTTTTTACAAAGTTGTCAACATAAAGAACATAAAGAAAATTCTTGCAAGCTCGGCTTTATCTATGATGCGTCAGCTAGTTAAAAACAAAAAATGTTAGTCCGTACAGTTGTCATGCACTTGCCTAATGTGAAATAGATATAAAAGGGGTTAGCAGTCTTTTAAGTTCAAACGACGATGTCATCCAACCTTGTCGGTTCGAGGCTTTTAGGCTGGCAAGTTTTGTGCTGGTTTGTTGTTTTAAAAAAGCGTGATACGTTTAGTTGGACACGTCGATAGCAACTGATATCACCTAAAAGGACAGTTTGTCAAAGTGCTTCCAAATTAGTGTCTGGTTAATGTGTTCAGCAGCTATAGCACAGACTGTACGATACCATAAAGCTTCTGTGTACTGTTATGTGATTGGATACTGGCTAAAGCAGCTCAGGCTCCTATTGGGTGCCGAAGTGATCAATCATCAGAGGGGGGCGGCACCGGTTGCCACTGAGGACTAGCTTCGGCCATTTTGGGTCCAAGTCTCATTAAAGTGTGTATACTTGCTGAGCCACAATGGACACCATCACGACACGTCCCACACTTCCATCGTGATTGGTTCTATTTTTTTATATAAACTTGTTTGTTATTGGCTCAAATGGCCACGAGCTAAAATGACAACACCCCTTTAGCAACAGACACGCCTCTCTGCCACGCTGTTTCGTGGTGTATGGAAATGATTGGTTCTTATGGTGTTGTTTGCCTTTTTTTCCCCCCGTGATCCACGATTGGTCTGATTAACATGCTCTCTTACTATTGGTCTCTTATCCCACCTGTAGCTAAATGCATTTCTGCGCATGCGCACTCTCGTCGAACTGTGGGGCAGTAGCACATCCTATGGAAAGCCAAGCTGATAGAAAACCAAGAGAAAAAGACTCAGACTTCACCACCTGGCATAATGTTTAACGCTGCACGTGCTGCCAAGTGTTTAATAAAATATACCAGGCGTTTAACACTATGAAAACCTTAACATTGTACAGGTGCTGCAACAACCATTCATCTTCTAATTTTTTTTTTTTTGTTCTATTTTTTTAAAACACACACACACATACATGTTTATTTATTTATTTATTTTAAGGGGGGGAAGAAAAGCCAGAGTAAGTTCCCTTGAAGCTGTCATGTTGATAGCTCAGGGGGACAGACTGGGAAGAAGTGTGTGATAGCTACACAGGTATAAAATTACTACAGGATATCTGATTTTCAAAACAGAACACAGGTATGTTTTGTGTGTGAAACAGACCCTCATGATCAAAGATTTAAAATGATTTTCAGGTTTTATTTTGCAAACTGTAGTGTTGTTTTTAATCATGCAGAACTGCACAAATACTGCATATTCAAAACTAGAAAAGCACTCAGAGCACCGACCTCCGCCAAGCAGCTCTCGCAGTGATTAAGAATCCTTCTAAAAATTCCTGGATCCGGAAAGTGATCCAGATCACCACCAAAATTTAATGGGTTTGTCCTTGGGCTGAAGCATACGGCTGGTGAAAATGTCAGGTCAATCCGTCCAGTACTTTTTCAGTAAAGTTGCTGACCAACTAACCAATGCTACCAAAAACATTACGTCCTTGGCTGAGTCAAAAATATAAAAGGAGGCAGAACAGTGGCTAACCACCATGGACTGAAACAAGAGAGCCAACCTGTACCAATATTGTCCATCAGTTTCACTTTCTACTTTGCAGTGGTGGAGCCAGACTTTTATTCATATGGTGACTAGAAGGTGGGCAACACCACATACCACTGTGATAACTGTGGTCACATTAGAGACACAGAACAGAAAACATCTTTATATTAATAATTTGGATCACCACGTGGAAATGTTTGCAAAAAGTTTAAAAGATCCACAGAAAGGCAAATTGGTATAATTGGTGTGTAGTATGTAATGACTGATGTGATAGAGGGGGATCAATGGCTGCTCCCCCTTGCAGATCTGGTTTACTGTCTGGTAGTGGTAATATTCTCGTGTCTGACCATGATTACTTGCATGGCTAACCTTGTTGATAGCTGGCACTGGGGCCTGGGGTCTATTTTGGCCTATGGGTTCATCTTCACAAAAAAAGTTGGAAATATCGCCCTTTTTCTTCAATCTCATGTCCTCTTTCTTCCATCTTAATAGTTTAATTTTGAACTCCAATGTGAAAATCTTGATAAAAACAGAACTCAAATACATTCACTGAACTTTAATTTGGGAAAATGATGGCATATTTATTTTAAAAACTAAGATGGTACTACCATACGGACCAAGCACTTTGAATGCCGTCAGCAATAGATAATATGCAAGTAGATTAGCACTGCTATGTAGCTTCAGGCTGACTTCAGGTTAATAGCCAGAATTTACTTTAAATTGCTGTAGTGATTCTTGTTGTGTCTCCTATAGCTACCCGTCAATCACATGAGGAGGTATCTGGGGTGTTCATTCAGATTTGAGAGATGGCCAGAACCACCCTGATCACCCCTCTAACTCTGCCCCTGGTAGGCTTGCTACACACGGGCCTTAAAATAAATGGTGGGGGCCAGAAAGAAATAAAGTATGGTCAGGGTTTTAAGACATTGTTAAATAGATGCATACAGGATGATTCACATCACCACAACTCGCATCCATTTAAAACAGGCAACTGACAGACTCACAATTGCTGAGACTTTATTGTAGCTCTACCATACATCGGTCAAGTGGACAAAGATGCCTGTGAGACAGCTGAGGAAAACAATCAAAAAATAAAAACACGAAGCATTCACATAAAACACCCCCAAGAACACCATCTCCCAGTAAGGGGCGACTGAACAGTGGGAGCTATTTTAATACTGATGCAACCACATTCATGGATTTATAAGATGACAAACGTCGCCATTTCCCCACATCCTGGGAGATGAGCGTCACAGATGATCTAAAAATATGCTAAACTGTGGAAAAGTGTTAAGCCATCCTTCACTTCTTCATATATTGTCTAAAAGTTAGTTGTCAGTTATGTGGAGACGACACTAGTTGGGTCATCTCAGTGATCAATAAGCAAGCATTAAGTAACATCAGGTTCTAAAAGGAAATGAGTGAAAATAACCTTCAAAATGCCTGGTTAATAATGCTTAATACCTCTTTAAGAGATTAAAGGAAAGTTTGGATGCTTTGAAGCAAAATACAAAGAAACAAAGGTTGGCTCAAGATTTCAGCACAGACCTGTTGATACAAATGTTTCATAGTCTTACAGAACCATATTTTTGAATCCCTTTATTTATAAAACATCACTCAACAGCATAGATCTGTCTACTTTCAGCACGGAGCTGTGGACTACAGGGACGACCATTTACATTATACGTTCAGTCACAAAAAAATTATGTACAGACTTGTTGCAAAAAAAGTTGTATCTATGAGGAGAAAAAGCAGAAAATCCTTCACCAGTGTACGGGGAATACGGAGAAACTTCCTCTGGAAAGAAACTGTTGATATTTTTAGGCAATGAAATCCAGTGGTCTGTTGAATCCTCCTTTTCTGTTCATGTATTGTCTAAAAAAAATATACAAGAAAAGATAACATCACTGTTTCCCCCCACAACACTTCCACATTACATCATCAAGCACCAATAGGAGTGCTGGGGTCTCTCTGCATAGAAACACCTGCGGAGGTGATTGGCTACTTTAACAGTGGTTGATGCTGTGAATGCTCACTGTGGGAGGACAGAAAAACATGACGCTGCAGTTCAGCAACATCAACCACTGCATTCAGACAATAACTTTGGATCAATATAAAGCAAAAACAAAGGCTTAGAAGATATTTCCAACTTAAAGCAGCAGTGTAATGCGCAACAGTAGCATCTGTTTTAATTGTGAGGAAGCTTACCTGTATTTTCTCTTCATTGTAACATTGACAGCATATGCATTAACAGAGCCATCAGTTTTCTTCCCCTGTGCAAAAATAAAACAGCCTCTCATATATAATTGTTCAAAGCAATCATGTACACAAATGCAAGCTGGTGGGACTACCCCACCTGATTCTTATGTGTGATACAAACAAGAATCAGAGTAATGCAGCTGCAACACTAAGGTGTTTTGATTAACTCAGAAAAGCGGAGCCTAACATGTATTCTCTACAGATGAGTGACACCTCTGTAGTTAATTTGACATTTCCTTTCTTGTCACGTCTTCAGTGAAATAATTTTAGTTGCTAACAGAAAGCATCAAGTCCTTGTAATTCACATTTGCACACAATAGTTTGTTCGTCTTTCTGTGAAATTCTGTTGACTCTTTCAATAAACTGCATCACCTTGTGGCCATACATGCAATGTCATGCTCTCACCTTGGTGGTATCAAAAGTAGAAAATCCCATCAGCTTCATCATCTCAATTTCCTCCTCTGTTTTGCCCTGCATGTCCTCCGCTATTACCACAGGCACAAAAAGTATCATTTGTTTAATAACTGCAATCGTACATTACCAGTAAACTGGAAAAAAATACAGTTCTGCAGGTTATATGAGCATATTGTTTAATACCTGAGATCTGAATGGGCTTTGCGTTCTTGTCTTTCGCCTCTTTGCGGTCATCATCATGTCTGTCCTTCTGTCGAAGTGGTGAGAGTGAGGAGGAACGATGGCGTCTTGGAGACCTGAACAAGGAGCATAAAGAGTGATGCAGGATGGGTTCTCACAAGTAGGGCTGGGCGATATCTCCCAAAAATTATACCACAATATTTTTTCTTTGGTAACAGAAGTAGTCAAAGCCTCAGAAAAACCCTTCCACTGTTTGCTCATTTGTCATGAGGCGTGCAACAAAATGCAGCCTCAACAGTTTCATGTTGAAGTCACTCAGTTTCATCCTACATGCATGTAAAATTATACAGTCGTCCACAAAATTATTCATAACCTCCAATTAAAGAAGAAAAAACATCAGCTGTCAGTGAAATCAGTTGAAATTGGCAAAAGTAATAAGAAATAAAAATTCTATGAAAATCATGACATTGATTTTTAATCGTGGTTCGAAAGAAATATTAAAAACAAACACACAAAAATTAAAACAAGTAAACAAGCATGATAAAACTCCGAAGCTAAAATTTTGCTGAGCAACACTTTGAGGCAATCACTGCAATCGGGTGTTTTCTGACGTGTTCAAAAGACTTCTGCACCTGTTGACAGGTATTTTGGTCCACTGTTTTTGGGAAAGGTGCTCTTATGTGTCTGGGACGGTTTTGTTTGTTTGTTTGTTTTTAAACTATTATTTCTAACCACAATTCAAAAGCAACATTTGACTTCACTATGGCCCTTTTCACATGTCGTGCTTGGTTTGACCACAAATTTTGTCCATGTGAAAGCAAACAGGCCAGGCCCGGGCGGCCCAGTTGAGAGGTAGTCCAGGACCTGGGCCACCCACACTCGGGCAGGGAAAAATGCGTTGTGAACGCCATCCAGGCCGTGCCGGATGCAACATGTGGGCTACTCACCCAACAAGCAGCAGTGACCAAATCAAAACTCAACCCTACTGAGTTTGAGTTTATTTATTTTAAAAGGGACAGTGCATATTAATGAACATAAAATGTAAATACGCAGGATTATAGCAAGGCTAGTTTCTATCATTTGTCCCTTGACATGTTTATCTTTGTTGTCGTTTGTCTTCTTCTCCTTGTAATTGTCAGTGGTGGTTTTAAAAAGCTCAAATGTAAAATATTAGTGCCTGGCTTGCATTAGGGATGGAGTGATTTTCAATTGGATCGAGGATCGAAGGGTATGATCATGATCTTTTTTCAAATGGCAATCTTTAAGGCGATCTTTAATTAATTTACTTGCGTAAGATGTTAAAGGAAAAATCTCTAGAACTGCGCTTTACTGTGTAAGTTCCTTAAATGTTTCTAGTGGAGCACGCTGTCTGCACACAGAGCCCTCAGCGTAAATATAATACTCCTCACAAAAACCAAAACCAAAATTACATTTTGAGCCGCAGACACTTCTATCTTACACAGACTAAGTAAATAAGTGACTGCTTACAGCTGCCAACATAGTTGTCACTTCAAACAAGGAGCTGCCAAAAGGAGGCTCAGGTAGATTTGCCGCAAAACCACCAAGCAAGTTTTTTTTTTCTTTTTTTGATGACCGCGTAACTGTGCACAGCCTCTCAGGCGATCGGATCGCTTATTGGCGATTGACAGTAGCCGATTTCACATCCCTAGCTTGCATCCATAGCAGACATCTGCTTCCTTTGGTCACTCTCCAAACGAGTTTCCTTCCCTGTCGATGTACTAACCTGTCACTTGGCTGGTGACGTAAGGGTTTGTTGCTTCCTCAGTTGTTATGGTATGTTCGATTTGAACTCGGAAGTCGGATTTTCTGACTTCCCAGTTGGAAATACGAGCCGGACACCCATCAAAGTCAGATTTCCTACTCGGAACCTCGGGGTAGCCCCACCAGCTTCGACTTCTCCCACTAAAGATGGCTGCGCCCATATCAACACTTATTGAACCCAGTAATAAACATTCATATTTATCCAAACGTTCTTGTGTAGTGTGAACACATCAGTATTAAACATAGTTATTTGCAACCTCTACCGGTAGAGTGAGTCTGTAAAGTGTGTATATGTTTAAAACATTAAATAATGCAACATTAGTAAGTTTTACTGCTAAAGGGTAACAGTAAGTAATGTGGTTTGCCTGTTAAATCCCTTTCTCTGACAGCTGAAAACAGGGGTAAAAAACAAACAAAAAAAAAGTTTTGTCCTGTTATGGCAGAGATTTCTTCGGTTTTTATCCAGAAGTTTATAATCAACCATTTTTTTCATTTTCTTTTTTAAACTTCAGTGAGGATTGAAATTTAACTATTACATCTCAACATAACTAAATTTGTTATATGAATGATTGTTAAAATGAAGATGTTTGTTTTCCTAATTAGGCATCTAGTTAGGTTTAAAACAGTAATGAATGTCCTGTAAACTCTCTCCCCTTTTTTTGTTAAAATAGTTCCTTCAAGATATTTTTCTAGAAACAGACAAGGAAAGGTAAATATCAGCTTCATTCTCAACTAGAAACAGTCTTCAGGACGGTGGCAAACTCACCTTGAACGTCTCCTGTGAGGAGAGCGTGAGCGACTTCTACGGCGGTCTCGGTCCCGATCTCGATCTCTGGAGCGTGAGCGATCTCTATCCCTCCGCCTTCGGTCACGTTCCCGTGAGGTTGAGCGAGATCGTCTTCTCTCTAACAGGAATAAGGATATGACCCCACATTTTTAACTGGTTCTTTTTGAATGCCATACGAGTATCTATGTCATGGCTTCTGAGATTATATTCATTTAATTTTATTGCTTTTTCATGTTGCTCCAAAGGACGCTCAAATAACTTTTATGATGGTTGCTGGCACCATGTGCGTATTTTTTTTCACAAGCCAAATTTATAGGTTGTAACTTTTTTTTGCTGCATGGCAAATAAAATCACCACTTGACTGAAATTATTTAGGTATAATATTTCTATCCTTTGTTTACTTTACAGGGGTGTCCAGCTCCAGGATCTCAAGGACCACAATCCTGCAGCTTTTTTATGTGTACGCCCTGCAACACACCTGGTTAAAATAAATCGTGCAAATCTTCGTAGGCTGTTGAATTCCTTTAATTTGAGTCAGGTGTGTAAAAACATTAAAACACTGAAAACCTGCTAGTAGCACTCAAAGGCTGACTTTAGACACAAACTTTTTCTGTAATTATTATATAAGTAAGCAAAAATATGTAGGAAGAGTACTGAATAAAACGCAAGCAGATGATTTTAAAATAGGATAAAATGAAAATAGTAAAGCTTTGGGTATCAACATACAACCCCTTACCTAAAGATCAATTTGCAGTCTGAATAATTACAAACATTTCTATCAGATTTATAGTTTGTGCTTTAGGGAATAGTCCCCCAAGATATATTTTAAGATGGTATACAAGGCTTATTAATCAATTACTTAATCTTAATCTAATTCCTCAAGTAACAATGTACTGAGAGATGATTTCATCTTATTTGTCATAAACTGTCAGCAACAGCCCCATCTGGCGAGGTAAACTCCAGGAGGACAACACGACCGTCATCTTGAAAATGTTCCACTCGTTCTGCTATAACAAAGTATTTAGTCTAACCATCAAGTTACCTTTTGAATGAGCTTCAAGCAAAATAAGCGTGAACTTTAAAAAGAAGGAAGGGACATACCGACGCAACTAACGTCGAGCCCACGAGTCCAAAGATCTAGAAGTTTCTATTTGCTTCGTAGCAACTTGCTTTAGCCATTTTAGAATGTATATTGAAACCTTTTATAGAGAGAAATCTGATCGTTGATATTAGCATAATTACTTCTCACTACAAAAAGAGGTTTCCAGATCTATTCCCAGACTTAACATAAGCTAGCGCAAGCTAACTACGTCTAGTTTCTGTTCTTACCTCGTCTTGGAGGAGTTCGGCTCCTGCTCCTTCCCATTTCTCTAAAAAGTCAAATATTCCCTCGCAGATATTTTAGTGGAGAGCAATTTCTGGGGCAAAATGCTTATAAACTCCGTACTGTTTCTGGGCTGCTAGCCGGCTGCTAGTATTTACAGAATCTTCGCCAGGTTCTTTTTAGTCCCTTTTGATTGGCTGGTTATCGCTTCTTCGCACACTTCCGGTAACTTTCAGTGACTAGAGCGCCCTCTGTCGAACTGGTAGACTGCATTTACCATTTTTATCAAACCCAATCATGACTCCTCTCGTTTTTTCTTTTTTTTTTTAGCAGCAACTTTTCATGCAAAACTAATATTGGTTAATTAACGGCATTCACGAATTCGTTTCTAATAATCAGTCTTCCAAAACCAGAGAGTGAATTTGCACTTTTGAAATCACTCTTCAAGTCTGCATTAGTATCTGGTCACAGCATGAGAACAATATGAAAACAGGCTAAAAGTTTTGTAAGATCAAGCACAGAAAGACGTTACTACGAATAATTGATTTGAAACCAAACTTGATCTTTAATGACCAACACATGGCAACCTTGCAACATTCATATATACATTCTAATGTAAAATAAATAAAAACCATGAGCCAACATCACACATCAGCATTTTGATAACAGCTACTGGTTCAAACTGAAAAATGATTACTGGAAAGAGGTATTTGCACACGCACATTAAATAAAATGGGAAAAGTGGAATGTTTAAGTACCTTCAGTATATTTTGTTACTGGGTTTCAGACTGCATTAACAAGCAGCAAATTTATTATGCTTTGTCCTTTTGGTTTTAGTAACAGCATTCAGAATGGGGGATTTTTTTCTTTGCTAGTTAATCTATTAACCCACTTCTTCTATCTGTGCTGACATAACTTGGACAAGCTGATATTTTTACACAAAACTGGCATTCAGGAGAGCACAGTCAGTCGCTATCAGTATATTTCTATAAGTCCAGTACTTGTGCTCACAGATTATACCTGCAATATCTACTTGAAAATGACAACCAAATGCTAACTAAGAAATGCCTATAATGATGAACAAATGTGACGTGCTAGAAAGTCATTCTACGTGTGGAGTGCCTATACATGAGTAACGGAGATTTTCCACTGAGTACTGCAAAGTTGTGGATGGGAAAAGGTATGAAACTAATGTGGCAGCCACACAGACTCTGAGTCGTTATCCTGATTTTTAGAAATGAACATGATGACTTGCTTGTACAGTGAGGTGAAGTAAAAGACCGCTTGCACAGCAGGTGGAAATAAAACAAGAGGAATACAGAAACTGTGAGTGATCAGAAGTAGTGCGTCAAATTGAGTTGTATCTGACCTGGGTTAAATAGTATGTGAAAATAATTACCAGTGCTCCTGCTTCAGATGAATCACCACATATATCGATATCAGTGAGTAGCAGTGGTACAGTAAAATACACAGTGTCTGTGAATGACATCTGAAATGGCTCTGAAAACATCTGAGGTGGTTCACTCCATCTGCTGCTCTCTCATACACTATGATGTATTTCACTGTAGTATTTCACCGAGGTCTGATGCGTCTGTGGGGCCGTCTCAGGTCTCCGCCTTCTCCTTCTGCTTCTTGCTCTTTTTCAAGAACGATGGCGGCTTGAACTTCTTTTTCTTTTTGGATGGCGACTTGGAGGGCGAGCCTTCAGGGGTGCCGCCTAGCGGTTTAACTGGCGGAGCCGCAGGAGTGGAGGAAGTGTCGTTGGTTGAAAGAGCCTTCATCCCTTTCTCCAGCTCCTCCGTCATCTGCTTCTCTTCCTCTCCTCCGTTCTGAATGGCCGGAGAGTCCGTCTTTGCCTCCTCTGCTGCAAGTATCGTGGAGAATAAAAAGAAAGTGTAGGACATTCAGCAAACAGGAATGAGTCTTGAGCTGCGTTGAGCTGCAAAGCTACATGCTGGACATGTCACAGCAGATGAACATGCTTGCTGAATGAGAAGTGGGTTGCTGTTTGATTTCTTTGTACTTACTCTCTAGAGGGGCAAGACCAAAGCACCAGAAGTGTGCCCTATGAACCAGTGTGGAGTAACACAGAAAAGGACAGACAGACACACACAGGAGAGAGTACAACAGATACAGTATGTGCAGGGACAGATGGGTTGAAATGTGCAAAGTGTGACTCAAACAAACCTTCGGTATGCATTTTGACTTATTCATTAAAGCTGTAAAGCATTATAGTGGTAGCAACAGCTCATTAGTACAGCTGATATGACAGTTTTAATATTGCTCAGCTGGACTTGGTAAAGGTTTAACCTGTGTGTTCCTGCTAAGTCAAAATGTCTTAAAGCTGACATCGGGTGTTACTCCTCCAGGTGTCTGACACGAACTAACAAACTCTCTGTCGACAATCTACAGCAGGGACGCCAATTAAGTTTGGTGTTGACAATCTGCAAAAGCTTGGAGTCTGTTTGAGGAGAGCTGGAGCTGTGAATATTTTTTGTAACTTGTCCTGTCCAGCATTGTAGCAAACAGAATGAAAATCTGGCTGCTTTGTTGTGTTGAACAGATTTGCTTTGCCAAGGGGAGCTTTATGAATAGAAGGCTCCTCTTGAAAAAAATCATTTGTTGACAGACAAAAGTGTACTTAGGCTCTTTTTTGTCATTTATCAATAAGTTTGGCAAAGTTATTCATTTATGGACAGGCGTGCAAATCTGTTAATTAAACCTGGTAGATTTTGAGAGAACCAGAGAGAATTGCTTCAAGGTCAACTGAGGATTTACATTCAAATATAAAATATAATACAAGTGCAAGGTCATGCTTTTCTCTGTGCTGGTCTTATGATAGACTGATGAGCTGTTCATGGCGATACCTGCCTTTTATCCAGTGGCAGCTAAGATGATTTCCAGCCCCTAAGGACGCCCTTTCATCTGCCTTTTTTCAGAATTTGTTATCGTACTTGGCTAAACAATACAATGTTTAGCTTTTCTGGGGATTTTGTTCTGTCACAGTTGTTCATCAGCTGTTGAAGCTCTAGAAAATGTAACTGGGACTTGTATTTTATTTAGGAAAATTTCAATTTCTAAGGTAAAGAATGTACGTTTAAAGTCACTAAAGACTAGCATTATTATATTATATGGAATAGAAAAAAAACACAAGCAAATCCATCTAAGGTCTTTGGGAATTTCCACAAAGCTGGCATGCTATTGGCCAATTATGTGTTTCAGACAGAATCAGTATCTGCGGCATATGAGGAGGAGTAACACAGCTGTCAGCGGGTAAATAAAGCATGAGAGGGCAGAAGCAGCACCGAGCCACACATGAGTTCATGTTTAAGTTCTGGAGACGGCTGTGGGTCAGAGTAGCGGTGAGGAAGGCGAGCCAGGCAGACAGTCAGCGCTCTGCCGAGCCTCACCTGAGACAGGAGGGTGGCTGGCCACTGGGCCCTTCGTAGGGGAGGTAGTGGGGGGAGACTCCGTTTCGTTTGCCACCTCCTCCCCTACTTTCACAAAGACACACACAGACACATACAGGCAGTGAAGGACAGTGAAGGGTTCAGCGGAGCCGGAGGTTTGGTTTGTGATTTGTGCAGAAAGAGAGAAGTTAAAACAGTTTCCACCACAGTTACAAATGAAAACATTGTTCAACCCATTCAGACCCGACATGCCGGCTTTCTTTACAGCAGTTTGTGTCACATCCTTTAATTTTCTGGACAAATTTAAGATTATATTGCATATATATATATATATATATATACATATATATATATATATATATATATACACACAGTATATACACTGTATGTATACACTAATAATACTACTACTACTAATAATAATTTACTGTCACTGTTTTTGGATTGTTTTTTATGAGCATACCTTTTAGGTCTGAATGGGTTAAGAGGGGTTAGAACAAAGTGTAAGATGGCTTCAAATACATTAATGCAAAAATTATGCAGAAACCTCAGTGGCACAAGTGGAAAATGGCAAAAGCTTAACAGTCATTTTTTAAACTAAAGCATGAAAAAATACTACAGCTGGTTAAATACTTCAAATAAAAAGATTAAATGAGTTAGTTTTTACCTACCCACCTGTTTATCTTCTCATTGATATGAGAACATCTTATTTGACTTTAAAGGTTAGTACTTATGAACAGGCAAAGCCCCAAAGTGGGTTAGTGTCCCAGCTTCAGTTTGTAAATGTTTGTTAGCTGTATTATGCAGATAAAAACTTTGACCAATGGTATATTTGTGAAATTTGGCCTTTAAAAGAGTTTATTATTGCAGTGATTCTCAGCTGGTGATTTGGGACCCAAAAATGTGTCACAGACCCATTTTCAGTGGGTCGGGGGCCTTTAGCTGGGCAAAATGTTGTCAGGAGCAAAAGCCTCCCCAGATTTCCCCTCAAAATCCCCCAAACTCCAGTTTATGATGTCAGCATTACATCTCCGGATCTCAGGACTTCAGTTTCATGGAAGGACAGTCATTTTTATCATCTTCTGACAGGTAATCAAAAGAACACTTACATTTTTGTACTTGAATCTTTTTGAACTGCACTTTTTAATTTATTTTAATTTTGCAATTAAAATCTGTTGTTTTGTTTTTTTTTTGTCACTGATTAAGTATTTCAACTAATTTAGTTCTATTTAACATTTAAAGACAGATTATGTAGAAGTTTTTGTTTATTTCTCACTTGCACTTCTGTCATGTCTTTTGCAGCAAACAGCCAACAGAGTCTGTTAAAAATGGCCGTTACATAAATATTTAGCTATGGTAGCCTCATTTAAAGTTTTATCAATACTGTGAGTGGATACTCAGCTAAAGCTGTTTTTTATACTGCTTATCAGTCTTTGTACTTTTTAATTCCATGTTTGAGCATATAAAAAAACATTAATAAATTAATAAACAATCTGAGATTTACAGAACTATATCTTTATCAGGGCTGGGGAAAAAAATCGATACACTGAAATATCGCGATATTTTCACATGCTGATATCATATGGGTATGTAAAAATGTGGTATCGATCCATTTTACTAATGAAACCCGCAAGATTTCTTGACTGAACAACAAAATCTCGCGGGTTTTCGTGAAACCTTGCGAGATTTCACTGTTATCTTACGTAATCTCGCAAGATTTCGTTGGTAAAATAGATCAATATTGCATTTTTGAATCTCTATATGAAATCTGCATATGAAAATATTGCGATATATCAGTGTATCAATTTTTTTTCCCAGCCCTAATCTTTATTAAACAAATTTGAGGAGTGGAAGAACTTTCCTTAGTTTGGGTCACATTTTGTCATTACGCAGTGATGGTGAGTCTCGATGCCAGAGCAGCTGAGAACCACTGCATTGTGTATTCGTGATAGCTGGAGCTAAAATAATTCCTAAAGTCATCTGAGAAGCTGTGAGTAAAGCTGACCATTGGTCCCTCCATCCTGTTTCCTCTCCACCTCCTTACGATACTCCTCCAGCTCCTGGTCTGTGAGCTGGTTGAAGGGGTTTGGAGGCTCTGGCTCTGGTGGGACTTTGGGTGGGCTCACTGGGGTCTGAAGGATAAAAGAAAAACATTAAAATCTGGAAAAGAAAAGGAGGGAAAGTGATAAATGTCTGCCAGTTTACCGGAGGGCTGTCATCTGTGATGACGCTTGCTAGGACTTGAGACTGCGGTCCGGCTGTTTTCATATCCTGACGGTTCTGCTGTCGGATCTGAGGACAACAAAATGTTGCTGTCAACATTTGATTCTTGTCAGGTCAGTGCGTAAGGAAACCAAACACGGTGACTGTGTGGGAGCGGCCAACCTTGTTTCGTGTCTCGATCACTTCTTGGGGGTTGGTGAAAAGAGGCACGAACTGGTTTGGGTTCTCGATCTTGATGGCTGTGCTGCCAGTTTGTGTCACTTCTTCTGTCTTCAGCCACTGCAGGAATGAGGCATCAAAACAGTATTTCATCAACCATTTTTTTCGTGGGGATGAATCCTGTCTGTCAATCAAAAGTTAAACCTCTCACTTCCTGATTTATCTCTTATCTTTTCTAACCATTTCCCTGAGAAAGTATGTTTTCAAGAGATAATGATCAACATTTAGTATGTTTGGCCACCAGGGGGCAGAGCCGGCTTTGTAGCCATCAGAGCTGGTGGGCTTCCCCCTGCAATGCAGACAAGAGGAGAAAAAGGAAGGTGGGAGGGACTGAAGAGGAGTTAAGCTCCTCCCACTGATGAAAGACAACCACTATTGTTTTTGTCTCATACATTATTGCAGCTTTGACTCAGCTGTCCTCTGACTATCAAGAGAAAACCAATAAAAGTCTGGATGAGCTCAAGGGATTAAGAGGAAAGCTTCTGGTTTAAAGTGCAGCAAATTTACTGTAGATCACAAAGATGGTAAGTTACTACATTTGCATCTTTCTTGGATTATTTTAAAATCAGTCACAAAACAAAAAATGAGAAAAAAGCCACATGTTCTGATCCACTTTCTCCTCTGCACATCATTTTTTTCTATTCTCTGTATATAAACAAGCCTGTCTAAGCAGTGAGGAGCAGCTGATTTGGTAACAGTTTACAATAAGGGCCCCTAATTAACATTAATCATTGCACTTTAAGGGCTACCTGATGATATACACTGCAAGCATTAGTAAATGATTACCTTCAACATTGATAAATTTCTCATTAATGCCCGTCAGGTAACATGCATATATAGTGAAGGCTTTGTAGATGCATTGGTCAGCTGTTACTTAAAGGTAGAGTCCAGAGTTTTCCCCATTTCTGTTTGTAAACACTATTCAAACTGAGTGCCCCTCCCCTCGGGCTAATGGCTGCATCACTCTTCACCCCAAGCCTCTTCTTCAAAGCTTGGCAGAGGGGTGAAAGCCAGACCAATATTAAAGGATAAGTTTCTTTTTTTTTTTTAAACCTGGACCTTATTTTTAGGAGTATATACGTGCATTTACTCACTGGTAAAGTTTCTGCATCACTTTGAGTCCTTCGAAGATATTACCTTAAGTTGCTGTTCCGTGGACATCCTGTAAAATGGTGATAACGGGGCAGCCACTATACAAGACATTATCTGCAGCAAAACTCCTTGATTTTCACCAATACATTCAGTAAAATGAACGAACGAATGAGAACTATTGTCCCGTGAATTCAGGTTTAGCTTTCTGTTAGTTATCAGGGTGTTCTACACACTTTTCGGGGCTGTGCGTTTAACAATGCGCGCTTCCGTGGTACAGCTGAGAGGAGCAGCTCGTACCCAGACAACAACAACAACAATTTGCGAAACTCTGAACTCACAGGACAATAGTACTCGTTCGTTCGTTCATTCTACTAAATCATTGATGAAATCAAGGGGTTTTACTGAAGACAATGTCTTATAGAGGCTGCCCCGTTGCCGCTATTTTACAGGATGTCCACCTAAGGGCGAGTGAGGTAATATCTTCCGAAGGACATAAAGTGATGCAAAAACTTTACCGGTGGTAAATAAATGCATATATACTTCTAGAAATAAGGTCCAGGTTGAAAACAGAGAAAGTTATCCTATAACCCTTGTTTTAAAGTGTGCACAATCTAAAGCTCTTTTCATGGCATAGTACTTCCTTTTCTTCGCTGCGTCCGCCGTTTTTCCCCGAGAATTTGAGTGAATCTGTTGTCTGCTCCAGTCGATGAGTTTATCCCCACAGAGTGCTACGCCTTTAACTCCGTCATTGGCTGGAGATAAATACACAAATCTCCGCCCAGAAATGTCCCAAATACAAAAAAACAAAGGGAAAAAACTAAATACAGTCAGGGGGAGGGGGAGTTGCAAACAAAGTCACCGCCACACAAGAGTGGAGGCCCAAAGGTGCAAATTTAGAAGGATTTCACTTGCACAAGTCTAGCGTTTATTTTCAGAGGATCTACCTTAACGCCCCCCCCCTCTCAAAACACTATTAAGGGCTTACTAAGATATAAAATGGTTATTAATGCTGAGAAATGCATACGTAATGGGTAACTAATGACACAATTCAACTTTAATCAATGCTTAATAAAGCATTAAGTAAGGTTGTTTAATAAGCATTAATTAACTGCTAATAAATGCATTAACCAATATGTTATCTAACGCTAAATAATAGTTAATAATAGTTGTTAATATATTATTAAACTGTTAATTAACGCTTAATAATGCACATACTGAGGTGAAGTAAGGGACCCTTATTGTAAAGTGTTACCACTGAAACAGTATGGATGTTGTTTTCTAGAGGAGATGTGATGCATGCTGGTCAGTGTGTGTAGAGCTGATGGTTCAGACTTATCCACGGAGCCTCACTGTGGTGCGCTGGTGTCCCGGGCTCGCTTGCTCCTGATTGACTTTCTGGTAAGTATTGGGGGTGTTGAGCCATCGGGTCCTCTCCTGCTGCTGCCGCTGAGCGAACGGGTGCTGCCTCAGAGCCGGGTGGACACCATCGTCATCAAACTGGTGGAAGGCCGTGACTGTCGCTGGCACCTCCACCTCCCTCCGCGTCCGCGATCGCTCGAGTAGCACCGGGAAACGGTAGGCGTAGCCTGTACGGTAGCCCTGACAAACAGCAAAGAGAGATGTCTGGATGAGTAGAAACCAAGGGGCAAACTCCGCCTCAGAACAGTGAAGCTCTCTTCCTTGTTGCAAATAGTGTAATCCTCCCTTCATCCGCTAGGGGCTGGCTCCAAGAGCGAGCAAATCCCCATAGACTCCCATGTTAAAAACGCCAACTTCACAGCAGAAATAAACAGGTTTACAGCCTGGTTCAAAAAATCATTTTAGGTTTATTAGGTCAAGTTTACCTTCATGTCAACTGTGAGGGGGGTGAATTTTTTTATAACTCATTCGTTTAGATGTTATTTATTCTTCAAATTACACATAATTAAGGGGGCGTCCTTATGATTGACATGCGGCAGACCGGAAGCTCCGCCTGCCGACCGGAGGCTCCTAGTTAGCTCCTTCTTTGCTTTCAATAAGGTCTCAGTTTGTTACAGAGTCGCACAACGGCGGTTTTTAGTCAGCGAATTGCAAGTCTAAGCATGTCTTACCTTAATCATGCCGCTTAGGAGCCTTATCTTTGTTAGCTCCTCTTAGTTTCGTGTTAGCTCAGTTAGCGTTTAGCCCACAGTACGTCAGCTGTCAATCATTTGCCCCGCGGCCACGCTGTGCCCATTTTAGGATTTTCCTGGAGTGACGACGTACGTGACACGGCAAGATGGCGACGGTAAGACACGCCCAACTGGCTTCACATTTCTCTATTCAGAAGAGACCGGAAGCTACGTCCAGTAATTATATACAGTCTATGGTAGAAACACAGAAACCAGACTTTCTTCCACTGATCTGCTGATAACGCTCAGTGTTTGGGAGCAACTAAAAAGGCAACATTCCCAAAAACGTCTGTGTTCAGCTGCTAATGCTGTAGAGTTTCTGTGGTGTGACCCTTTTAGTCCACAGAACAACTGTATGAAAGATGCATGTAATGACCACTCAGCATTATAAACTGCTGTGTGTTAAAAGTTTCCATTTGCAAACGACAGAAATCACATATGCTCTCATTCTGATGCACCAGGAGGAAATGCAGCAGTGTTGGTCAAAGTGCTGAGTTCACATGATGTAAGATGTTCAAGACAAGCAAATGTTCACATCAGACAAACTCAACACATTTCTCAATTTGAGAAGACTCATTTCCAATATTTGGTAATTACAGCTGATACTATACTGGTACTGGTACAATACTACTCATACTATAAAGCACACGGTTCCCCTCTCTCAGCTCACTGTGTATCTTTTTATGTGTCAACACAAACTTTGCAGTGACTAGCAAGTCCTCATGGGACCAAATCCTGCTCAGAAACTACCTGGGGACCAGTTTATAGTCAAGGGAACATTCTGCATTAGTCAAGGTTAAAATGAGCATTTAGGTTGTTTGTAACAAATTGAGAATGCAGTCTCAACAACAAAGCTGCGCAAATGTGTGCATGAGTGGTTTTGTTGTTAATAAATAAAGCTTAACTAAAAAGCACCATAATCAGACTCCAGAGCTGGTTGTGTGGGGGTTGATATTAGTGTACAAATCTATCATCTGGGATTAATTACCTGAAAGGATAAGCTGATTTGGCAGATTTTATAATCTGACTTCTGCATTACAAAGCAAATGATTAGATATATTCATTTTCACACAATACAAGATACAAAAGATGCTATAAGATGCGAGTTAAAAGTCAGTTGAAAATACTGTGACTCATCAAAAGAAACTACAGCAGAGCAAAGTGGTTCCTATGACTACATGGTACAGTAATAAGTGAGTACATCTGAACTTTGAAGAAGAATTATGAAACTATATAGCTAGAAAAAAAAAAAACCTTGTACACATTCTGTATGAAAAACGGGATGCCAGCCTTTAAATACATGTTTAGAGATGATGTAATGTCACATGCCCAAAATTTGAGAGAAAAGAAAACCAAGGTTCAAATCCTCTGAGATATCCTCCAAAAACATCTGATCCTCCAAACACACTGCAGTGGGTCTCACTAACATCCATGCTCCACATCTGACTGCTGGAGGCTGCATCATAATTCACAGAAGACTGAAGAAAACCGAAGTTCATGTGACAAATTAGTGAAATATCCCTTTAAATAAAGTGAAATAAGAAATAAATTCAGAATATCAAGAGGAGCCTTATAGTTATAAAGCTCTCCTTGGCAAAAAACACAAAACAACCACATCATCATTTTGCTGCTACCATGCTGGACAGGATGAGTTTAAAAAAGAAGAAGAAGAAGAAGAAGAGAGAAGAAGAAGAAGAGAGAAGAAGAAGAAGAACAAGAACAAGAACAAGAACAAGAAAAACAAGAAGAACAAGAAGAACAAGAAGAAGAAGAAGAAGAAAGAACAAGAAGACCCCCTTAAATTCTAAGTCTTAGGTTATTGGAAGACTTATTTGAGTATTCTTTTAAATATTAGAGTTTATAATATTACCATTTTCATCCATCTCATCTTCTCCTCATAACACACCCATTTGATTGTTTATTAGTAACCTTTTTTTATGAATATTTATGAGAGATTTCTTTTTATTGTTCTTTATATATTTCTTTTTGTGTTATGCTCAGAACCATTCCTTAATGTTTATACTGAACCCTGCAAAAATTAAAGGAACTAGAGGCAGGAATTGTGAAAGAATACACATGCATGTCCCTTAAATTTGGGGTTTGTTTGTTAAAATTTATTAATTTTTTTAAAATTAAAATTCTTCCTTTTACTTTTAAGTTTCTTCACCTTTCCCAACCCTTATTGTTTATTACTTTTATAAGTTTTATTAATATTTTTTATATTCTTCTTCTTTTATGATTATTCCACCCCTATAGATTCTTCTCCTCCCCCCAATATTAGGTAGAATTTTGGAAAGAATCCTTTCAGTTTTTTAATATTAATGGGTGATGAAGCGTTAAAAACTAAAAAGAACAGCCCACCCATGTCTCTCTCCTGCATAACGTGCTGCGATTCAGTGGCCAAATTTCATGCGCAGTCCTGCGGATGTGACATCAATTGACGCTGCGACAGTTTTGATACAGGAAGGAGACGGTCACAATGGAGTCAAACACTGTAATGGATAGTTATGGACCCAGATCTACTGAAAGACACTAAAAAGTGGCACTACAAAGAAAAAAAACTTTATCAGCGTAGTAAACAACGTTTTTACAGCATCAGTTTGTGAACACTCCCGTGCCGGCTTGGCTGGTGGCTGCAGTTACCGGCAGCTCCGGTCTCAAGTCTCATTTCTTAATCCTGCCCCTAGATCCTTTAAGAAAATCTCCCAAAGAAACTTGTTGCATGTGTCCTCCACCGTCAGGGTGTCGCTGTGGCCTACCAGGTTATCCAGAGTTCTCATCAGGGCTTCAAACTCATGCTCTCCAGTGCGGCTTTTATGCAGGGGTCCAAAGGTGGAGCCAGCCCAGCCAACGGTGCCAGCTGGGGTGGGTTTATGGATGGCTCGGTCCAGCAGAATCAGGTTCTGTTCCCCACCGGCGCAACACATCGCTGTCACCTAGCAAAAGCACAGTTTGAATTAAACTAAAGTCGCTCTCTTCAGCTCTTTTATCAAAGTATTTCACACAAAAGCATTTTCCCTTCATCCAACGTGTGTGAAGACAATATAGCCTCATGGTTATTCACATATCTGCGGCCCTGCAGGCCACTGCTGCTCCTGTAGGATTACTGCAGTGTGTCTTTGGCACATGATACTACAGTGGTATAATACTGCAGTGCAGAGCTGCTGGCTGAATACCCGTGAAAGGGTAGCAAGAGAAGGGCAAAACTGATGCATCTACACTGCCTACACACTCGTTCAGTTTCTCACACACCCACATAAGCAGAACTCTGTCTCAGCCAGTCAGCTGCTGTTCATCACAGTGACTGTTTGTGTTCTGGTGTGTGTGTTACCTGAATCTGGCAGGCTGCCTGGATGTGATAGATGGTGTAGAAGGCCTCCTCCACAGATTCCCCAAGAGCCACAATGCCGTGATTCCTCAGCACCAGAACCTACAAGTCAGCATGAGCAACTCAGCTGTGAGCATAGCTTAAATATCTCATCCAGCGTAAGGCCACATCATCTTTTCTCTCTTTTTATTCTAAGATGGAAATGCCACAGGATCACTGGACTAATGAATTAGTCTGCTCTCCTGTGGTCTGCTCACCTTACAAGTGGGTCCTAAGCTCTTCTGCAGCTCCACTCTGTCCTCTTCCTCCTCCATGAGTCCATTATAATCATAGTAAGCCACATCACCAACCAGCAGAGCCTCATGGGACAGAGGCAGGAGGCCACACTTCATAGCTGAAACCTGGAGGCAGTTAGCTGTCAGCTTCACAGTGATCCAATAATGTGTCACATAATGCTTCAGTATTAGCAGAACATTTCAGGAAAAAACTTTCAAAATCACCACTGATTCAAAGATTTTTGTCTACTGGTGAAAAGATAAAGCAAAATGTGAAGTCATGTCCTTATGGACAGGTCAAGACAAGAAGGAGTTGACTGTAACGCCGTCATCACACAGCGACTTACCGCCGCTGTAGCCGGTGTGTGGAGGTGAAGCAGGCAGCGAACGTCGGGCCGTGCTGAGTAGATGGCAGAGTGCAGGCTGAACTTCTCGGTGTCGACTTGGAGGTTGGTACTGCCCCTCTCCACCACCTCACCCAGGATGTTCACCTTTACCTGCATAAGGGCACGGCACCGTCAGCATCACATTCAGCAGCGAAACGTCCCGCTGATGCAATCACACTTTAACTACACTTTTATTTCTGATTGATTACATTACTGTAATGCCCTGCTCTCTGGTCTTCCCATAAAGAGCATCTCTAGTTTACAGCAACTCCAGAAACCTGCGGCACATTATCTGACGAGGACCAGAGGGCAGGAACACATTACGCCAGTTTTAAAATCACTGCATTGGCTCCCGTGTGTTTCAGGAGTGATTTAAGCCTCTTTTAGTGGTTTATTAATGTCTTAATGGTCTTGGGCCTTCTTATCTATCTAAGCTTCTCTTGAATTATGAGCCCTCGCGGACCCTGGGGTCCTCAGGTACTGGCTTTTTAGTTGTCCCAAAAGTTTGTACAAAAAATTATGGCGAGTTTTCATTTCAACATTACGGACTTGAGATGGCTGTTTTAAAAAAAAAAAAAAAAAAAAATTCAATACTCAATACCCTCCTTTTAGTTTAGCCTTTAATAATTTTTTTAAGCAATTAAAAAAAAGGAATTCAAAAACAATAAACATTTTTCCTAACTTTGGAATTAAATTTTGCATTTATTGTTATTATTACTATTAATTATTCAATTTACTTATCTATTTTAAGGGTTTTTTAATGACTTTTAAAAATTTTACTTTTGATCTTTTTTATTTAAGTGCATGTTTGTGATTTTATTGATGTTTCTAGATAATTTGATCTTTTTTTTTTTTTTTGTGTTATTTTTATCATTCCAGAGTTTTCCTCATTGGGGTCCTCTCCAGCGGTAGCTGCCCCTTCCCTGACTGTGTGGTCATGGGTGGGGGTGGCTTTTGGTGGGCAGACCCCGAGGATATTGTTTCTTCACATGGTATATGTCGTTTTAATGTTTTGATTGTTTTCTTCTGTGAAGCACTTTGTATTGCTTTTATCCTGGAGAGGTGCTATATAAATAAATACGAGTTTAAGTTAAACTAGAAGGTGGTGAGCCGTGTCAGAGGTCTTTCATTCTCACAGACTGAATTAAAAACACAAGTAAAAGCAGTTTCAGTGGTGGACGGTTTCCGGCAGCGTCTTCCAAATTCCAACCTGGATGAATTGTTGAGCTCTCAGATGATGCAGGGGACATAAAACTGCACTCAGTCATTGTTTGTAAGTAAATATGTGATGCATATCAACAACCCCTACAGAAGAAAATTAATCTGGTTATGTGTTAATACATGTTATAGCAACAACATAATTTGCATAAAATCAGCCATTAACCGAAATCCTGACTCACCAGACTGGATCCGGTCACCTCGCTGTAGGCCAGAGCGTCTGGAAGCACCAGGAAGTGTTCCTGCTCTTTACTCACACGCAGCTAGTACAGAAGAAGAGTAACACTAGTAAGATACGTGACATTATTGAGCCGATAAGCACAGAGCAGATTTCTCTCATCTGACGAATGACTTTCTAGCCTTTTCTTTGATCCCTCCATTTACATTTCTTTTAAAAACCTTTTCTTCTGCAGTCAAATCAATCATTTAGTTACAAAAGTTCCACTTTGCTTCTTTTTAAAAAGCTTTTCATCCTAATAGAACCAAAGTCCAGCATTAACACTGGCCATTGCTGATCAACCTCTTAATTACACTGATTTCTCCTGGCAAAAAAAGGAGATAAATGGTGGAATGTAACGAGAAATATTATTAAAACTAACTGTAAGACAGGTTCGGCTGATCTGAGCCCATCCAAAGAGGTCGAAGAGCCGATGGGTGCTGGCCAGCTTGCAGCGCATCAGCCTCTCCCCCTTCACCAAGCTGCCAGGCTCCCAGCCATGCAGATCGTTGATGGGTGTCACCATCATCATGTCTAGGAGCCGAGAGGAGGAGAGAACATTTAGATGGAGACGTGTGCAGCGGTCTGGAGGCTGGAACAGTAAGTAGGAGAGCAGCTGAATGGTTACTTTAAACATGTATAAAAAGGAATTTTTTTTCATTTCACACTGAAGGATTCTCCTGTTTCCAGCTCACTGTGTACATTTTATATATAAATACAATTTATCATCCACATAAGAGGTCATTAACTCTGTGTCATAATATGGATATTTTATCTCATTTTATCAGTTCATGCTTAAGTTTGTTCATTTATCTTCACCTTTAGGTAAAAACATGCAGAGTTTTAGGTTCAGCTTTGTGAACATGCAGCTATTAATGATACACCAGTGTAATCTACATTATTTTAGGATCAATGGACACTAGAAGGAAAAACTGGTCACAGAAAACATTCACAAACAAAGCTGGTAGATTCTGCACACTGCTGCGCTCCCAGTCATGCAGTACAGGTGTGTTACGCTGCAATCATGAGGAATAAACTGTGCCGGAAACATTTTTCTGGACATATTCTTACTGTTCATTTGATCTGAACAACTGATTATCTGCTTAGACCACCAGATCAAACACTTTATACCACATAAAATTAACATCCAGCTTTCCAAAACCAGAAATGATTGATTTAATGGTACTGCTATCTATTTCTAGACACAGATCACAGTAAAAAGGAACTAATCAACAAGAAATGTCCGATATTATCGGCCGATATCGGCATTAAAATGTGATATTGAAAAACATTGTTATCGGGTTTTGTTTTACAAATAAAATCTTGTGAGTTCTCATTGTTCCGTTATGAAATCTCATGAGATCTTGTTCCATTAGCAGCGTTTCAGCATGTAGAAAAGTCCCTGTTATTCTGGAAGAACTTCATATCCCAGCATTCCTTTCAGACTGACTTGCTTTGAAGCTGCTTATTATATGTCTGGTTTTAAGTTGTTGGTTAAGTTACCAAGTTGTCAGAAACATTAGAATTAGCCACATGTTGGCTAATACCAGCTAGCATCTGATACATGGCAGCCAGATGTCCAAAATGAACTCGTCTGGCTGAGTTAAGGCTATTTTGGGATCTTTTTTTATAGTTGTATTTCTCAAAATATGAGAGATACAACCTCACAGTGGTCTGCATAGATCGGTATCGGATGATATTGGAAATCGGAAATTAAGATTTGGACAATATCGGTATATTTGATATCGGTTAAAAAAAAAAAATTGGCAACCCAAAATGATTCAGCAGATCTCCAGATGATTTCCTGCACAGATGATAAAGAGTGTGGAAGTTTATGAGACTGCAGAGTTTCAACTGATTATAGGGTTTTTGAGGTGTATTCTATAAATCAAGGATCTTTTAACACATACTGGAGGGAGAGACAGGCAGGGCAGCTGGAGAGCCATGAGAGGCCATAAAGTCCGCCAGCTGTCTCAGCGCCCACAGGTTGGATGAACTGCCGCCCTTCTTCATCTGTTCCTGGATCAGCACATCCAGCTCCTCTCTGAATGACTGTACACACACATACACACAGTTCAGACATTAACAAACCAACCCACCCACAGCGCATCAAAGATCACAGTGTAAATCCTCAGTTTTAAAAACTGGATTGTCTCATCTGCTGCTAAACCACATCAAATATGCTTCGTAGGAGTGTTTGCTAAATATGCTATGCAGCAAACACTCCTACACAACAGGAGTGACAATGAGTAAGCATATTTAATGAGTCTGCATCTCTATGTGCAATACATGGCTGCCTTCGCTTCGTATGAAACTTAATCTGCAACATGAAGCTTCTCTGCTGTCCTGACATGCAGAGGGGGGCATGTGCACTCAGACTGGAAACCAGCATCAACTGGAAGTAGGGCTGGGTGATATGGAACAAATATCATATCACAATATATTTGTTTCAAATGACGATATACGACATATACCGGTATTTTTTACCCTAATTTGTCTGAAAGTTTCATTTCATATCAAACACCTTTTTCTTAGTATTAAAACATGTTTAGCGTAAAGGTATCGCTCAACTGCAGTGATGCAACTGACAAAACACTTGTTTGAAATGTTTGTTAAATCGAAGTAATTCAAGATAGTTGGTGATTTCTTTGTAAAAGTCTTGGGGATGATCGTCTTCCAGACAGTTTAGATAATAGGGGTGGGAAAAAATATTGATACACTGAGATATTGAAATATTTTCATATGCCAGTACCAAATACACTGTATATTTAAAAACGTGGTATCATTCTATTTTACTAATGGAATCTCGTGATATCATTGTTCTGTTACGAGATCTCATGAGATTTTGCAAAATACCGCAAGATTTCATCGTTCTGTTCCAAAACCTTGCGATATTTCGTGAAATCTCATGAGATCTCGTAACAAAACGATGATATCTCGCGGATTAGTAAAATGAATCAAACCGTGTTTTCAAATATAGATATTGTATCGGCATATGAAAATATTGCGATATTTCAGTGAATCAATATTTTTCCCACCCTTATTAAATAATCAGGTGAACCCTTTATAGTCAGTCGAGGTGCAGCCGAGTTATCATGAAAAAAAAAAGCAAAAAACGAATACAGCGATTTAACGATATGTGTAAATATCATATCGCGATATTATATCAGTATATCACACAGCCATAACTGGAAGCCAAACTGCTGGGTGGGATTTCAGAGGAGATGATCACATCCAGAGAGTTCATAGACAAAAACAATCAGGCAGCTGTCTCACTGGACTCTGAAGGAGGCTGGAGATGCGTTTCTTATGTTGTGGTCCAGAACCGGGGGTGGAATGCTGAGGAGACTGGAGACTCTCGGGGACGCCATCGCTGGGGCTGCGCTGCACTGGCGTGCCCTTTGGGGTGGGAGACTTGCTCATCTTCTACTTTGCTGTGGGTTTCTTACAACCAGGTGGAGAACTGGAAGAAAATGAAAGGATAAAAGAGCATTACATGTTTTTGTTGCACTTATCTGATAAATGGTTCCAGCTTCTGACCAGCACAGACCACGAAGCACACACTCCCTAACCTTGATGCTTACTTTACTATCAAGGTGGGGCTGAGCATGCTTGTATTCATCTTCACATGTGTTTTACTGACAAAAACAACCAATGCTCCTCGTTGAATTAATGGGGTAAAAGACATCATGAAAAGACTGGAATATAATGTTCAGAAAACTACCCTCATTATATAAACCAAAAGCTCCTGACGTCTTTACAGATTAAGAAGACAGAGCCCTCACAGCTTATCCAAAGACTGAAAATATGCAAATGAAGACTTTTTCAGCCTGAGTGCACCACAGCTCCAGGAGAAGATCTAACACTATCAGAGTTTAAAACTAAAAGTGATCAAATATCAAATTACTACTGCTACTTCAACCAAAACTCTTACTTAAGTCAAATAAATCAATGACATCTTGCATGGCTGTGAGAAGGGGATTTTCTAGTTAAACAGCATGTTGGGTTGCACATGAAGCCTTCATGTTCTTGTATTTTTAAAATGGCAGCATAAAGATGGAAAACCTACCCTCACATTAAGGATGCTGTACTCCTTGGGGCCCTGGCTGGTGGAAATGCAGAGCTATGGGAAACGCAGGGATGAGCATTAAGAGCTCACATGCAGCAGGAGAATCACTAACAGGAAGTTAGCAAGTGATGCAGCTCGGTAATTGAAGGAAGAGTTAAGTGTTACCGTAAAGATCTCCAGTAAAGAAGTGGCCCCTCCCCAGCTCTCTCTCTCCCCCTCACACACACAGAGCTGCAGCCACTAGATAAGGTCCTAAATACACCACACCCTCCCTCCCTCAGCTACATCCCTTTAACTGACTGAATTATTACGAGGCATCACTGGAACAAGGATTTGTGCAAACTCAACGGACATCGAAAATGCTTTTAAACAGCAAATACTGTGGAGAAATTTGGATCAGGTCCATGTGCATCTTTCATCTCACTACACTGCAGGCTGAGTGTAAAACTCTGGCAGATGACTAAACCTTTAAAGCCATTTCCGGATAAACTGTGACCTTTAACCTGATACAGCGTCAGGCTGTCTGGGCTCAGAGACACTGATATGGTGCATCAGCTGCCTAAAACCTGTCAAGAGTTCAATAAAACCTGCTTTTTTCCTCAAAACAAATAATTATTTCTGTTTCAATGTTTTGCTTTTTTTCCTCTGAGAGTTTAATACATTCAGGCGTCACCTAAAAGCAGCTGTCAGTCTATAAAAGTCCAAATTCAAGCAGGAAATTTCATTCTCCATCTTCCAATAGATTTAGTTTCCTATGTGTTCCTATGTGTGTGTGTGTGTGTGTGTGTGTGTGTGTGCAGGTGGGTGGAGGAAGAAAGGGTTAAGCAGCAGCCAGCAAGCCTCCCTCTCCAGGGAGGTTCCTAATGACTAAGGGGGAGACGTGGTGCTCTGCCTGCTGGCTTACCATCACTGTCTCCCCCACTTATCTTTAGTCTGGCTCTGCAGGCTGACCAAGCTGCATTATCACCTCACTTTTGTTTCATTTCAACTCAGGAAGTAACGCAGCTGACCGCATTACCGAATCTTCCCCTGCAGTTCGCATCTTTGCATTCATTTCATTCACGTTCATCAGGATGGTTTTTCATTGCTTTAGCTCTAAATGCTCTGTGAGATTCTCTTGAGAAATCTAAATTTGGTGGCTTTATATGAAAAGAAAACAGAGCCTGTTGCAGGGTGTGTATTGTTTGTGTTATCCAGCAGCAGTGAGGCAGATGTGGGCAGCATTAGTTTAGCAGTTTTGGATTAATTTTCATTGGTTCTGTTACCAGGATGATGTTAAACATCGTCTCAGGGCAACTTATGAAACAGTCACAACTTTTCCTGGTTTTTAATCTACATGATAATGAATAAAACATGTGAGTTTCCCCATTGCTGGAGGAGAAACCTTATCCACAAAATCCAGATTTGTCTCCTGACAAGGACCCCTTTGAGTAAGTAGGCCTAGTTTGGTTAGTTTCAGTTATTTGTTGCTCTTTATACAGTTGATGTGTTGCCTGTTGGGCTTACATTTTAATTGCTGCTGCTGTTGCTGTCACTAGTGTTTTTCCTAAATTGTCTTCATGTAGGTGCACCTGATGGCTGTCTGCTTTGTTTTCCGGATGGCCATATGGGGATTTCTTTTAAGTTAGAAAAAAAACCCCACAGATATAGCAGCTGGTTGTTAAGTTTTGTATCTACAGTTGCTGTTTTTGCTTTAATCTGTTGTATATTTGTCTCCCGTATCCTCTGTTAACTCCCTTCTCTCAGTTTCCCTTGTCAGGTGAAGCATTAATATAATATAATATAATATAATATAATATAATATAATATAATATAATATAATAAATATAATATAATATAATAAGTCTAAAATGAGTATGGTTCTTGAAATTCCTTATAATCAATGATCCTCAAATGACTGTTTTCATGTTGTTGCGGGAAAGCTGCCAATAAATTGCCCACTGGGATAAGTGAAATCTAAACTAAGGATGCACGATATTGGAATTTTGGCAGATATCCGACATGCCAATATTTTAAAACTCATGTGGCCGATAACCAATATCGATACCAATATCAAAGCTGATAAAGTAAGCAGCCATTGCAAATAGCAGTTTTGTTTACCATTTTCCGACACTTTAAAAAATGTGGGTGGGAAAAAAAATCGATACACTGAAATATCACGATATTTTCATAGGCCAATATCAATTCGATATTTAAAAATGAGGTATGGATCTATTTAACTCAGAAAATCTCGCAAGATTTCATCGTTCGGTTACAAAATCTCACGATATTTCATGAATCCTCACGAGACTTTGTAACAGAATGATGAAATATCCCAATATTTCGTTGGTAAAATAGATTGATACGTTTTTAAATGTCAATATATCAGCATATGATCGATATTTATCGCTATTTTTTCCCACCCCTAGCCTTTAAAAGTCTGTAAAAAAGAAGTTTTTGAAGAAGAAGAAGAAAACTTTTTTTATATACTTAAGAAACAGCAGGCTGATCGGTTAAATATCGGTTAAATATCAATTAAATATCGGTGGGGTGGCCAATAGCAGATATTCAGTTTTAAGGCCGATATAGGCTGATACCGATAGGAGGCCGATTATATCGTGCATCCTAGTCTAAACGGAACGAACTATACGATTCGGAAATAAACAAACAGAGAAATGTATAATAACACTAATGTTTCAAGGAGAGCCTCATATTCATAAAGCTTTCTGTACTTATTATCCATGAAGCTACCCTCAGCAAAGTGAATAAGTTTGTCACAACATGGCAAACATTATTCTGCTTGCCATGATGTTGGACAGGATAAGGTAAAACAAAATAATAATAATAACAACAACAACAATAACTTAGAACCTCTTGGTTAAGTTTAGGCAACCACCATAAAGCTGAATTCAGCAAAGATCCCTCTTAAAATACTTCATACAAACAATGAGGCCCACTTATTTTGTTACAAAGCAAATGGGTCCCATCCCGAACCCAACATGCACTTTCAAAGTCAAGCTGGGTGGCAGGTGCACTTGCAAAAGATGAGCCTAAATTTATGACTAGTCTACAACAGATAGAAAATTGAACTTCATAAATGTTTAATTTATGAGACCATAATAACAGGCTGATAACTCACCCTACTGAAGTTAGAAAGAACTCGAAAGATGTGGAAAATACAGACATTTTTATGTGACGTTTAAAGTGTTACATGGACACAAACACCATTCATTTATTGTTTTGGATAATACATCCCACAGTCCTTTCAATATTTCCACACATACCGATTTTGTGGCTCGTATATAACATTTAATATGGTCTGATAATGAGAGAGAAAAATGCTAATGCAAAGGCCACCTCCAGAGGACAGTCTCCAGCCAGAGCAGGCCTCTGGATCTGGTGGTCTTTCATGTGGTTGCAGCAGCCAACTCTGACTCTGCAGAGCCACATATCAACGTCAGCGTACAATAATGTTTTCTGCTTTTTCTCGCGTCCTCTGTACCTCCTCCCGTGCGCTGGCTGGCTGCATGGCTGCTTAGCAACACTCGCGCTGCAGCATCAGCACCATCAGGACAGGATCCGATAATGGCCTCCTGATAACACTGAGGCCAACAGCGACAGCTCAACACTGCACGACTCCTCTCTGCAAGAAACGCGCAGAGGCACTGAAAACCACCCGCGAACGATGGCTTCGTGTTCCGGACGACGAATCACAAAACAATGAGACAGCGGGACACAACAGAAACCACCTCAAGCTGAGGCACTGACATTACACACTAGCTGTCTCACTCACGGTTCAGCTAGCTTACCTACATGACAATAAAAACCCCACAGTTTATTTCAAATGGCCCATTTCAGCACGCGCGACATAAACAGATGCGCACAAGAGCGCTATGTAGCGTTTGTTATCCAGTTTTGCAACGAGATGTTTTAATTTACCCATAAAACGAGCAGGCAGCGCCCTGTGAGCAACAACACGGTAAACAAGCGGCAGGATGGACAGTATCTTGTCAGATAACATTGGTGAAATGCGCACACACCGCTCATGCACGCGTCAGAGAGACCCTGTACAACGCCCAGTCGATTTCGCCAACATTGATACAGGCAAACACAAAAGCAGCAGCGTGTACTCACCTCAGCGCATCCTCGCGACTGTGTCCGCTGTGTGTGCGTGCGGCACACCCACCACCAACCAGCAGACCTCCAAGGTTTAACAGTTAATTAACAGCAGATGTGGCTGCACTGGTTAGCGACACCAGCCCTCCGTCGTCTGGCTGTTTGGGGGCCTCAGATGATACCAGGTCAATAAACCCTGGTGTTCATCACTGTGTGCGCGTGGACCAGCCCACTGCCACGCCTGTCCAGAGTCCGACAACCAAACATTCCCTGTCATTTCACGGCAGCCTTGGCTCTGCACTTCATCATTGTGCTCGCCTACAGCGCTGCTGTTTTTTTTTTTTTTTTTTTTCTTGACCGTCTCCAAAATGTTTCTTTGCTCAGGCCCAGCTAAAAATAATAATAAAATAAAATAAATATCACGTCAAACAGGCGCCATCTTCTGTTCTGAGAAGAGCCTGCATATATTGATTAGTTTTGTGTCACTCCAGCTGCTACATATTACAGACTGGTGAGAACGCCATTTCTGTAGTTTAGGACTAGGCTAAGTAGCTGTTATTGACGGATCTTAATCTACCACTTTGCTAAATGTTTAGAGAGAATTACAGACTAATATCGGACAGCTGATGATTAAAAACTATGACACAATGGGAAATAATAATAGTAATACTGCAAACAAAAAACTGTTTACTTGTAATTTTCAAATATAACAATTTTGTAATGTTTCTTTAAAGGTACAGCATGTAAAAAATCAAAGGTCAATGGCATAAAAAAGTAATATATAATTCAAAACTGTGTTTCTATTGATGTGTAATTGCTTCTCTAGAACAGGTGTTTCATGTTTATTTTCATAGAATGAGTCATTTATATCTACTTGCTGGGCGGTGCACAAATGGAGGCTGCCATATTTGTTACACCATTTTTACTACAGTGTCCCTGAATGGACAAAATAATGTGTGTGAAGTAAGAACCCTGTGAACTTTAAAACTGCAGTATAACTATTTTTATTTCCCATTGTGTCATAGTTTTTAATCATCAGCTGTCCGATATTAGTCTGTAATTACTCTCTAAACATTTAGCAAAGTGGTAGATTAAGATCTGTCAATAATAGCTGCTTAGTCCTAAACTGCAGAAATGGCGCAGATTACTTTCTGTCTGTTATGTGTAGCAGCTGAGTGACACAAAAACCAACCAATATATGCAGGCTCTTTTCAGAACAGCTTTGTTTAATGGGAGTTAGAGACTGTTTGGGATCAGTAACGCCTTAAAAGACATAAAAGTAGATCCTCATAGTCATAGCTACACATGAGACTACTGATCCACTCACACATGAAAACATCTTTATGTCTGGGAGAATTTTGTCCACCATACGGCCACCATACATTCACAACAGTGCTGGAATATGAAGTGATTTGAAAGAAAACATCTTTTGTTTAAATACCCATCTTTACCACTAGATGTCAGTAAGTCCTACATACTGTACCTTTAAAAAATATTTTGTAGTAAATATGCATGCTCAATATTTCACTTCTTTTTTTTTAAACCAAATAACCTTAATACCATTAGTAGCTATGGTAAGTAAATTACCTTTATTTCCTGAAAGAAACTGATCAAAGTATACATGAAGGCATGTTTTTACTCATTCTTACCGATCACTTGGCCAAAGAGTTAGGCCTACAAATCTGGGCATGAAAAAGTTCCTCTTTTTTCTGCCAGAAGTGGTGCACGATTTGTCCCGCGAATACGTCATCATGCATGGTGTCCAAATTTGGCGTGAGGAAACATCCTTGTTCGGGGCATTTATTTATGCTCTGAAATCTTTTCCCCTGGGCACACAGGCATTTCTCTATGTGATTGAATTAGCAGACAAGTCGCTGGTAAATGGATGGTAAGTGGCTGGCAGTCGGCTGAAAGGGGAACTTTTTCATGCCCAGATCTGTATTTTTAACTTTGCATCTGATTAAATGCCTGGAGCATCCAAATGTTGCTTTGCAGACTTCACACGTAAAATGAATTGTGATGTGTGGACAAATAAGGCTCCTCACTGGTAACTCCTTCACTGACAGTAAGACAGTAAAACGGTGCACAATTACTCCCATTTCATCTCAGTTCTACTCTTTGGTGATAAACTGGGTGAAGCAAGGGCGTGAGGATACACCGCCAGTAGCTTGCTTTATGGGTTTCTATAGGGCGGGTTCAGAGGGTCCTTTGGAGGGTTTTAAAATAGGCTAGTTGGGGCACCGCCAGGAATTTGGGGCCCCATGAAAGACATTGATATTGGGCCCTACTCCCCAAAAAATTGATGCAAGATTTAAAACTGATATAGAGTACTATTTACAGTTTCAATGTATTTTTTATTGTAAAATTCCAACAAATGAAAATGATCCTAATAAGAAAGAGTTGTTCATCTGACTGAGAGGACAAGTTCTCTTAAACTTCTCCTTCAACATCTCTTTCATCACTTTTTCTGCCAATGCACCTCTCTTTTCATTCATTCTCATTACTTGCACTGTCAGTCTTTCCCTTCTTCCTCCATGTCTATACTTCTTTCCGGCCAACCCTGAGGGGGCCCTGGCTCTGAGGGATGTAAGCAAAGCATGTAACAAGTTGCATTTATATAATATACCAACAAATTACATCATCTAGTTACATAAATTATCAACAGCTCAGTGTACACCTCACAGCTAGATTGCAGACACGTACATGTATTTATGGTGCAGCTCAAACTGCTCAAATAAATTAACCTTCATGAGAATGATCAAGATTTATAGATGTCTTTTAATAGCTGTAATTCAATCTGTAAAAATCTAATTGAATTATTTTAATATTGACTTTGATTGTAATACAGGCGGCTGGAGGCTACTCTGTTTTCATTCAACTGTCCAGTTTCCAGTACAAACAACGACAACTACAGGGCATTTTTATTTTTATTTTATTTATTTATAGAGATCATCATGTTAAAAAAAAAAAACAATTTTATAAAAGATGTTTCATTATTATTCTTTTGGAATGGTAAAAAGAGAGAAATTGGTATGTCTCTGAACACAACGTTGCTCTCCTTGGTCACTGTCATCGTTTTGATGGATCATCAAATATGATTAAGGCGGGACAAGGACAGTTATTTAATATAAATATCTTGCTAAACACTTAATAGCACTCAGGTGCTAGCAAAACGCCATAGTCCTCCATTATCTGGTCTGGTTGTGTAAATGTAAATTCTGAACTCTGAGTTTTCTGGCTTATTTGCTTGGCCTCTGTGTTAGATACAGACACACAGAGGTCATTTCAAATTCTGGAGAGTTCTGGTTTAATTTTCCTTAAAAAGGAAAAAGAGGGATAAAAAAAAGAAGCAAAAAATAGAAATCATTTTACGTTGAAGACGCACAGCAGTACCAGCATCATCAATGATCTGATCCTGCTTTGAACTTGAGGTGGATTGACTAAGTAGTAGCTAGCTTATTTCATTCAACAAGTTAAATTGAAGAACTCAGGCAACAAACCTTTATTGAAAAACTGGGTCACACTTCGTCTCTTCTCTTTCTCCTTTCTTTCTGTTCCTTTTAAAAAAAAAAAAATCATACTTTGAGTTCTTGGGGCGCTGCTTTGTTCTTTGGATCTCTGGCAGTGGTTGTTTGTCTCTCACCGGAGCTTCCTTCATGCTCCGTCAGCATGCTCTGCTGCACGGACAAGGGGCCGTTCTTTATTCAAAGGTGCCATGACATCAAATTTCACTTTTCTGGGGTTTAGGGGGTATAATATGATCTGTTGTGCACTGATGAGGCCATGTGAATGTCCAGAATATCAAAGTTCCTGGTTATAGTCTGTCAGCTTTGTCTCTCCGTCTTGGCTGTGTCTAAATGTGTCGTCTCATGAGCAGTGGCAGAGCGTGGGTCTCAGTACAGAGGGGGCGGAGCATTCTCGATGGGCTCTTATGATAGTAATTTTACTATTCAAACACCTTATCCTACCATCAAACAATGCTCACACACTAATGCTCACTTTTACTGAGCCAAGCAAACCGATGTGCCTCAGAAAGCAGAGTAAAGCCAAAAACCATTTCACAAACTTGTTCTGAAGAATACACACACACGCGCGCGCACTTGACAGGTGTCGATCCCGGAGTGTTGGCTGTCCATGGTGCTGAAATGAGTCATGAGGCTTCGTTTTCACCATCCCTACTTTTCAGAAAACAACCATGAGACTGCGCAGAGTTGTCGGACCCCTACTGGGAGAATCCAGGCCCTGTCCCAATACCTACCCTAAACCCTACACCCTTGTATGAAGTGCACACTTGGCAGAAGTGCACATTAAGGGCTGGAGTGTGCAAGTTGCAAGTGCGGGAAAAAGGCAGAATTGGGACAGTGATGGTTCCTCCATTTTGAACCACGTCATTTCATGTCATTGCTGCCAAACTCGGCTTCATCTCTGTTCCCGGTGAAAAGGCGTCATTTTCAAACAAACTGAATAAAGTTAATTTCATCTGTTCTTGTAAAATAGATGTTATGAAATCCACACAAGTTTAATTAATAGATTACTGAACTAATTTATGTAAGATGGCTGTAGAATTTCACCAGTACAGGTTAAATAACTGTTATTCTAAACAAATGTATAATGATTAAATTGTTGCTCTGCGACTGTTATTGTTAGCATAGAATGTCCATAAATGTCCACATGTCCATAAAAACATGTATAAGTTCTTTGAGTTACATTGGGAACTGAGACCTGCATTAATCATGAGTTGTAAGGCTTATTCTATTCTTAATTTCATTGTAAATAGATGCTTTGGTATTGTATAGGCTACTTTAGTTTTTGCTTTTAAAATGTTTGCTTAGTATTGTATTTTAATTTTGTTAACCTGTGTTTTTGATTGTATGTTCAAAATTTATGATCTGGACCCCAGGAAGAATAGTCTTCATTGGTGAAGACTAATGGGGATCCATAATAAATTAAACTGTCGGGTAAACAGGTTCCCCTTGTTAAAGACGCTGCGTCTTGACTGGACTTACCTTTGTAAATAAAGTTTACATAAAAAACTTAATTTAGCTCTTTTATCAGTAAGCTGATAACTTTCATTATTCAAATGCTTTGAATTTTAATATTCAAAGTATATTTCGAAGTAACATGGCAAACTTCAGTAATTATTTCACATTCAGCATAAAAGATGAAATATTTCAATGTTTGCATCTGAAATGACATTTTTTTTCACCACAGGCAGGAGCTCATCACCAAACATGGACATGTTCCGCCTTTATGGTTCAAAACGTCACATGCAGCAATGAATTATGGGCAATATGCTTCGGTGAAGTCTGCATAGATGCGGACAGGTGCCACCCCTCATGTAATCAGCCCAGTCTGCTCCTCCTCCCTCACCCTCTCTGTCACTCACTGACACCATCCTGACCTCCACTCACAGTAGAAAGGGGGATCCCGCTCTACTTAACAAGTGCATGCTCCTGCGTTGGGGTTCTATGTTTTCTACTTCATCATGGCACCTGGTGCAAAAATGACTGAAGCAGCTGTGAACAAAGTCATCGTTTCACCACAAAACAGTGAAACCGTTCCAGTAAAGAACTGAGAGGAACTACATACTCACTGCTCAGGACTTGTTTGCAAATACAAGAAATTAATCAGAGGGTCAAAACTTCCTCTCCTGTTTGTGAATTTATTGCATTACACTTTAATAAAAAGCATTATTACATTAGTATTGTTTCCTCTTTTGCATGATGTTTTATGATTTTCCTGGAAGTCACTGTCTTTGAATGACGGGAAGTAAATAAACTTAGAAAAAGGGACACATTTTAAATTGTGATTAATAAGCGCGATGGATGGAGGAAAAAATCTCCTCCTGTGATGCTCTGATGAGCCTCATTTCAGTTACAACACTGGCCAGACACACCTGGAATAATCAGTTTGTCCAATAATGAAAGAGAGGAAACAAAGGAGCACCACCAAGTTCAGGAGGTAATGGGGTTGTGCAAACCATAGGTAACTGAAAAATTTTGGGATGTAATATTTTGAAATAAGAGATGGCAACAGAGCAAAAAAAAAAAAACAACTTAAGTCTTTTAAACATCATAAATTTAATTGATAACTCATAATGCAAGAAGTGCAGATGCTTCCATCAGAGGATATAGTTCATATGAGTTATTTTCATTGCCTACAAGTCTTGGTTCAACTTAAACATGCACCCACTGGACTCAGAAACCCACCAAGCAATAAAACAAACCACACAAACAGGTGCCACATTATACATTTCATTCACAGGTTGCCAAGCTTACAAAATGAAAACATTTTTTTAAATTAACATGAAAAAGTAAACATTTAAAAAAAAGAAAGGGGGGGAAAAATAAATTTTCTTCTTGAAAACTCCATTCTTCAAAGAAGTGTGCTCCTGAAAAGAAAATAAGAACCATGAAAGTCAACCACAGTGCCCAGTGAGGAGACTCACTTTATTTCCACTTGGCCTGTTTTCTATTAATAGAAATTTTTAGCTCTGGCTGTTTAGTTGAATGTTCTTTGTACAACGCTAATATTTCATAACAGAATGCAATAATTTGCAAATCTCAGACACCAATATTCATTCACATAGAATGAGTATTGGATCATAGAAATACATCAAATATTGAAAGAAGAAAATTTGACCATTTAAAGACAAATCAGGTCAATTAATATTTAATGGTAGTAGGATATAAAAAAAAAAAAAAAAGGCATGGGGAGGAAAAAATAAAAGTAAAAAAAAAAATAAATCACATAACTGGAGGAACATGTTAATTTAAACTGGCCAGTAACATGACTGCACCTTAGAGATACAGTCGTCCTTAATCAATCATACCCTCCAACTGCCAGTGAAATAAGATTAAATTGCCAAAAGTAATAATTCTATGAAAATCATGGCATTGATTTTAAATTGTAGTTTAACAAATGTTTAAAACCGTAAAAAAAAAAAAAAAAAAAAAAAAAAGTAAACAAGCTTGATGGCTATAATTTTATTAAGCAATAAACTGATGCAATCACTGCAATCAGGTGTTTTCTGTAATGTTTAATAAGACTTCTACACCTGTTGACAGATATTTTGGTCCACTGTTCATGGAAAGGCCTGGGTGTGCCTGGGACAGTTTTCTTTTATTGTTCTACACCACAACTCAAAAGCAACATTTCATTTCACTAAATTACAATTGCATTTTTATTTATTAGTTTCTTTACTTTCCTGTTATTTGAATAACTGTTGCAAATTTAGTCTTTTCTTTAACTTGAGAGTATGAATAATTTTTATAACCTTTAAAGCAGGGGTGTCAAAGTGATTCCAGAAAGGGCCGTGTGGCTGCTGGTTTTCTTTCCAACCAAGCAGTAGCACACCAGACTCCATTTAGCTCATCAAGTGAATCCAGTCTTAACTGAAGACTTGATGAGATGCGGAGTCTGGTGTGCTACTGCTTGGTTGGAAAGAAAACCAGCAGCCACACGGCCCTTTCTGGAAGACCGACGACATCCCCTGCATGTAAAGTTATCACCGGCCTCTATGTGAAGATGTGGTCCGTCAGTTACAGTGACATCAGTCCACATCTGATTTGTTGTCATGGCGATGTCGTATTGTTTTCCCTGACCCATGTTTTACAGTCTTTCGCTCGGCTTCATTGATTAAAATGACATCTGGTTTGTTACCAACGGCCGTCTGCCCGACTGCACGTGAACCCAGCATCAGTGAGACGCTGGTTTCTCCCCACTGCAGCGCGGTGACTTTTCAAAGGCATTACCTCGAACTGAGCTGAAAACTCCGGTGTGTCCGGTGAGTTTCTGTGTTTTCCTACTGTCACGCTTCTCCCGAACGCAAAAACATGGCGATACGACATGGCAGCCTTCACCGAGCCGCCCCACTCGATGTGTAAATGAATGATACGAACAGCAAATTTAGAACTTAGAGGAGCACTTCAGTTTGTTGATGGGAGTGATTACTGATTAATGAAAAAACACTTTTGAACCAAATAACCAGTTTTTGTGAATAAAACACAGGAGAACTTACACAATATCCCTTTAAGCATTTCAGATTGTTTCCTCACAAGATTCAAATCATCACTGATGATGGATCATTTTACTGAAGGCTTTTAAAATCTGGAGACACCCCTGTGTAAGACATGACCAGCAAGAGACATTCAGGCCATTAGATGGTGTACCCTTCAACTTAAAGAGTCAGTTCCAGAGGCAAATTGTGACAAGTGCTGGTTAAAGCTTTATCCAGGAGTCATATGTAGACATTCAGGAACAGAGCCATCTTTTCTGGTCCAAGCTCTCATAATGGACAAGCTGGTCCAACAAGAGTAAAGTTGTAATTATCTAAAGCAAATTATGGACTGTGTCCTCCAGACTAAGGAGAAGGGGGAGCCTTTAACTGCCATGGCAAGGCGTCGTCCTCCCATTCTCGAGGGCTGCAGTCCAGCTGGTTTTAGATGTCTCCCTGTTCTAACCACACTGTCTATTGCAAGGCGTGGGCAACTGCAGTCCTTGAGGGCCGGCATCCTGCAGGTATTGGGAGTTTCCTTGCTGCAACACCTTGTGACTTGTGTAGAGTTTGACATCAAGGTCGACACAAGTCTGCTAATTACCTATGAATTGGTGTCAGCAAGATACCAGCCCTCGAGGAGAGGAGTTGCCCACCCCTGGTCTATGGTTCAGACACACCCAATTCAAATTAAATGGCTCTGCCCAACCACGTTGACCCAGTAATCTGATTCAGGTGTGCGGCAGCGGGAGGAATCCTAAACCTGCAGGACAGTGGCCTTGAAGACCGACTGTAGACACCACCACTCTAAGGTCTAAGAGCATAAGGTCCCATCTAGACATTGTTTTTTTCAGAGAAAAGCTAAACTTCATGTACTCCAACAGCATGGCTTCAACAAGAGTCTGGTTTTGACAGGCCGTCTGTGTATGTTCTTTGTTTGACATTCGTTTTAGCAAAACTTGATCCTCCGTTTTGCCAGATCTACAAAGTGGATCTTTAGATCGGCAACACTCATCTCCCCCTCCGTTTTGCTAGGTCCACCCTGTAGGTTTTTGTTTTAGCAAAACTTGTTTCCCTCTCTGTTTTGTCAGGTCTAACTTGTAAAGTAGATCATAGGTCTGGCAAAACTTGTTTCTTGTTCCACTCTGTGTTGCTCGGCCTACTCTGTCAATCTTTGTGTTGTGGTGATTTTGTTTGACTCGTTTCATTTTCTGGCATTTGTGTGGGATTCCATCTCACATGTACAACCACAACCAGCGTCTGATGCAGTGGGCTTTGTTTCTGCAAGACTACCCACCCCCATTTCCTTTCTGCAGAGAATCCCAGTCTCTCTTCTGAAATTTGGGAATGTACGTGTAGAGATTTGAATAATTGAGGGTCCCAGAAAAACTGTATCAAGTGTTTGTTGGATCAGGTCCAACAAGCTCCAGAAGACCCACTTTTTGCTGATTACTTTTGAATATTTGTTTCCTTGACTGACTGAAGACAATAAATAGCAGGATGGAAGGTCAATGAATATATTCCATAAAGAATTGTACAATTTTTACCCCAAAAATGTTAGACCCTCTGAATTAGTGCCCCCTAAAAGGTGATGAATGACACTTCACTTATATGAATTTTAAAAGTGTGGGTGAGTCAGATGGAAACATAGAGCAATGTGAAAAACAGCAGAGGCTCAAACACACATCCACATTTATAAATACACTTGAGTGCATGTACATTATAAGCACAATAGTACTAACAGCACAGTGGAGAAAATGCCCCAACGATTTTAATAAGATTAGTTTATTTCCTACGTTTAATAATTTGAAGTGTATTACAGTTTTAAAAAACATAAGTAGAGATAATCTGCAGACAGCAACTCTTGATTTCCCGAATATCAAGGCTAATGACTAGAAAATAATCTGTTAATTCATAAATTCAAAAAAGGTAAAGTGTGATATTTCTTATTTCTACAAATTACTTGAATTATTAGGCAATACCTAGATCAAAATTTATTTTCTATGTAGCAATGAATCTTCAGCAAAGCACTGCACGACATTTTAGAAAAGTATATTAAACATATTAGACCCCCTTTTCTCCAATGTATTCCTTTTGTGTGGCATATCTAAACCAAGTTGAGTTAGTTCTGAGTACCAAAAATAGCAGTTAATTTAAACTTGTGCGGTTAACGTGAAGCACAGGTGTTTAACTTGCTGAAAAAAAAAAAAAAAAAAAAAAAAAAATCAATAAATGTGACCGATGGAGATTTAAACTTTATTACAAAAAAAGAAACGGGTGCAAAACAGTCCATTTCTGGCTGAGTGTCTGACCATGCTTTGATCCGTCTTTCCTTCTCTTTCTCTGCATCTTTCTTTTCTGTCTCCATTCTGAGTCTGCGCACCAAGAGGCTGTGTGTGTTTTGTAACTCGCGGGCCAAGCCCACCAGGCAGCATATAGTCTGCTCTCTTTAGCCAATCACAAGCAGGCTCGGATTCCGAATTCACTTATCAGGAGTATAGTTCAACGTGACAAATGTTTCTTCAGTCTCTATCAGATTTAAACATTTGTGACCATCTGTAGACGCTACACTTGTAGTTACTTTGGATAAAATATATATACCTGTACCAATTAAAGTTATCAGAAAGAAAATGAAACTACTGTAAAATACAGCAAAGGAAATAACATTTACAAAAAGGCTTTTTCAATAGAAGTCCCCAAATCCACAAAAATCCACTGTTAGATGACAGACTCCAGCTTTCTTAGGGTCAACATCATCCCCCAACTGCAACTTTAACAAAATCATTTTGAAGAAGCCACATCTCTTCTAGCAGAGGATCAAATAAGTGCTCATCAAAATATATCAGCATTAATGGGGCATCTTTTATGATTACATATTTGAATCCCTGGCTTGCATAGTGGTTTATTCTGAGGTAGCAAAGCAACAGGCACTTTACCATATACACAGCTGCATTGCAGGTTATAGTCAAGGCTGCACACATCCAGTCCTCAAGAGCTACTATCCTGCAAATTTTAGAGCAAACCCTCTCCAAGTTACACACCTGAATCAAATAAATGGCTTGTTACCAGAGGTGAATGACATGTGCATGAGGTCATTCAGCCATCAGGTGTTTTGGAGAAGGTTTGCTCTACAAGTTGCAGGAAAGTAGCTCTTGAGGACTGAATGTGTGCACCCCTGGTTATAGTCATAACCTGTATAAAACCCTGCCTGTGGAAACTGTGGGGGTTTATTCCCTTTTGTCCATTAAGAGTTAGGGACCGTTTAAACTATGGCAACTATGTGCAGCTATTTACATGTACTGAGAATCATTTACCTGATTCTCAGTACAAAACATGGCAACTTTTCAAAAGACTCACTAACCTCTAAAAACTACTGAAAGTTTACTTACAAGTTGGAACGATGCTCATCTCTTATCAATCTCAAATATTCATCTTGAAAATACAAGGCTAAATTTGTCTTGCATGTAAAAATATATCATTTTATTTCTGGTTGCTTTTCATGACAAGATTACCTTACCGTAAAATATCTAAAAATGAAGTAAAATACAGTAAAAAACTAAATTAATCTTGTTGCAGTGATCTTTTATTTTGAAAAAAGTAGGGCAAATTAGCATTAAATTTCAGATCGATGCCTAAATTTTTGCGGACCACTGTAAACAACCCCTCATGTTTCGACACTAACGTGTTTATTGTCCTGGTGTAAGAGGTTATTCTGGAGCAGCAGACAACACTTCCGGTCAAACTAAACCGGGGGTCTCCAACTCTGGCTCTCGGGAACCACCATCCTGCAGGTGTTAGACGTTTCCCTGCAAGACACCCGATTCAAATTAAATGAGTCTCCTACGGTTTGTTAATTTCTGCACCAGTCTGCTAATGAGCAACAGATCTGAACAGGTTTATGGCAGCAGGGAAACATCTAAAACCTGCAGGATGGCAACTGTCCAGGACTGGAGTTGGTGCCGTACTGGACAGTACTGTTGGGTTCATCAGACTTCAGGCATTCCAACACTAGAGGGTAGTGGAGCACTTCATATCAAGGTCCTATTTGTGTTTGAAAACAGTCACTGTAAAAAAGTAAAAAGGGAAACTACTTCTGATTGTAAGAGTTGTGAAAACAGAGGATGAGCAGCATGATCCAAGCCAGAAGAACTAACCTGTACTGTGTCTGATGTCAGCAGCAGCGGGGGATGTGTGACATTCTCTTCTGTGTCTCTTTATACAAATATTACACAAAAAAAATCTTTAAAATGATGGTCAAAAGAACCACTGGGGGGCGCCACTTGATTACTTTTGAACAAATCAACACCCACTACTATGACTTTAATTAGTTCTGATAATAAATAACAGATTGTAATAATTAATGATTAGAAACCCTGACAGCGGCAGTATAATTTACATTAAGAAAATTACAAGTATTCAAGTTATTATCTGACATAATATGTACCGTATTACTAATAAAGATAGTCATTAGAAAGGTCCATTTTTCTCACCTTGCATGTTTTTTTCCCACACTGACCCAATTCATCTGTTGTAAACAGTCAGCACGGTTGTGACATCTGCTGAATGAAGCAGAGGGAAAGAAAAGGTTTAAAAGACCAAGTTCTTGAGAAAGGACAATTCATGAGATAAGTTTTACTTCGGCAGATTTTTTTCATCTGAGCCGAGCCTTTTTTATTTTCCAATCCCCTTTCAAATCACTTCTGTTAACAACATAATTGTACAAGTATGAACTCCAGAGGGGGAAGAAAATGCGTCTTAACTAAACCTCTTTACCCCAAATTATCCAATCAGATGATGATGCACTAGTGAGGACATTTTGATTGTTTCAGATGTTAGACAATCAAATGCTTTGTGATGATTGCCCATTGCAGTTGTAGAGCATTACTGCCAGACCATTTCTGGAAATCAAATATGCGAGTGATTGCCTATTGTTTATCGTTCGAGCCTTTCACACCAAGCCATCTGTTTGCAAGGCAGCACCATCTGTTTACGGAGTTTTGGAAAAATCGATTTTACAATAGGCTACAGTATTTAAAAAAAAAAAATTAACAGTGGCTGATTTTTACTCAAAACTGTCAAAAGTCGAGTTTTAAAAGCCACAGAGAAGTACTTTATAGACACATTTTACTTTACTTTTACTTTTTTTTGGTCTTCAAAAGTTAAGAGTTATATTCAGTGTCTTGTGGGTGAAAAATTGGAGAATAAATTTAAATACAGATGGTTTGCAAGATCCTGTTGCTTGAATATTTCTTTTATTCTAGTTACCTCTTTAAAAGGGAAGAGGCTGCATCCTGTTAGTCCCGATCAATTATACACTCATCCACTTCATGAGGTACCGCCCTCATACTTCTTGGCATAAAACTCATCAAGATACTGGAAACATTCCTCAGAGATTTAGCCACATATTGACATGGTAGCATCACAGTTGCTGCATATTCACGATGAGAACCTCCCGTTCCCCCACATCCCAAAGGTGCTTTGTTGGATTGAGATCTGATGACTGGAGGCCAGTGGAGTACAGGGAACTCATGTTCAAGAAACCAGTTGGACGATTTGAGCTTTGTGACATGGTTACTTATAGCAGGATAATAAGCCATCAGAGGATGGTACAACATGGTCACAGATCAATTATGGTACTCTGCATATCTGGATTGGAACCAATAGTTAATGGAGCAACTGTTGTCTTTCATCTCCAACCAAACAAGCCGCTCTATTATCCTTTGATCTCCGACAACAAGACATTTGCAGACAACTGCTGCTCACTGGATATTTTGTCTTTCCAGACCATTCTGTGTAAAGCCCAGATAATTCTGAGTAGATCAAGTTTCTAAAATTCTGGATTATTTAGACCAGTCCATCTGGCACCAACAACTACACCACATTCAAAGTCAAATCCCCTTTCGCCCCATTTTTCATTTGAACTTTAGCAAGTTGTCTTTACGTGATTTTTATGCTATAATCACACCGAGATGCTGCCATGTGACTGGCTGATCAGCCATTTGTGTAAATAACTGGATAAGCACAAAAGTAAACAGTGAGTGTAGATATCAAACCATGTAAACATCAAATTTCAGCATTCAGCTGGCCATTGGAGGAAAATAGAAAGTCATGTATTTTTGTGCAGTTTGTCATTTCCAGTATGAGCATAATTCTGAACACCACACAGTAATGATTCCAGTAAAACATTCAGGCTTAAAAAATTACCAGAAGTATTTCTAAACACCACTACTACAACTTCTAACTACTGTCTATTTAATGAATAACCTTACTGAAAGCAGTGGATATCTACATTCTCTCTTTTCCACAACATAGAATAGTGTGCTTATTTTACTTTACTATAGTTATTTGAAGTTGGTTGATTCCATTTTAACTGCATTTCTTTTCTAAGTTTTGTATTAGGAAAAATCTACACTTTATTCAAATAAGAACAGTGATCATCATCAGTATTATTTTTCCATTCCATTTCCCATTTTCTAGTGTCCCATCTTATCCTACTTATTTTATCTGACTATCCATTTTATTTTATTCTTTTTTCAGGTAAACATCTTCTGTTCAATTTCCATACACACACACACACACACACACCCACACGTGTGTGCGCATTTATATATAAAATCGTGCTACTCCAGGGTTTACGGTCTGTGGGACTTGGCGGGTAAGATGGAGTTTTTTGTTCATGTTGTAATGAAAGGCACTCATGCTACGTTTTTTTTTTTTTTTTTTTTGTACGAAAAAGTTCTTTATAGATAAAGATTGTTTGATAATGAACATTGATATGTAAATGCACCAGATTTTAGCCACTGGCTAATTTCAATCTGCTGTCCCTCAGAAATTCATATAAATAGATTAATTGTAAATTAACTTTCAAAATGAAAAGCTGTGTGAAAAAAAGCACTGTCAGCAATGCATCAAATCAAGTTCAGAATTTAATTAAACCCTGGGGAAAAAGTGTACCACTATAACATAGCTAGGAAGATGAAAATTATCCCTTTGACTGACATATTCTAAACACCATTTCCAAACACTGAAAGTTCACTTTCATCACTGCTGCACCACAGAAGCTTCAAAAAACACTCAGTGGAAGTAGCTGACAGATACAGAAGGAAGAGAGACATGAAGTGGATGAGTTACCAAAGTTTGATCAGGTGCTACTTGGATGATGAACTGGTATGCAGGCATCACACAATGCTGCAACACCAGTCTGGTCATATCTCCGTCTTCAGCTCCGGGTTCCAGAGGCATGGTGAATCCATCGTCCAGGTGCTCATCCATGTCCAGGAACTGTCAAGCCAAAATGTCAGGATAGATTAAAATCTAAATGAATAATTCTGCAGACAAACATTCACAAAACAATCATCTTTAGGGTTTAAAAGGCAAGATTATGCTTGCTTTCAATTAACAAAAAGACCCCCCAACAATAAATAACCAATCATTTGCCAGGACTCATCAATTTGCTTCCATTGTCCATATTCACACAGTCATTTCATTTAGTCCGAGTCTTAAGTCAAACATCAAGTTAAATGAAAACAGAGTACTCATTAGAAAGATGCAAAAACCATCAACGGTAACAGACTTCTGACATGTCCAGCATTTCTTGCATACATTTCTGCCTTCTCTCATAATGGATTCATTATTTTAATCCAATTAAAAACATAATGACAAGAAGAATCCACTGATGCTTGGTTCGTGAATAAATAAATCTCTGCTGCATGTGCTCAAGAGCTACTTTCCTGAGAAACAACTAATGGAACTATGCACCAAAAGCATCCCATGATAAAGCCTGAATGAGAGCAGCATGAGTAAAAATCACCTTCACCAGCAGCAATCAGATGACTGTCATGTTTTTAAATGGCTAAAATATATAACAAATACATGTACAAAACTACAAAAAGGTTGCTTACAGTAATTACAGGTCATCTTACATCACTTCAGCTTGAACTGAGGACATTTCACTTATGGCCTCATTAACCTCAATTCACTTGATATAAATTTTTTCTGTATTTTATGCCTTAAACATTATGTGAACAAATCAGATGAAATGGTAGCAACTTTTGACTTGGTAATGCTGATCTTTTTTGACCAGTGAAGTGGCTTTATGAATGTTACAGTATGTAATGTTTAACAAAGGTAAGCCCTCACCTTTTCTGATTTGGGGTAATGAAAAAACCTCTGCAAGCACAAAACCACTACAAGCGCAAATGGGTTGGCTTGTACTGAAAACTACTGCAGCACACTGGATTTCAGATTGCTTTACTAGTTGTGCATTTTCATACAGATTAAAAAAATAATGTCACCGAGCAGCACCTCATGGCTTTTCAGCAAATTGCAGAGTAAAAACAAGTGAGCAAAGCAGCTTTTAGTCTGCATTTGCACTGTTGAAAACTGCATGAACCGTTTTAGGATTATTCTGTGACAAGTTGACAGCAAGAAGTCAAATGCATGCATTTGTTGCTGCTTTAAATGCATCTATTTTACTGGGCTTTCAACCTACCTGCATCACAAACACTTCAATCTCTCCCCAAAGCACAAGCCGAGGCCAAAAGATAGAGATACTTCATGGTGATGTCGATTTCTTACACAACCTACAATTCACATTACCACCGCCCCCAACACACACTTCACAAATCACCTATAATCAGACGCCATTACAAATTTTGCCTGATGTGACAACAGGAGAGTATGTACGCATTATTACTTTTCTAGTTGTTTGCAGCAGTTATTTCCATCTCAGTAATTGTTTTTGCCACACTTCTCAAATCATAAACAAGGAGACTTCAAGATGCAGTGTCCATAATGTCATACAATTGCAGGTAACTAGCACATAGCAGGTCTCTAGGAATTCAATCAATATTATAGATGTTTGGTTTTCAGAAGGGTTAGAGGTATTTTAGTATTTTACTACTGTGGAAAATATACCCAATATTGTTGAAAATGACTATTTTGTTCTACATCTTCAGAGAAAAAAAAAATTAGTCCATATTAACACACAGATGCCTGCATGGAGAAAAAAATCCAAAACAAAACCATTTTGTGCTTTGCTGTCTTGATTTGCTGCTATAACAGATACGACTAAACAAAAAAGGTTTTCTGATGACTTTGACAAATTTTCGTTGCATGGACATCAGAAGCAAAGTATCAGCCTCCAACCTGCAGGGTTTAACCTTGCCATGGACTTTTTCACCCCTTGAATTTCCTCCATACATTTCTTTTTTGTTCTACTCTTTAAAACACTGTGACCTCTTTTTCCACAGGAAAAAAAAAAAAAAGACGATGCATTTTATTTTTTTAAAAACTGATTTCTTAAAGCTCAGTTGACAAGTCAAGGTGAAACCGCACCTACCCAAAGAGACTTTAAGGTCAGCCATTTGTTGATCACGTACCGCTTGGACAATATTAATTGTCTTTATCATAGTCTTAGCAAATCGGCCCTCCATCACCTCCAGCTTGTCCAGAATGCAGCTGCTCGGATGCTGACTGGGAGGAGACACTGTGATATCACCATATCACCTCCGTTCTTTCTAAACTTCCCTTGCCTTCCGTCAGCTTAAGGATTCATTTTAAAAAGTATAATTACTCGTTTCTAAAGCTTTAAATGATAGGGCTCCTCCTTATTTTTCCGAGCTACTTACTAAACATGCTCCAGTCGGAGCCTTGAGGTCATCTTCCCAAGCTGGTCCTGGAGGTTCCTCAGTCTGGATGCCTTTCCACATAAGTCAGCTCTACCTTCAAAGCTCTGCTCAAAACGCACGTTTTGCCCCGGCCTTCAATCTGAGATAGCTCAACATTTACTGTTTTTTTTTTTTTGTTTAACTTTTATTCTTTTTTTTTTTTTGTTTTTTTTTTTTACTTAGTTAACTATCTTGTTGCTCTTTTTTTTCCGGTTTTCTTCGTAACAAAATGTGCAGCACTATCAGCCTATTGCAGGTTATCTTAGATGTGCTATATAGCTAATCTGAACTTGAACAAAAAAATCTCTCAATACATTAGAAAAAAAAAAAAAACGAACAGTGCAGCAGGGGTATTTTTTTCCCTAATCATCTCAACCCATTTCCACATATTTTATTATGCATTTTCTATTTTGAAGGCTTAGTGCTTTGAGTGCTGATATTTTTCATCATTCTTGTTTTACCGTACATTTCCCTTTAATAACATTCCCATTTTGTTTGTACTTGCTCCAATCTTTAGAAAAAGATGACTGGGAACAACAAACCTTAGCCATACTCCAAAGTGAATTAATTTCTTTTAAAAGGGAGTTTTAGGACTCCATCTATTGCTGCAGTAAACCATGTTTCACCGCATAAGGTCTACAAGCACTTTCTGTAACTGCAAACTTCTAGACCTGTACTGGTAGTTGTTTTAAATGTAAAATTGCCAAAGTGGTTCAATAAAATTTTCTCCTTCAACTCATCCAAGAGAAAAAAAAACTTAAATGGCCATTTAAAATAATTATATTTTACAAAACCAGAATATGAAGTTGCTAAATAATTGGAAACCCTCCCACAGAGAGGACTATTTGGTCAGGGGGTATATGCACAAAAGGCTAATGAGGCATACTTTGCCTTCATTTCAATAATGCATGCCATCACAGTTTGAATGTTAGTTCTTATAGATCTGAAGCAGATATATATCAGAAAGAAAAAAGGTTTGCACTGTGTGCAAAATTATTAGGCAAGTTACATTTTTGAGGATTAGATCTTTTATTTAACAGCAACAGTGCTCTTGGTTTATCCTAAATGTTAGTAGACTTCAAACCTGAATATTTAAGTAAGTGAAAGTGAGGATTTGGCTTTTGTACAAGAATGTCTGTGCGCAATTATTAGGCAATTACTGATGTACAGAATTATGCAACTCAACGAAAAACAGTTTTTCCATCTTGTTTTCATTTACAAATGCGAGAATAATCAAGAAACTCAAACTTACATATAAACATTAACATTCCAAGAAAATAAAACCAGTGACCAATATAGTCACCCTTCTTCTCAATAAATCTCAAAGGTCTCCCATCCACGGAGTCTGTCAGTTTCTTGATTTCTTGACAAGCATCTTTGTGCAAAAGCAACCCCAGACTCCGATCAGATGGGTGTACAGTTTTTTTCCCTGTAAAGCTCATGTTTAAGAACGGCCTATGAGCTGTCAACAGGGTTCAGGTCAGGTGAGGAAGGAGGCTGTGTCATTATTCTTTCATCTTGAAATACTGATGGAGCATTGTCCTGCATATAAATCATGGTCTTCTTGAAAGTCGCAGGCTTTTTCCTGTACCACTGTATAAAGAAAGTGTCTTCTAGAAACTGACTGTAGGTTTTGGAGCTCAGTTTGACTCCATCTTTTACTCAACAAGGCCCAACAAGCTTATTTTTTTACTAGTTCCAGCTAAAACCAGAACCCCACCAGCACCTTGCTGGCATCTGAGTTGGAGAGAAGCTCTATGCCCATTAGTGATGCATCCATGGGCCTACGCATCTGGTCCAAGAGTCCCCCTCATCTCATCAGTCCATACTGGAAAACCTTTGTAAAATCAGTCTTTAGATGTTTCATGGTCCAGTCTTGGCATCTTGTTCAGTGATGGTTGGGTTTTAGCATTTCCTGCCTTGGCCATGTCTCTGAGCACTGAACACCTTGTACTTTGGGATATTCCAGACAGGTTACAGTTTTGGAACAGGACAACTGGAGGATAATGGCTTCTTGTTAGCTTCTCATTTGATTCTTCTCAAATGTTTGGGCAGTTAATGTGCGTCTTTTTCTCTCAACTTTCTTGTGACCCTTTAGGGGATTTGCAACAAAATGTGTGATGGTGTGGCCACGTCCTCATATCTGTCAAGAGTGGTGCATCTTTCTGAAAGATCTTTGACCATTTTTGACTTGTCCAAGTCTGTTACATTTCTTTTCTGACACATTTTGCCAAAGAAAAAGCAGCTGCCTAATAAATGCACACCTGATATAGGATGTGGATCTCCTAAGGTTACTCCCTCCCTTAAAGACCCACAACGTAACTTTTAGATCTTAAGGATATGCATTTGACTCATTTTGATGCCATACCAACATTCATTATGCACATTTTCAAGCAGTCACTGCCCAGTGGCGTCCCAAGGCTCAGATACTGCACTATAACTTTTCCATTGGACACGACTGGGACGTTGCAGCCAACTACAGGTTGCACACTGCGTCAGGTACTAGCAAATGGATATGAACATAGCGGGAGTTTTGAACGTGGATCATGTCAGATTCAGCAAAGAAATGCAAGGAAACCTTACTGGAGGAAGACAGGAAAAGAGAGGAATGGACAGAACAAGAGTCAAGATAAGACTATTTTACTGCAGGAGTGAGCTCACAGTCCTGGTACGATGCGAGCAAGGGATGCCAGTTTAGCCGTCGATAGGGGGCCCGTCACTGAGAAAGTTCCGTTGTGGGTCTTTAATACACAAATTCCTATCATCAGTTTGTATGCTTAAATCCAAAAGGCAAAACATTGAAACTGAAAAAAATATAGGCTATAAATAGACACCCTACAGCTGTTTTGCAATGAATAAACAAATGAATAAAACATATTTTGATTAAATAAGGCATATAAAAACAAATGTATCCACAATAAATTGACCAGCTGCAATTTCTCGATATTTGAAAAATAAAATACTTATTTTTTAAATAAATAAATAAACTAAGCTTTAGTGCAATGTTACAACATTCCAAATGGGTGTCATTTACAAAAATGTTGCAACAAATTGCACAAGTGAGAAGCCACTAAAATTAATTCTAACCCTCTAGGCGCCAAAGTCGCAATATTGCGACAGGCGACTTTACTGAATATAATAGACCTTATCTTTAAATCTATAGCTTTGTACTGTAACTGCTTGGTTTTACTACATCGCCAAGACATACAGCCTTAGTTCTGACGCCATTTTTGACTGTGTTTATATGGAAAAAATCAGAGAAATAAAGGTTTGCTGTATGCGCGCGAAGATGCAGGAGCGCGGGAGAGAGAGAGAAAAGGCGAAAGCAGCAGCGTGTTGGAAAGAGTGAGAGACAGATTGCAACTTTTAGAATAAAAAACTAAACGCCCAGAGGTCTTTACAGTGCAGACGAGGTGCTGCACTGATCTTTGCTGATCAGGATTAGAAGGAGACGATCATGCCTCGCCAGAGACGAGTGACTGATGTCGCAGCGGGCGCTGCCGCACTCGCGCCGCACAAACTGTCAGAAACACCCTGATGACGGTGAAAGTTTTCTCTGCCGCGGTGATGGGAGAAAGAAAGAGGGATGTGTGGGCAGAAGAGGGAATAATCAGAATAGGGGAGTTATTGATGATGACTGGGAATGTTTGAGAGTTGAGGAAGTTATCCACGAATGGATCAAAGACACTGACGAGCCTGTGGGATATCGCGGACACGAGGATCTCACAGATGCTTGTGCACGTGATTTTCTCTCTCTGTTTTCGGATGAGGATTTCTGGAACCTCATCACAAATGAAAGATATGCTCACCAGTACCTACACACACCAACTCCAGCCAAACCCCAGATTTCATGGCTGGTATGATGGTATGAGGGGTCAGCTAAGTTATGACAAATTATAAACCTATAATAACAAAAAAGGGGGGAAAAAAAACACATAAAAATATAATTTTACCTGTTGATATATAAATTATATTAGCAAATGTACTCCTGTCAGATTTCTGTTCATTTATTCTGAGGATGAGAGGATGAAAAAGGATCAGTGAAAAAATGAAAAAAAAAAAAAATCTACTGTGTAAATATGTTCAGAATTCTGTTTTACTGAGTTTTACCTGCTGATATACAAATTATATTAACAAAGTTACTCCAATCAAACTCATGTTTCTTTATTTAGAGCATGACATGACAGTATAATTTTTTTTCCTGTGTATAAATATGTTCAAAAATCTGTTTTTTTACTGAAAGTTACACAATCCAATATGGCCGCTACCTGATGACATCACAATATGCAAATTACATGTGTAAATTTACTCCCATCATAAACTTTAGGTCATGATGAATATTTTTCTCATTTACATTATGGATCTCTCTCTCACCACCTCCAAGCTACAGCATTTTGAAATCGTAAAGTCCAAATGGAATATTTTCCTAAATAAACTCTGGCGCCTAGAGGGTTAACTTCAGAATAACTAAGAAATTGTTAAAGAAAAATGGCAAATAAATCGTTTCAACTCATTGTTTGACATTAAAATTGAAATCACAATCAAATTTTGATTAATTGCACAGCCCTAAAGCAGAGTAGAAAATACAAACAGACTCACATCATCCATTCTCCACAGGTCATTTGCTAAGCCTTCAGTCTGACCATAAGTGATTGCATTCTTCAGGAAATCAGTCCCACCACCAACATTCTGGAAAGTGATAGGGAAAAAAAACGTAATCAACATTTCAATTGAAGCAACAGCCTGTGACGCAACAGCAGAAATTTCAGTGAATCACTCACATTGTCAGTATCCTGTAAAACAGCCAGGAGGAGTCGAATGTACTCTGTCGCTGCCTTGAGCGTGTCCACTTTACTAGGCTTTCTGTCTGGCCGCATTAGAGGCACCATACGTTTCAGGCGGGAGAACATGGTGTTCAGGTTCCTGATCTGCAGAGAAAAGAGACTGAAGAACTGGTATACATTTAAAAAAATATGAATGTACATTCAATGATAAAATCACTGAATGTACATTCACACATTTCAAAATGAATACCAGTATACCTGTACCTTAAAAAGGTACAATGTTCAATAATTATTGACATCTAGTGGTAAAGTGCTATACCCATATAGCACTGACAACATATGCCAAGTACTGTTGTGAATGTATGGTGGCTGTCAGTGGCCAAATTTCTCCCAGACAGATGTTTTCATCTGTGAGTGGACCTGGTGGTCTCAGGTGTAGCAATAATTATACAACAGGTAACCACTTTTAATTTCTTTGAAGGCATTACTTATCCCAAAAAGTGCTCTACTCTATGATTCTTTGCCCAAGTGTCACCCAGAGGGCTGCAAAAAAGATTTAAATTGAGCCTTTTTATTTTCAATGTGATCCATTACTGCACCATTTTCTCCCTTTTTTAAATCAATTTCCATCATTTTTTCCTGTTGTCCCTCTTTTTATAGTAAAATGTTTTAGATTTTGTGTTCATAGCCTGATTCTGATTTGTTCTTGTAGGAGTCTGATTTTATTCCATGAATTATACATGTGATATTAATGTGTTTGTGACGATCTCATAACACATTTTTATATGATGTTATTCATGTTTATTGTGTCACATTTTACTAGATTCAGTCTGTTTAAGGCAGGTGGATTTGGTTTAGTTATTAAATAACCCAAAAATTAGATAAATTACACTAATACAGTGTTAAAATATGAATGAGCCCTGGACCAGTTTGGACTAAAAACTTGGGCCCCATCATGAAAAAGGTTGAGAACCCCTGCTCTAACAATGTTTCTCAAGTCAGGACCCACTGCTCTGCATTTTTTTCCCAATGTCCAACTCCAACATACCTGATTCAGATGAATGACCTTCCTCACCAAGTTCTGGGCAAGGCCACTAACGAGCCATTCATTTAATTCAGCTGTGTGGAATTAGGGCTGCCTCTAAGACATGCAAGGCAGCGGGTCCTGTGGACTGGAGAAACGGTGTTCTAACACCCAGAGTTACTTCCAGAGCAACAAAGCTGGTACAACAGTTTTAGAGTTTAGGGTTCTCACTTCACACACATTGTTTTGTCCATTCAGAGACACTGTAGTAAAAGTAGTGGCACAGATATGGCAGCCTCCATGTATGTGGATGACAGCAAGTAGATATTACTCAGAAAATAAACACGTAAGCTTTTCTAGTGCAGCGATTATAATAGAAACACAGTTTTGAATTACACATTACCTTTTTCTGCCTTTGACATTTGATTTTGTTACACTGTATGCTACCTTTAAGATGTGTGTTTGTGGGAAGACAAACATTTATAATTTTAAAATTAGCTGGGAGCAAACAAAACAAAATGGAAGTGGACTAATCATGTGTTCATTAATTGGGAAAAAGATTATATAAATTAGTAGATGAAAAAGAAGGCCTAAATTTGATTAAATATTTAGTTATGGTAATTATAGGTCATCCAATATAAAAAGTAAATTTTGGATACAGCAAACAACCAATTATTTTATCGTTTACTTAGGATGATTCAGAACTTGATCACTGCTGCACAAAGACTTACATAAGAACAAAAGCAATATTTTGAAAGTCACACGTTTAATTAGTATTTTTACAGTATTTTTGGTTGTTAAACTTTACACAGTCTGTTGGTTTAATGACTTTTACATTCTTTTGCTAAAATGTAAACAGTTTGGACAGACAAATGTCACCCAGGTAGTTGGAGAGATGCTTCTGTATGAATACATTGTGATGGAGAACATTGTGGTGATGAGTAACCCTGTAACATCTAAGTTCATGCTGCATTCACATACTTTGGGATCTGAGATTACCCAGATAAAGGTCAGTCATGAAAAATAAACTACACTAGCCTAATTAAAAACGTGACCCCCTTTTTAAAAACGTTTTTACAGTTGCCAAACTTTTAATAATACTCACTCTTAGTCGTTCCTTGGCATTGACCAATTCTCTCTTTTTAACAGTGTCACTGAAATCCTCCGAAACGAAATATATTCCGTTTCTCCCTCGTTTGAACTTCTCAATGCTGCTGTAAACAGGCAGCGCAGACTCTCCTGTCAGCCGCTTCAATATGTCGCTCATTAATTCCGCCTCAGGTACTTTCATTTTTACAGACGTCGCCTAAATCTGTCCCCTTTTATCAGTTCCACTCCGTCTTTACCATGGCCTGGCGTGTAGTCTGTGCAGGTCTCTGAGGAGGAAGACTCACACCTGGACACCGTCTTTAATTAGGCTAATTAGGCCCTCGCGGAAGTCGCAGCCTATCCACAGTGGCGGATTTAGCAATTTGGGGGCCCAAGGCGAACTTAGCTAGGGGGCCCTTCAAATCTGGACCTGTCAATGGGAAACTTAGACTAAATAAAGAGTAGAATGTGAGAGAAAGCTTTGCATGTAAAACCAGTACATGTCAAAATACATTTTTTCTGATCTATTTCTCTTCAAAGTCACCTACTGGCTCAATTGTAGAGCTACAAGAGGCTTTTGAAATTATTCAACTCAAGGTTAGTTCTTTACAGTAGGTTTTTTAAGATAAGACAAATAAAAACATTTTACCAGAACCCTGCCTGGTTTCTCCCTCAAATAGATGTCTTTCACAACAAGTTTTAATCCTTCCCTTACCAGTAAAGACCCTGCATCATCACCACCATAATCATCATCATCATCCGTGCTGCTGGTCTCTGGTCTGATGTCTCCTCCCTGTCCTCTCTCTCTGTTGTAGCAGAAAGATTTCTTTTGAATATGACGAAAACGATAATGAGCACAAAAGTTGCAGAGAAGTGAAAGAGGACAAAGGTTGTTCCCAGCCTGAACTAATTAGCAGTGGGTGGGTTCAGCAAGGTTCAGTGGAGCTCTGCTGTGATGCATAGGTCATAGGACGTCATGATATTACATTTTCTACCGATGTCAAAAAACATACCAGAATTATCACAATACAAAATGCCCCTCTCCCCTGCTCCTGCTCATGCCACAGTCGATTTTGCATTCTTATATTGTTGGCTTGTCGAGACACTCTTGAATGATTCTTTGTACTGTCTACCCATTCATTTATCTTAAATAATATGTGGCATTTCATTGTGTTAGCTGTGTTGCATCTGTTTGATCCTTGCGGGTCAACCATAAAAGATGTTCATGTTCGCTGAGTTTTTGTTGCATCTTTTGTTTTTCTGTCTGGGGTACCATATAGAACCGAATGCATTTTCAACTCTCACTCACACAGCTCTGAAGACATGCTTATACTACTATAATCACTTGCTCAAACACATAAAATCAGCTCTCTCTTACAAGCAACAACTTTCACATAATAAGAATAAAAAACCTCATACACATGACACCCTGTACCCAGTTGAATAATTGATGACAGTACTGTACCTGCATTAACCTGTGATTAATGCAAAATGAGTACATGTGATTAACTATGAATCAAAATGCATGATTATGATTATAAACGTATGACAGCTTTCTCAGTTTTTTTGACCTATGGGTTGTTTCTATTTTCTTTATGGAGCCACATGAAAAAGAATTGCTCAGAGGTTTAGCGTGTGCTATAGTACCATCAATCAGAGCTGTAGGGGTCGTCCACCAAGTAGCCACAATTGGTTTAAGGGACCTGGCACATGGCTTCTCAGCAGCTCAGGTCGTGTGAAAAATAATGGACACAGTGACACAGAGGGGAGAGTGTGATTATTGGGCTGCAGGCATGGAAAAAAATGCAGGGAAAATGATGTTTACAGATGGGACCACGAACCTCTATAAATACATCAAAATCCTCCCTGATGAGAAAGTTCAGTCCCTAGAAGCTCAGCAGAATCTAAACATTTCAACGTGAAATGACTCAAAATATTTGGTCATTTTCTTTCAAAGAGGAAAATAGCAAGAACTTCTAATCTGAATCATGAAATAGAACACCTTTGGGGTGTTTTTGAAAACAGAGGAAAACCTTTCCAACAAAGACTAGCTGCAAAATGACAGCAACATCATCCTTCACATGAATTGATAAAGTAGTTTCTAAGATTTTTCAGGGATGGAAGGTGCTCTGATTATTGTTGGAATTAGCTGTATAGATTTTAGTTTTAGCTATGTGCGGAAACCTAAATATAGAATTTCTTAACATTTGACAAATACATATTCTAGAGTTATGTGTGCAGAGGAGTTTTAACATGAACCAGTGAATTTTGCAATGGGTACACAATGATGACCAATTATGAGAGGAATATAAAGGGCAATCAACCGTTTGCTCATCTGTAAAAAAAAAAAAAAATCACCATCGTACAACATGGGAAGGATGGTGACTTGAAGCAGTGCTATGCTAGGGACACACTGCACCCCTAACCCTAACCCTGCTTCTCTGCTGTACTTCTACAGCTGATAACTCCACAATGGGTACATTTCCTGTTCTGCTTTCACACTATTTACAAACAGAAAGCCAACGTATCTGTGTGTGAATCCTTCCACTTGCATTTTCAACATAGATGAAGACATGATTGACATATTATTAGATCTATTTAAAAGAGATCAGGTTTTAAAGCTTGGGTGTTTTTACTTTGAAAATGGTTTTATTTTGATAGTTTGTCTCATGTTTGTGCTTATTTTCCTGCCTGGCTTGACAAATTCGGCCATGGCTCACGTAGAAAATAGAACAGAAGCCGAAACGATCGCTCCACGCTGTGTGCCATTTTTGGGGCTACGCGCCACGGCACACCATACAGCAGCAGATGTGGTCGACACAATCTGTTAACATGGGTGCCAAAATGAAACTGCTGGGCTTCGGTGCACTTCCGAATGCAGTGTGTCTCTAGGGTTAGGGAGCATTCACACTAGGATAGTCTGGGGGACCTGGTGCGATTGGGTGGGGATTTATAAATCATTTGGTTGGGTTTGCTTTCACACTGCACTTCACTCAAGCAGACCAAATTGCCTGGACAACATCATGTCATAACTGCCTGCTAAGGGCAATATTCCCCAAAACATACTGACTCATGAAGAAAGAAAAAGAAAATCTGGTTCCTAATTGGCCAAAAGGGAAGAAAACAACTCATTCACCAGTAAACAGTGGTACAACAATAAATTTATGGAGTCTTGGAGTTTCGGTATTGACTTTGGTGTTACAGTTTTCATCAAAATGTGTCAAGTATGAGTAGCAGGAACGTCAGCACACTATCCGGTATGGATATGATGCAACCTACATCACTTACTCTTTTTGCTTCAGTGCCTGGTTTGTTTGGAAACGAACCACACTAGGCTTGTTTGCCAGTGAACTGAGACCCTTGGTTTTCAAGAGTTTGTCTCTATGGTTTGCACCAGAATGTGAACTAATTCACATTACTCCAAAGAAGTTGTACTATCTGTGAAAGGAGACCTCACAGCATTACTGTACATCTATATCCTAATCAACAGTCTATGAAGTTCTGCACAATAGCTATCAGTTTGAGTCAGGTATGTTTGAGCAGGGAAACATCAAAAACCTGGAGGAATGCTACTCTCATGGGACTGAATTGAGTAGCTTTGTCCTGATGTTTACATGCTTTGGCTAAAATAAATGTCCACTAATAGCCTTTCAAAAAACTTAGTGAGGAGCTCCATAAATCTGAATCAGGTGTTGCTATTGGTGGAAAATATTCAGGGTGGATCCTGAGGACCAGGACTTAGAAACACTGCTAGAAGAAGCCCCCTTTTTTTTTTAATTTAACTTTTGACTGTAATCTGACAATTTTGACCAGCCAGATCCCAGATATCTACAGTATATTCATCACTCAGTAACCTGGTCTAGAGATATCCCATCAAGAGCTAAGGTTCTTGGGGTATATGAGGACACAAAGCCTTTTTCAACAAAACACATGACTTTGGTCTTGGGAGGTGTTGAACTGAAGATGCAATCTAGAGAGGGCCTGCTGAAAACTATAGGGAGTAAGCTTACGTTGTTGACACCTGCGGAGGGGCCTATAGAGTAAAGAATTAGGCTTTCAGCATTGAAGTGGATGGATTAATCTATTATGGGTTTGCTATATTGTCAATGAAAATAGAGAAAAAGGTGGGACCGAGGATCATTCCCTGTTGGACACCTTTTGCAACAAAGATAAACTGCTCTGAGTGCTGGGATGTAAATGAGCAGGTAGTGGGATTTGCTGATAAGACATCATTAGCACATTCAAATCTAGAACCTGAATTCACAAAATTTTATTAAGAAGTCAACTGTATGCTCCCTGTCTGACACTAGATGTCTACTGTAAGTGACCGAGCCAGGGTGCAAGATGGTTTATTGTCAACTATTTATTTTAACCTTTTGATGGGACATGCTTATTGAAACCCGTACTGAAAAGCTGACATAATAAATTCCATGTGTCGTCAACTGTGGGGACCAGGCTGACTAGTCCAGGGCCGTGTCTCAAACTGGGCACTTGAGCATTTCAAACACTCTTTTTAAGTGTGTAGTGCGTTCATGGAGTCATTTAGGTGAAAATTCAGTGCACTGAGTGTATCAGGATGCTGCCCTAATAATGGCCAAAAACGAAGTGCAAAACAAAGCACACTACTTGCACTAAACGGACACCATCTTGCTGACGTAGTGGAAGAGGCAGGACTTTTGAACTGCTTTCAGAGCTGAATAGTGGCAGTGAATGAAGCCGTAGAGACCCCTGCTGCATCGGAGGCGGTATTGTACTGATTTAAGTAACGTTTATGAAATTATTTAGACATAATTACTAATGAATATTGTGGCATACTACCAAGCTGTTCAGTCCCTGATGACAGTTACGATCTGGTCATGCGTTTGAGGCCACAATTATACCAGCTCAGTAGAGTTAGCTCATGTTAGCGGACAATGCTAGTCCGTCACTTAAATGCAGTGCTGTTTGGGTCAGCATTTAGCAACAATAGTGTGCACTACAGATGAAGTACACAGTGCGCACTACGCACTGAATTCCAGTGCACTTGGGCAAGTGTGCAGTTTGAGACATGGCTCAGGTCTTCCAGGTCATGTAAAAAGGCTTCAGGATTGAAATACAGTATAGTTTTTCTGAATATCATGATCAAAGACAAACAATCCCCTTTTCTCTAAAATCACGTGACTGCGGTGACAGCAGGACTTGTTCTGCTTGATTCGAGGTGATGCTGGGGATTGACTGGATGCTTTGAAAAGAAATCCACCAAAGAAGCAAAAGACAATGCCAGTTTGGAAGCATTTTGATATACACAAGCTACATAGAAAACTTTAACTTGATGCTTAATTTCTATTCTATGGTACTGATATATCAGGATTGAAACAATCATATACCATTTTCAGCATATATTCATTTAATCATGACTTAACACTCAATATGGGGATTCAAATATAGTTTGCATATTATGCCTATGGATCTACCAGTATGTGGACTACAAAACAGATGACTACTGTAGATCCAACAACCGGCAGATGTCAATACTGTACTTCCAAATGAAGTGTTCAATGGGGCTTCAGGAAATGGACCTTTTGGCAAATCAATTAGCCATACAGATTCGACACATTCAGATTACATGATATCATACCATCAGGGCTTCATCACACCATCAACACCCATGAAGGAGACCAGTTGGTACAGACATAATTGAGACACTCATGAGAACAAACAAGGGCACACATGCTGAGGGAGCAGACAATCTGCCAAAGATTGAGCATACAAGCCGATCCTTATGAGGGAGTCTGATGAGGCTGATGAGTAGCAGCTGTGACACCAGCACCCAGACTCCCCTCCGGGTCCCTGTCACCTCTTTAAAAAGTGCAAAATGGTTTAGTCCACCCCTTCACTGGCCTATGACCCAGAGGGAACAAATGTAGCCTGCGTAGTGATCAATCAGACAGCCAGAGGGAAAGAAGGCAGGAAAGAGTCACGTCTCTCCAAGAAATGGAAAATCAGGCTACTAGAAAGAAAGGAGCGGGAAGATAAAAAATGAAGTGAGAAGAAGCAAGCATGAACACCTAAAACACCTGGAACAAAGGATATTTTACTATAGATACAGTTATGCTCAAAGAGCTCAAAGTAATTATTTGTCTTCTACCTGCAATAACAAACATGTCAGCACCCTACCTGCAGTACAGCGTCAAGTATAGCAGAGAAACTAAAAGTTGAGGAAACAATTCGATATCTGAAATCTAGTTTATTTTTCATGCATCCTGTGGAAGTTGGCTTCAGCCGGCCTTATCGTAAATTTTCCTACAAGAATGTCCTAAGACAAACATTTTGAGCAGAGAACCAGATGTCTTATCTCCACACATGATTTTGGGACTTGACTGATTAAAAGGAACAGATTGAATCTTTCAAATTTTAATTCAATTTCTAAATTTAGTAAATTGAGCTAAGTTTCAGACATATTGTTTTAATTTCAAATTTTTCCTATTTACTATCTAACAATATGGTTGCAGGTAACATATACGTAAAAGCACAAGCTCGGAAAGATATGTGCACACTTTAATTTTACCAATAAAAAACAAATCAACAAAAACAGCTGAGGTGTGTAAAAATGAATTTGAGTATTTGTTTTATGTACCAGGATTGTATATGAGTTCAGACCGGTTACTTCACTTGTGCAATAAAGCTCAGCAACTATTAGAAAACTGGACACATGCATTTTATTTTCTAAAAAGCTCATTAAAAGATTCGTAAGGGCTCAGTTTTTGTTTTACACCAAAATTCATATGGCCCTTGTTATCTTCAGTCTTTTAATGCTGCACTTCTTTGCTCTCAACAGCTCTACAGCTGTCTTACTGTCTTCCTCCATTAACTTCCAGACTCCCACATTTCTTTCCTCATCCAGATAAAGGATGGGTAAGTGTATTTAATGTGCTTTGCTTAAACTTAGCGTTTGCGCTTGCATGTCTTGGTTGGTGTCCTGAATTGACCTTTTGTTACCTGTATCACCTGAGTCGATCATTTCTGCTACTGCGTGAGGATGTTTGAAATACTTTAAAGATTCCATTTGCTTTTTAATATTGTTTCAGTTTTTAAAATAATTTCATGAACACACAACTGAAGATAACATGAAACTGACTTCATAGGTAAGAATGTTACCAATATAATGTTTTGCAAATTTTCACTCTCTAATCATGTTAAACTACATTTTGAGGCTTTGTACTGGTTTTTGACCGGATGACTCACACTTAAATGAAAATAGATTTTTCTGGGAAAGATTTTCTTTGAATCACTTGAATTATTTTTTTTTAACTACTTTTGCCACCCATCATTTTCGACAGATCAGACTATAAATAGTTATTAATTTGATCAGTGGCACTGCTTTTTTTCTTTCTTTCTTTTTTAACCACACGAAATAGCCTACGGTGCTGTCATAGTCTTTGCACATTACAGCAGATTGATAAGAAAAGATGAATAGTGTTAACATGTAATTTCTAGCAACTTGGCCTTAAAATTTAATAAGAAATGAACCCTCAATCATTTTTTCCCCTGGTGCATTGAAAATGTGTGAGGAATGTAATCTTTTGTATCAAAGGTTGCGAGTTGAAAGACTGTAGCTGAATTGTCTGAATCTGAACAATGATCCATGTTAGATTCAGTAGGCTGTAGGCATATTCTAGGTTTTTTTTTTCTTTTTTTTTTAGTGTGTATTCAAGCTATTTTGTCTTTATCTTCTGGATTATATAAATATAAATATATTATAAATTATATATATATATATATATATATATATATATATATATATATATATATATACACACACACACACACACACAAAGCAAAAGGTAAACATCACTCAATATTGTTCCGTACATCCTTGGGCGGCTCACGTCGCGCTCTATCTTCAGCCAATCGGCGCCATCAATTCTAAATGACGTCAAAGATCTGCCAAGACCAGGAAGCTGGAAGTTTCTTGTTTCTCACAGCACAACTCCTTTTTTAAAACGACGCTCTTACTAAGAATATTTTCGAAAAGCAACGTTAGGAAGTTGATTTTTTTAAAATCGCACCTAGAAAAGCCTGACGTCTTTGTGGATAAACTTTCTCCTAGTGAACGGAGGACGGGGGCAGGACGCAAAGTTGCCACACTCCTTCACTGAAGATGTTAGCTTCAAGCCTTCCAGCCAATTACTGTACCGAACAGCCCGATTACCCGACTCAAAAGGTGGGTATTTATATGAAACACCAGACTGAGTTGGTTTTGGGACCTCTGTGAAACTCCGATGTAACATTTACACGCGCTAACTTACCAGGAAGACGTGAAAACCGGGGTCAAATAGGTTGCGTGGCTCGTAGCACGCGTCACAGTGTTTGTAGGCTACTACAGATCCCCTTGTAGTCCAAATATCTGCCTCTACTCTACTTGATATTACTTAGTTCAGATGAGAGGCCCAAGACTGAGGGAGACCTAAGTATAACAACATAATCTTGATTCTCAGTACCAGCTGTAGACTTTGTGGTTGATTGGTGTATCTGTGTAAGAATTTCTAGCTTCTAAACTCACAGAAGGATTTTTCATTTAAGGCATAATGGAGTTAAAAGAACATGCCAAACCACAGTAATTAGGGGTTTCTTTAAAATAAAAGTTGTTAAGGGTCCAAGTTCCTGCTTTTTGGAGTGTTGGCTTTTTGTCATTTGATCAAGATTGAATGGCAACTTTAACAGTTGCTGGTACTGGCACATCTACTTTATCCAACTCAATTTACATTAACGGTATCCATATTTAATTGGATCTAATAGACCAGTGTTTAATTGGATCTAATAGACCCCTTTCACTGCAGACATTATGACTCAACATAGATGAAGCATTATAGTTAATCATGGTAAATTATACATTTTCACTAAATGCCCTGGCAGGCTTTTACTGCATGATTAGTTCAGAGGTCACCTGTCATGAATGTTAAAAATATTTCCTGGGGTGCTATGTATTGCTTCCTTGAACTGACACTGAAGTTTCTTCATAATTGGCTTAGGGGCACTTTGCTGCATCTCAAACCCCTCTTTGGCTCCCGACTTCCACTCTCTGTCTCTGACTACTTTCCCGTAAAGCAGTTTTTGAAGATGACCACTAACTTTTTGAGTCATGACCCCCAAGAGAATATCCATAGGTGTTCATAACCTAAGTCCCTGAATGAGTGATATAAATGGATCATTCTATGGTCATCTTGTACGGCCGGGAAACTCAGAAACTTAATAAGGAGAATAAAGTGGGGTTTTTTTGTGGATTTGGTGAACCGCTGTCAAAGAGGCATCTACATTCCTCAAATCAGTCTCTTTTTCCAAGATAATGCCAAATCCAGATTTCTAATATGGCATATTTAATGTTGTTGATGCACCAAAATATAAAATGTGTTTATAACATCAAGCTACTATTCATTTACGTTATAATTTCATGAATTGGCCTCACGGTTTCTCTTTTTATTTGCTGTGTGAGAAGTGGCGTCTGAGCAGTGTCGCACAGCTGATGGTGGTCTTGTCAGCTATTCACACCAACTTTAAACTGATGGCCAGTCCACTCCTGAACTCCACATGTAATAAGCTTGTCAGATGCTTGTGAAGTATGCCTGCCTGTGGGCTCTGCCTTTCTCCCCATCGCTGCTGTGTTTACGAGCAGCACAGATGTCTGACAGCTTAGTCTCATCCCGCTGAGGCAGCAATGCAGCTTCAGTCAAGAAATTCTGATCTGCTTGTCCATGTCAAATTATTTATTTCTTAGGATTGTGAAGTTGTGACACTAACAATATCGCTGTGGCGGCAAACAGAGGCTGCAGGGTTGTGGTGCAATTGAATGACATCATTGCTCTGAAAATGTGTGATCATTTGTGATCACGGAATTAATTTTACTACCGGTGTCAACAAAACTGCCGGCATTACCGGCTGATCGGTTAAATATCGGTGGGGTGGCTGATGTCTGATACTCCAGTTTTAAGGTCAATATAGGCTGATACCAATAGGGGGCCGATTACATCATGCATCCCTTAAATTCCCTACTTAAATTCCCTTTCTCCCTCAGTCTAATGCGCAGTTTGAACTTCTAGAAATCATCTTGATCATGTCTACATGACTAAATGCACTGAGCTGATGATACCATGTGATTAGCTGGTTAGATAATTGTGTTAATGAACAGCTGTACCAAAAAAAGTGACCACTGAGTGTATATTTCCTGCATAAAATGTTGTTGTGACAGCTTTAAATTAAATTAGTTTGGTAATGAAGAGAAGAGCCCTTGTGATGCCATAGTGAATATATTGTGGTTTGTGATGTAAGTCATTTAGAAAATCTACATCTAAAAGCAAAATGCAACCCTGAAGTGGTGATAGCTTCCAGCTTTGGAGGAGAGCAATGTGCAGACTAGTGAGCATCTACTGAAGCTGCAGGAAAGTTATGGAATTATATTTGTGCCTTATTTTTGAGCAAACAAAGCTGTATTTTGAGCGCAGAAAGATGATTTTTGCAGGAACACGAGTTAAAGATTGAGCAGAAAATATTTTCACGCAAAGGATAATTTAAATTGACCAAACAAAAACAAATCCCATGCACACAAAACTGATTTCTGTATGCTCCTGTGCAGACCCACGGCGATAAAAAACAGAAAACTAGCTCTCAGTTTTATTAATCTGCTCCATCAATGTTTCCTCCTCTCCACGGCACACATGCTCGCAGTACATCATCTGCGCTCAGTTCTCTCAATGCGCTCACTCAACTTAATGCAGTGTTACACTTGTGCCACAATTCCAACCAATCACAAGCCTTGGATAAAGTCACCTGATTGGCTGCTTCATAGGCTCCCGGACTAACCGGCAACACTGTAAAAAGTAAGATCCAGTGCCAATAGATGGTGAATCTTGAAGAGACTGGGTCTATTAATCTGTCAATGCTTTATTTGGGTTCCAATCGCTTGGGAATTTATATAAAAATACTCATTTTATCACAGAGGATAGTTCCAAGATATTAACCTCAAAGGAAACACTAAACAGAAGGTTGACAACGTATCTTTTATTATACACCGAGCCAGAGACAAGACAGCTCCAGGCAGCGTTTCCCTCAGCTGCAGTACCATCCACAGCCAGCAGATGGAGCGCATACTGACTGTCTCAAATGACTTCATGACAATCTCTTGGCAGCTGTGTCAAAATGTCTAGTGTCTCATGAGGCCTCATGAGGATATGATAACGTTTCTTTTTCCAATTTAAAAGATTTTTTAATTTGTTTATTATGTGATAATTTATAATACATTCAAATAGGTTTATATAAGCATCTATAGTAAGTTAGTTGATCTGTAATTTTCTTTTTTAAAAATTATATATCCTGCAAGTGATGAGGAGGTAACATCCGTTAATTATTTTTTCACATCACATAATTTATGCCAGGTGTTTATCATAGTTTGCATAAATTTTAAAAAAGGCAAGCTGTATACATGTAACAGAACAGAAAATCGAGTTTTCAAAGAACTTCTCTGGAGTGGGTCAGTCTTGACAGTTTGGAGAGGGACGTTGCAGCTGAAGCACTTAATATCACTGTGACATATCAGGTAAACCAACAGCTGTCTGCAGCAGCTAATGCTGGTTATAACAGAGTGCTACATAAAATATACCAACAGGAGGGATATGAACAAAGCTAACAAAAGGAAAGAAAGGACAAAATAGAATTTGTTTGTAAAAAATTATGCTTTTAACTCGTTGACTGTTTGCAGTGTGTGTAAACCTTACAGTAGTGATCATCATAGTATCTTAACTGTAGTATCCATATGATTTACTTCAGCACAATAGCTATAATTGATTTAAAAAAAAAGAAAAAAAGCTTTTAATGATAGAAGCACTGGAAGACTTGATTTTGTGCACTGCGACATATTTATTGTTTCTCCATAATATAAAAAGTGGGATCAGGTCAAAGTTCGCCAAGTCCAGAGAATGTGTGGTAGAAGTGTTCAGTGTCTGGTATTACCTAAAGAAAGAAACAGATGAAAGATGAAGAAAAGAAGAAACAAGAGAAATCAGTACAGTTCACAAGCATCACTACTACTATGAACAAATATAATTGTAACTATTTTTTTCTCATTTTACATGAGCTAACCCCCCCCCCCCCCCCCCCACACACACACACACACACACACACACACACACACACACACACACACACACACACACACCACCACCACCAATTGTGGCAAATGATTTTTAAGAAAGCATTTGTCTCCATTTCTGTTGCTAGCTAGCAAGGCTGAAACAATGCTATCTTGGTCAGCTACATTCATGACTTCATTGAATTATACAGTAGGAGCAGTGAGAAAAGACCCGTAGCTAACGGCATGCTCGAAGACAGAAGAAAATAGTAATTTGACCATCACAAAAACAAATGGCAAAAAATACACCAAGGGTTATGAACTTATACTTACATGTGGTCGTGATCGTGTCTTGATGTTCTGGTTCTGGTTAGACGTCCTGGGAAAGATAAGCTAGAAGTTTTAAAAAAGAGAAAAATCAAAGAGAGATGGCCGTTTTCCCTAAATGTTAGACAAAATTCGTCCTTCATGCGAAAGACAGATAAATGTATAATTCATGTAATAATATAAAAATATAAAATAACTGAAAACGTGGAGTTAGACGCCGTACTCCTCTTTACCTGATATCACCAGTGGCACTGGATCTTACTTTTTACAGTGTTGCCGGTTAGACCGGGAGCCTATGAAGCAGCCAATCAGGTGACTTTATCCAAGGCTTGTGATTGGTTGGAATTGTGGCACAAGTGTAACACTGCATTAAGTTGAGCGAGCGCATTGAGAGAACTGAGCGCAGATGATGTACTGCGAGCATGTGTGCCGTGGAGAGGAGGAAACATTGATGGAGCAGATTAATAAAACTGAGAGCCAGTTTTCTGTTTTTTATCGCCGTGGGTCTGCACAGGAGCATACAGAAATCAGTTTTGTGTGCATGGGATTTGTTTTTGTTTGGTCAATTTAAATGATCCTTTGCGTGAAAATATTTTCTGCTCAAAGTTTAACTCGTGTTCCTGCAAAAATCATCTTTCTGCGCTCAAAATACAGCTTTGTTTGCTCAAAAATAAGGCACAAATATAATTCCATAGAAAGTATGGAGATTAGATTGAGGAATTAAGAAGCAGTAGTTTGTCTGAATTAACTGTGAAGTCCTACTCTGATGACACTTAACATAAAAGGAGAAATTGTATTTAATTCTATTTAGCGAGACTGCCTTTCTAAAGCAATAACCGGTTTAAAAGAGAACTGCTCAATAAATGTGAAGGAAAGCGGCTGTGGTTTCTACATTTAGACAGTAATTGTATGAAATGCCAATAGCTTAAAAACCTGCTGCCAGCGGTGTCAATGAAAAATGTTTATAGACAGTATTTATCACCGGGCAATTTAGATAAAGCTACTTGGAAATGTCATTTTTGGCACTTTTTGCTGTCACTTTGCCTTCAGCATGCCCCTCAACTTTATTTCCCATACTGACACTCATCTTCACAGCCTCATTGTCGAGAAATTAAACACACGTAAATGAAATTCTTTCAAAAAAGGCTGTGACACCATTAATGCAGATTTGTCTAATTCATTATGCAAATGATTTTTAACTTTTCTGATTTTAATGATCATGACTGCACTGTTTGATTTATGTAGGTGGACAAATACCTCCACCAGCTCAAGCTGTCAGATGAGACGTTGATGGATTTGTCAGTAAGATTTCGGCGAGAGATGGACAAAGGCTTGTGCAGAGATACCAACCCCACAGCTGCTGTTAAGATGCTGCCCACATTCGTGCTCTCCACTCCTGATGGAACTGGTAAACACCTTTTTCCAAAGGAAATCCTTTTTGTAAAACTTTGCAAAAAGGCTCCTTTGAACACACACTTAGTTCTTGTTAAACCTAAAGCTTCATATTAAATCCAGTAAAAATGCAACCATGAAATGAATTTCCTTTTCCCCAGAATTGCAACTTTTTTTTTTTTTTCCCCCAAAGTTTCTCACAAAGCAGTGGCTCTCCCGTGGCACCAGATAATGGCTCTGGGTATTCATTGTTTGCAGAGTGCAATGTGATAATAGGTTTCTGATCACACAGCTCTTTATAAACACTTGTCAGCCACTGTGAATACAGAGGGCTCCATCTTTTATATTTAGAACAAAGAATCAATATTATACTGTAAGTTTCTTGCCAAGACAGGCGCATAGGTCATGACTTGAAAAAAGTTGCAAATACTGCTTTATAACCTTTTGGACTTTGGACTTTTAAGGTCTTTACACAAGTTTCTTTTTTTGTTTCCAGAAATGACTTTTTAATTTCTTACCTCTGTAATATGCTTCTGGTCTCACTTTATGATACTGTGCTTTAAGGGGCCTTGTGGGGTTTTGGCTCAGCTTTGACAAAGGTCTTTTTCTTCCCCTATCTGTCAGTCACACACACATGATTAAAACAGACTGTTAAAACATTTATTTCCAAAGTACTTTACATTCTAAGGTGATGAGCACCACGAATTATTACAAAAATTTATATCGTAAAACAAATTATAAATTTTCCTATGGGGATGACTCAAGTCTAGATGGTTTTAACCATCTCACTGTTTTCCGTGGCCAATTATTTCTTAAAGCTTATAAATAATCATTTTGCCCAGACACGATGCTTTGCAGGCAGCCTTGTTAGTGTCAATTCATTAGTATACCGTTAGCTTTGTGTGAACTTTAATTTAGCTGTAAGGTTCTTATAGTTGAAATATCTGCAGAATAGCGTAGGGAGGCATGATATTGGAATTTTGGCGGATATGTGATATGCCGATATTTCAAAATTCTTGTGGCCGATAACTGATATCAATACCAATTATAAAGCTGAAAAAAATAAGCAGTCATTGCAAATAGCAGTTTTGTTATCCGTTTCCGACACTTTGAAAAATAGGGGTGGGAAAAAATATCGATACACTGAAATATTGCGATATTTTCATATTCTGATATCAAATCAATGTTTAAAAACGCGGTTTCGATCTATTTTACTTACAAAATCTTGTGAAATTTCATTGCTCTGTTACAAAATCTCACGATATTTCATTAACTCTCACGAGCTTTTGTAACAGGTTGATGAACTATCGCGAGATTTCGATTGTAAAATAGATCGATACTGCATTTTTGAATGTCAATATGATATCAGCATATGAAAATATCGCAAAATTTTTGTGAATTCTCCCAAGATTTCATAATGGAATGATGAAATATTGCAAGATTTTATCAGTGAAATAGATCAATACCGCGTTTTAAAATGTCAATATATCAGTACATGAAAATATTGCGATATTTCAGTGTATCAATATTTTTTTCCCACCCCTAGTCTTTAAAAGTTTTAAGATCTGTAAAAAAGAAGTTTTTGAAGAAGAAAAAGTTTTTTTTTTTTTTTTTTTTTAAACTTTAGAAAGCGGGCTGATTGGTTAAATATCAGTTAAATATCGGTGTGGTGGCCGATGTCCGATACTCAGTTTTAAGGCCAATTATAGGCCGATAGGGGGCAGATTGTATCGTGCATCCCTAGAATAGAGCTGGATGAGCAGATGGACATCACAGGATTAACGTTATGATGTAGAGTAAATTGAGCAAATTTGTTTACCTGTTACCAGGATCAAGTTGTTGTATTTATTGATGGAAAAAAAAAATCAGACAAAACAACAACAGTTATCTGATTGAACCATACATTGATTGACCTATAGTTTAAAGTAAATATGAAGCTTGAAACATAATTTACTAATCCGGATGGGTTTCTGAGCAACATCATAGATAAGATGCGCATGCACACCTTGATATTCGTTGATAAGCATCGATAATATTTCAAAGAAAGAAAGTTTGGTTGAGTCTGGTCTTTTCGTTTGATGTTGATTGCAGATGTCATTAATTATTTTAATTTCTTTTTATTTAATTAATGATGGTCATTTTATTTTTGTTCAAAGAACAAGGAGAATTCTTGGCGCTTGACCTTGGTGGGTCCAACTTCAGAGTACTGCTGGTAAAGGTTAAAGCTGATGGCGAGCGAAAGGTGGAGATGGAAGATCAGATTTATGACATTCCTGAGCACATCATGAGAGGCAGCGGGTCCGAGGTAAGTTTCACACCGGGTGCTTCTTGACATATTAGGCAGGGTATCCGATCCGAGCGCTGTCCAGGTGTTAACTGCGTGTTTGGTGTCTGACTTGTTGGTAATCACTGCCTCTTATAAAGGATGTTATGGTTATAGATTTTCTTGGTACAATTATTATCAAATATTTGCAATTATTATGTGTTAATTAGTTATAATACACAATGTTTAAAATCACATGAACACTTTTTTTTAATTGATCTTTATGTTTTATTTATTCCTATGCTTTAATGCCAAAATATCAAAATAATATAGAGATAAAGTAAGATAAAAAGAGGTCTGATTCCAACTAAATAACATCTGGTACCATGTTGGTACCAGACATGACAAAAAGATTTTTTTTTTCTTTTTCTTACTTAGTCTGGCTTCCAAGTACCTACATGTCATACGCTACTGGAAAGCAAAGATTCTTAAGATTTATATGATGTATAACACTCCAGGCTAAAGCCATGTACAGGACTGTCTCAGAAAATTAGAATATTGTGATAAAGTTCTTCATTTTCTGTTATGCAATTAAAAAACATGAAAATGTCATACATTCAGGATTCATTACAAATCAACTGAAATATTGCAAGCCTTTTATTTTTTTAATATTGCTGATTATGGCATACAGCTTAAGAAAACTCAAATATCCTATCTCAAAATACTAGAATATCATGAATTCTAATTTTCTGAGACAGTCCTGTAGATTCAGTAAACACTTATTTCTCACTAGTTCCCAACACAGTTTCTCTTTAAAGCACTGCTAGACTGTTTTTGTTGCAGATTGTGCTGCAACAAAAACAGCCCGGTGGCATCAGCAAAGGTACGATGAAAGTAGTCCAGTGGAATAGTAGTTCAGTTTTAGGCAAAAATTGAAGGATTTTTAAGGGGTTGGATATGGGCTCTATGCACAGCTCCACTACTTCCTGAACATAAGGTAGCTCCTTTGTTTCCTGTCTTTCGATACTGGACGAACTGATTAATCCAGGTGTGTCTGATCTCAGTAACTGGCCAGTCACACCAGCATTAATCAGTTGGTCCAGTGATTAAAGACAGGAAACAAAGGGGCTACCTTAAGTTCAGGAAGTAGTGGAGTTGTGCATAGAGCCCGTTACATATTAACTCTGGGTTTCTTTTGGAGAAAACAGACGGAAATGGCTACAGGACCTCTGCCTGTTTGTGCGAGACTTCCTTCTGGAAACTGCATTATGAAAATGGTTTTGAACAATTTTTTAAAAAGCAGAGAGAATTTTGAGATGCCCCCCCCCAAAAAAAACAAACAAATAAAACAAACAACTATCAAAAAAAAAAACAAACATCTTGCTATCTTTGACTTACAGCTGTTCTTTAGCAGAATAGGAGCTGTTTGAAAAACTATTAATACTGAAACAGTGGAAATAAACTAGACCATTCATTCATCCACCCACCCACCCACCCTCTCACTCTCTCTCTCTCTCCCACTCATCCAGTTAAGGGGAGCAGGGGTTGTTGGAGCCTATCCCAGCTATTATCAGGCGAGAGGGGGGTACACCCTGGACAGGTCGCCAGTCTGTCACAGGCCAACACAGAGAGACAGACAACCACACACACACTCACATTCATTCCTAAGGACAATTTAGAGTAACCAATTAACCTAACATGCATGTCTTTGGACGGTGGGAGAAAGCCGGAGTACCTGGAGAGAACCCACACATACACGGGGAGAACATGCAAACTCCACACAACACACAGGAAGGCCACTGTTGGAATTGGTCGAACCCCCTCCCCAGCTGGGGCTCAAACCTTTTACTGTGAGGCTGCGGTGCTAACCACCACGCCACCGTGCAGCTCTAAACTAGACCATATATCTGGAATTTAATGCAGTTTCCTAGACAACCGCACTCCAAGTAAAACTATTCATCAAAAACAATATACTTTGATTTTTAAAAGAAAAATCTGTATAATGTAGCGTTTAGTAAACACAGCTGAATGCACCACGTGGCTATAAACCTGACCCCAATCGTACATAAAAACATAATTGACAAGATAACATTTCATTTGAGTGTTACATCAGATAAACATCATGTTGTTTAACCAAACTATGGAGCATTTACCTTTACTTTAACGTAAAAATCAGGTAGCTTTCCTGCAGGTAGTGAAACGTTCAATCTATTTCCTTCTTTCTCTGCAACTTTTTGAAGGCTGCTTTCCAGGGTTGTAAGATGTCCTCAGCTGTGAAAACTTGGGCCTTTTCTTCTTTATTTAACAACAACAACAAAAAGACAAGGATGACTGAATAATAACTTGAAAATAACTCTTCCTCTGCTGTAATGTTCCACTCTAACACGCCTCCGCTGTAAGTCACAAGGAACAAAAACGGATCAACGCAAGCTGTAACGCACATGTGATGTAACTTTGTTTTCCTTCTCTTTTGTATGAAAGTTGCACTGGTCTGCCATTATGGTTCAGACCTAATCCTTTATTTAAAAGTGGTGATTTGAGGGACCTTAATGATTCATTAATAATAACATTTCATACTCCAAATAACTGTGAAATTAAGTAGTGTTGACATGCCTACCTTTTATTCCCTGAGGTAGCTGGATTCTTGGTTGGAGAAATATTTGCAAACAGGGATGCTTTGGCTATGAGAGGTGAACATCCCAGTAATTCATTATGCTTATAGTCTGTATGCAGCAGAGTGAAACATGCAACCTGACAGATGTCGGTGGGATTTTCATTGACACCAACCTTGTCTATCAGTTTCAGCTCATGTTTAATGGAAGAGAGAAATAATCAGCTTTTTCTGTCTTGTAGTTTTTTGACCACATAGCAGACTGTCTGGCTAATTTTCTGGAAAAGATGGGAATAAAGGATAAAAAGCTTCCTCTGGGCTTCACCTTCTCTTTTCCCTGTCAACAAACTAAATTGGATGAGGTGAGTGATTTTTGGAGTTCTTCTCTGTTTTAAGTGATGTTTGGATGTACTTTGATAAAATATGCAGTTCAATTCTTGGGGCTTTCTGTTAGTGGTGCAGTTAAGTTATTCTTTCTGTAATGAAGAAAACAAAAATAAAAGTTGAAGAGGAAGGAGAGCATCCATGCTAAAAGATGGAACTCGTGCTTTGCAGCCATGTGACGGAGCTCTCTCTGAGGGCTGCAGACGGCAGATGACTTAGAGCAGCTCTAGCAGCTTTGGTACAGTACTGTGACAGGTCATGTCCAGCACGGGATCCTGCAGTGGAGCGTACAGTTAGTGTGATCTGGCCTTGGCAGGGAGTCTCGCATCCAGGCTGTTTTTGTTCTTGAAAGGGATGCCAAAATGCCAACAGAGTTAACCGCAGTCAAGGGTATGAACTGAAACGATTTCATCCTTGCTCGTAATTTCATTTTCTAATGGTTAAAGTCCCCCTGGCATGAAATTAGCATTTTTTGAGGTTTTTGATCATATGTTTTTTAGTTTACCCAGCCTGGCTATGCCCCTTAAAGGGAAATTGTGTAAGTTCTCCTGTTATCTATTCACAAAAATTGATTATTTCGTTCAAAAATGTTTTTCCATTAATCAGTAATCGCTCCCATCAACAAACTGAAGTGCTCCTGTAAGCTCTGAATATGCCGTTCGTATCATTCATATCTAAATCGAACGGGTCGGCTCGGTGGTGGCTACCATGTCGTGTCGCCATGTTTTTACGTTCAGTAGAAGCGTGACAGCAGGAAACCACAGAAACGCACCGGAATTCTCAGCTCAGTTCGAGGTAATGCCTTTGAAAATTCACACACAAACTCCTTGTCTGATTCAGGGAGGGAACCAGACTAACAAAACACTCTGAAGCAAAAAATTTTGCTTCGCCAGTGGCATGATTTACAGTGTTGCTGTAATCAGGAGCACTTAATTATCCTTAAAAGTGAAACAGCAATTCTATATTTCTGTGAATCCAATTATCCTCTCATAATGTCTGATTTACATTTAGCCGTTTTTCTGGCCGTTGAATTTGACCCTTGAATGTTTCACATGGCAGCTCATCCCTTTCAAAGTAGTTAAAATATTCAAACCTTTTGTCAGTGCAGCCTCATTAATTCATCCCTGCTGCTAGATGCTGGGAGCTCTCCTGTAATTGATCAGTGCATATGTTTCTGCATAATTTGTACACAAGGTTGTTTGTTTACAGTGTCTTATGTTTAGAGTTAGAAATGAGTTTTCCTTTTAGATGTTGAGCTACACCAAGAGCGGTGTATGAGATGAATGTTGTTTCTTTCTTTGCAGTAACTATAAACTTTGTTAGTTTCATATTTGAAATTAAATTAAATTAGATCAAATAACATCAATCACAGAGGAAAATTGCAAAAGGAAATTTTGGGGAAAAAAATAGAAAAGAAGGAGAATATTTTGACCTTATTCAAACCCAGATGACTTGCTGATGTACCATAATCAGGAATTTAAGACTGTTGTGATACAAGAGACTCTTAGTGCTTATTTGTTTTTAGAAATTCATAAAGAGTTTGGGGAACTAAACACAGCAAGTGATAGAAAGCTGCTTAAGAGCTGTCTTTAACAGGCCAGGGCTCCAGACTAACTTTTTCACATGTAGCACTGGTGCTACCTGCCTTTTCAGTTGGTAGCGCCTCCACAAATTAGGTAGTGCCACCTTTTCTTTATATACCATGGTATTAATACATGACTTTATCATGATAGTTGTGTTAATTTACGTACTGTAGTTTTTCCTAATGTAAAGAATAACAATGGCCTAAACTTGATATTTGAAGAAATATTTTAATCTGCAATTTCTTTGCTTTATTTGTATAACTTTTTGCTCCTGCAGACAACATTAACTAAACTAACTGTGCACCTGATCAGAGACCAGTGCAGACAGACAGACAGAGGGAGGGGGGAGGAAAGAGACAGAAAAAAATATTATTATATTATCAACAAGGGCAGGTAATTATTTTATCATAAAAAATAACAATTTTAATATTAATAAATATATGATTGACACAAACAAAATTCCTTTAAATTTTCCACACTTGTAAAAAAAAATTTTACATTTTTTTTTCTTTTTTCAACAGCTGCTTCTTATGTGCATTTAAATTTTAAAAAAATTTTTTTTTATATTTTTTTTAAAGATAATTTTATAACTGTTTTAAATTAAAAATTTCAATCCTTTCTGGTGGAACTGGGCTGCATATCTTGAGCAGAACCATGTACAGCAGCTGGAGAACTTTGGCCCTCGTCCTGCGTTTATTCCACGTTTCCTTTTTTCTAGCACACCTGATTCAACATAATCAGTCTCTGAGCAGAACGTGATCATATTAATATAAGCAGAGCGTTTCTAGGAGAAGTATTGAGTGATCACTCGGACATTTGAGGCGGGCGGAGTTAACACAGACAAGCTGGAAGTGGAAACTTGTCACTTCCACATTTCCACTGATGCGAAGTTAAACAGGTAGCTTTAACAAACAGCTGATCAAGGGGGGGAGAAAATATGAAATATATACAGCACTAACATTTAGATACACTGACACCACCGCGTAGGTAACCCCGCCCAACTGTGAAGAACGAAGTTTTTCACAGTCATCCCACTCCTGCATTATTAACCACCTCGTCTCGGAAGAAGCTTCACGTGGATGAAATGACCAAAACAAACCTTTCTTGTTCTTGCGGCCTTGAGAACAAGAAGAAAGTTCTCGCTTCTCACAGAGGATGGAACAAGCTTTAAGTTAATGCGCTGCCGTTGCTCCACCTCCACCTCCACCTCCACCTCCTCCTTCTCCTTGTGGCAGCCAGGCTGGCTGCACGTGCGTTTGCCAGGACCAAAACAACGGCGGTGCGCATGTGCGATTCACCCTTAGTCTATCATTATGTTTCATTTTCTTATCATTTCCCTAACGTTACACCAGTATTACCGTAAACGATATATGACCCAACCATCAACCAACATGCATTAATGCGCCAGCACAGCTGCCCGTGTCTCAGGGCTAAGGCAGGGAATGTTGTTTGTTTCTCTCTCTCTCTCTTCTCTCTCTCTCTGTTGCACTGGTGCTACCTTATTAAAATTTGATTCGCACTTTAAAGAAATTAAGTCGCATATGCAACCTAATAGGCATCAGTCTGGAGCCCTGCAGGTGCTTGTTTCCTCGGAAAGAACATGTCCTTACAGCAATTTTTACAAAGACAAAAGGCCTTTTTCAGACCAAGTTAGTCAATTAGATTGTCTTTGAAATTAGCGTCTGGCACATCTGTGTCATGGGAGTGTTGCATTATGTAGCCGTGTGCGTCATCAATCAAACCTTTTGACTTCACTGTTCTTTTGTACAGCTGGTTACTTGCTGTGTATGCAAACATGTAAGAATTAATGTAAACAAGATTAGTACCAGCACAGTCTTGGCTACCTCTGCTGTTGCCTTGAAAAAAACAAAGGAAGTAGTGGTACATATTGTGTAACAAAAGTGCACAGATCGCAAGGGCACAATCTGAAACTTCAAAGTAAAAATCAACAAGAACCAAACTTTTTTTTTTTTTTTTTAAATCTTGTCCAAACAAACAGCCAGATTATCTGAAAATCTTCACCCTGAAGAAATTTTTCCTAAAATAATATTACAAATAAAACTTGCCTTGCATCACAAATTACACATTACATTTTGGGGAACCAGTTTCTCACCAGGAGCGCAGGGTGGGAACCACAGGGGAGCTGTAGGAGCTGTAGCTCCGTTTAATGACACGTGAGCTTCCCTAGAAACACTTTGTGAAATTTTGGGGGAACTCTATGATACCGACATAAAGCATGTTGATTTCTCTCAGATTCACCCGAGCCTGATTCTTAGCAGCGCTGCCCCTGAAGCGTGGCAGCGCTGCAAGTTAAACTTCTACATTAAATAAGGGATAATACCCAACGAGGTGTCCATTGACTTCACGAAGGCAACCTCCCTCTGCTTCGTGTCAGATCGTTCAGGCCCACGTCGTCTATTAATTTCTGATAGGACACCTTGAAGGGCATATTATACCATGGTCACTTACGAAAGAAATAAATATTTGATTGATTTTTTAAAATATATTAATGTTGTTTTTACCGTCAAAATCGTAAGTTTTTCACAAGAAGCGGCTGAGCGGACTACTCGGCGTTTCTCATGCTGGCTGCCAGCTGTGGACACCGAACCTGCAGCTCAGTCGGCCTGATCAGAGGAGGGAAGTCAGAGGATTGTTTAACGTTATGTTGCATGATACAAAGTTTTATTTCAGGGGGCACTGACTGAGCCCAGTAATAAGCAATAGTAAGCAGCCTGCACGCTGCTTTTACCACAATGCGCCATCGGCTCCCCCAAAGCCCATGGCATGGTTTGCACACTGCAGCAGCGGGATGATACATCGCCGCCGCCGGGTGGTAAGACAGGAGAGCGATGCAGTTCAAAACAAACAGAAACAGAAGCAACTTCCTAACTTAAGCCAGCTCCAGGGACGTGCTCAGTGCAGGACTCAGGTTGCCCTGGCAACTGCTCATTTACCCTCCTTGGCTAAAATTGCCCCTCACAGGAAAAAATGGATTATAGAAAATAATTTGGACTAATGTTAGTAGTGCCCGAAGTGTAAAATTTAACTTGAATTAAACAGCTATGATCCAATCCCCCAAATGAAGCGGACTTCCGAGCAAATGGACCCTGATTTGAATCAAAAAGGCTGGTGTGAATGTTCCCTTAGGAAAAACAAGTGCACACGGACAAACAGATTCTCGCTCCTTTTAGTTGTTTCATAAAGTATAAATGGTGATTTATGCAAACAGAAAAAAAGACATATTTCAGAATCCCAAACCTTTGACACATTGTCTTCTTAAAATGGCTGCAAAATGCTGTTATAATGTCACAATCTGGAGTACAGGATACTTTTTATTGGATTTGTCCTTCAAACAATTGTTGGAAAATTAAATGTGCAAATGAACATCTGGCACATCCTGGATGTCTTTGGAGTGTTTTAGTTCCACATAGAAGATGCGACTCCCTCCTAAAACTGGAGCACTAAATATCATAGGCAGTCGCTAATTCATTCATGATATTTGAAGGCTTATGTTTGTAGAAGCTGTGGGGGTGACTGGATTATCAGGATGACACGCTGTTTTTAGCCAGTGTTTGAATGGTTTCCCTAATGATTTTTTTTATTCATACAGACGCATCACAGAGTGACCAAAATAACAAAAAGTTTCACATTTTATTTAAAATTACTGCAGATACATCAGCTGTCGTGTCTGCAAAAGACACATGATGAAAGGCAAATGCTTGTTTTTTGCTGAGGAAAGTGAAAACTAAACAAGAACGCTCAGACAGCATTTGCTACACCGAGACCATTGCATCTGCACCATGTTGATAAAATTGTTCTTGAATATCTATAATGGGTTCTTTCTCTCCCCAAGCATTTTGCTTTTCACATTCCACGAGGTGAGCTGCTTCACGTCTTGCACTTGAAGCTAAACCCTGTTATCTAACTTACGATGATGCATGTATGTTGTGTCCACTCTGCGAGGTACCTATTATTATTAGTTATTGCTACTGTGCTGGTGTATGAAATATGAGCTGCTTTTTATTCATGAAAATTTAACATATCATGCCAATATTAATTCATATTCAATGTGATATTCTCTCATACATACTGTATATAATTTATGCCTATTATTTATAAGAATAAACGTATAAGGAATGCTTTCTGCTTTGAATAAAATTGCTATTTTAAATTGGTAAATTGGTTCTTCCTTTGATACGGTCAGCATTTCTCTTGCTTTGTGTTTGTGTGAGCTGACAATGTGAAGCAGAAGAGCAACAATCCAACAGTTTTAACCCTGTTCTACTTTCTCATTTGCAGGGTGTTTTGGTGTCTTGGACTAAAGGCTTCAAGTTAACTGGAGTAGAAGGAAGGGATGTAGTCAGCCTCCTGAGGAGATCTATAGAGAAACGTGGGGTAAATATAGCTGGTAGTTTTATGGCACTACTACTTTAAAATATACACAAACTTTCAAATACCCAAAACCCAGACATAATTTGTTTGCTTTCTGAGTGAAAATGTAACATCATAAAACTACACGAACAAGAAAAACTCATCAAACCCAACTCTTTATTCTGGGTTTGTGTTGCAGTTGGCATAGTAAATGCAGGCAAAGGTTTGTCTTTGTGAATTCAAAATGTTTCAAAGAGATTATTAATATTTCCCTCCACCCAGAGGCTGTAGCAATTAAGAGCAATGATTTCAACACTTGAGAGAGTTCTGAGTTCAGTCATAGGGCACGCTGAACACAGACAGACCAACTTCACCACACAGGTTTGGTAAATGGTACAAATTGTTGTCTTTAACATATTGTGAAGCTTGCCAGCATCTTGGGAAGGTAGACTGCACCATTGTTGTGTTCCATGCGCAAACATAATCTCTGGGTGGAAGGATGGTCAGATTTATTACAAAACAAATGGCAAATAGGTTTTTTGTGCAAGTCCATATGTGCAGGCTGCTTATGCATTCACCCTGTGCAGCTGACTGGTGACTGGATGGACTCCTGCTGAGCACTTTAAGTAGCAGCCTCCAGCTCTAAGAGGGTATCCGCAATTATATTTTTATATTAAAGAAAAAAAAAAGAGGGGGGGTGTTCAATAAGACTTTTTAACTTCTTTTTAGCATGGAAAAGGTAATCCTTTGAGTTAAAAAAAAAAAAAGATTTGTGAAATTCAAAACTGCTTCTTTTCCTCCTAAATGAAAATTACATGTTGAAACAGGCCAAAATTTACGAACTGTATAATCCAATCCACTTTTAGAGCACTTCAAAAACAGCAGTCGACCAAAGTGCTCTACACAGCAAAGGTAAACATTAAAAGAAACTCCATTATATCACATTACACTTAAAAGCAACAATAAAAGCCAAGATCTCAAGCTGAGTTAAAAAGCCAATGAAAAATATCATGTTTTAAGCTCTAAGCTTCTTCTTTGTTTTGGGAACAACTAACAACACCTGATCTGCTGACCTGAGAGTGTGAGGGTGTGTGTGGCCGGAGTAGTTTGGACAGATATAGCAGGGCAAGGCCATAGAGACATTTAACAGAAAAAAATGGACTTTAATATTAATCATGAAACTAATTGGAAGCCTATGAAGCCAGTGAAGCCAGATTCTCTTCATATGGGCTCTCGTATCTTAGTACCAGTTAAAAACCAGGCGGCAGCATTCGGGACCAGCTGGAGTTGAGCAAGTGACGTGTGGTTAAATCCAGCATAAAAGAGCATTGCTACCATCTAAGCAAGTCGTAATAAAAGCATGGATTAAAATCTTAAAGTGAAGCCGAGAAAAGAGAGATTTAACTTTCCTTTCTGTGTCGTTGAACCCTGTAATTTGGTTCTTTTTTTTGTCTGAAAATTGTCTTTTGTTGGAATGAAAACAGTTAAATGTAATATCATTGCAGGACTTTGACACTGACATTATGGCAGTGATCAATGATACGGTGGGAACCATGATGACCTGCGGCTATGATGATCATCTCTGTGAAATTGGTCTAATTGTGGGTAAGTCTTGTCTAACTGTGACTGTTGAGGGAAGTGACAGTATCATAAAGCTCAGTAAATGTTTGATCTTTTCCATGACAGTAAAAGCATATAAACAGTGAACTTTTTATAAAGTAAATACAACATTTTTGGATTTTAATGCTCTTTAAGGCCCCCCGCCCTTCCTCTTCCCTCCCCTGGGGTTAATAAAAACTTTTACTATCTTTAAAAGGAGATTGAAGTGAAGGACTTGCAGCAAAGGTCCACATGCCAGAGCTTAAACATGGGCCAGCTGTAAATAAACAGTTGAGCAATGTAATTTATGGCATTCAAAGCAAGCAAGGAAAGGGATAAATGGCCATGGAGACCAGCATTTTCATTTACCCTACTTAATGTGCTCTGATGTTAAACAGTTTAATTTAATCAGAAATCTATTCATGATAAATGATGATAATTAAGCCACATTAAATCTTGCATCAACCTTATAACCGGAATGATTTGTGGATTCCTCTCACTCATAGTGGACACATGCACATGTACAGGGTATATTGAGTGTTCAGAGATGTCATTCTGCACATCTTGATTGGAACCAGTGCTTATTTTAGTTACTGCAGTTTTATCATCTCCATATAGTCTGCCCGTTCTCTTCTGATCTCTGGCATCAACAAGGTATTTTGGTCCAGACAGCTGCTGCTCACTGGATATTTTCTCTTTTGGACCTTTTCTCTGTAAACACTAGAGATGGCTGTGTGAAAATCCCAGTCGATAAGCAGCAGTTTGTGAAATACTTAGACCATCAACCTTGGATGCACGATATTGAAATTTTGGCCGATACTTTAAAACTCATGTTGCAGATGACCGATGTTGATACCATTATTAAAGCTGAAAAAAATAAGCAGTCATTGCAAATAGCAGTTTTATTATCCATTTCCGACGATTTGAAAAATAGGGGTGGTTAAAATATTGATATCGTAATATTTTCATATGCCAATATCAAATCGATATTTAAAAATGCGGTATCGACCTAATTTACTTACAAAATCTCACGATATTTTGTGAATTCTCGCGAGATTTTTGAAGAAGAGGAAGAGGACGTTTTGGGGGGGGGGGGGGTTGGACTTTAGAAACAGCAGGCTGATCGATTGAATATCAGTGGGGTGGCCGATGTCCGATACTCAGTTTTAAGGTCGATATAGGCCGATATCAATAGGGGGCCGATTATATCGTGCATCCCTCCTTACTCAGTTTGAACTTCTGGAAATCATCTTGATCATGTCTACATGACTAAATGCACTGAGCTGATACCATGTGATTAGCTGGTTAGATATTTGTGTTAATGAACAGCCGTACCAACAAAGTGACCACTGAGTGTGCAGTATACAGTAATGTGCTTCAGATTCATATTAATTGGACTCATTGGTCTTTTTAGCTATGATGAGATGTGTATTATCCAGAGCGTTAAAAGCTTCTACCTTTGCACAGTTCCTTATCATTTACTTTCCTAATTCCTAGCTGAACTGGGCTGCTATCCTGTTTTTTTCTGGAAGTAATGTGGCTGTCTTTTAGGAGGAGTAAAGCATTTAAATTTTCTGCTGTGTCCCAGGTGAATTTACTCGAACAGTAACACATCTTGATTCTGATGCTTCTGTAGTAATCTCATATGTGTTGGCTTTTTTCATAGCAAGATTATACATACAGTCCTTGTAGTTGTGAATATTCATTTCGGGCATGACATTTTGGATAGGAGTCAGAAAATTAGGCCTTTTGGTAGGGGTGTCACGATTCTCCAAATTCTCATTTCGATTTGATTTTTAATTTTAGGGTCACCATTCGATTCAATTTTCGTCTTCTTTTTTTCTTTTTTTTAAACAATATTGAGGCCTATACCATTTTAGATTATTCTGGACTACAATCATTGTTTTTAGTCATTGGATTTTTCAACTAACATAAACAAATGTATAAAAATATAAATACAGTGATAGGTCTGTAATGACATGAAGCCTTCAGGTGTTTGAAAGAAACTAATAATATTGTGCTTAGTGCTTTTCATCAGCACTGAAAATCATTGACCCTCTCTTTGATTTTGAGGCTTGAGACCATGATGTAATTTCAATCAATTTCAACAAAAAATCGAAATACACCCCTACCTTTTGGTGAAGAGGTGCACAGTATCACATGTAACACATTTACCCTGTAATGCTGTAATGGTAGGCCACCTGTTACTGCATCAGAGTTCTTTGTGAATGCATGATTTTTGTGAAGCTGAATTTTAACCTAGGCTGCTAGATTGAACACAATTTGCTGTAGCAGCAGCACAAGTCAGACAATTTAAACTACTTTTACAGTTAATGGAAATTAGTTTCTCAGTTCTTTGTGATTTTCAAATCTAAATGCTGCCCTGATTTATCTCAGCATCATTTGAGCCAGAAAGGGATCAAAGAATATTTATAGTGATGTGATCTGAATCACTGTTATGAAAGTCCCCTTGTACAAAAACAGACCCTCATTTGCCTTGAAGAACATGTATTTAAAAGGATGAGATACCAAGTGGATGTTTATCAAGAGACTGATCAAGAACAGAAACATTTCTGATGATTAAGTTTTGTTCTACCTCAAAAAGCCTTGCTAATATGTTCTTCTTTGAATCTGCCTTTGTTATAATGGATCATGATGGTCTTGGAAGTCTCCATGGAGATGGAGGTTTTATTGTAAAGTACTGGAGAGAGAGACTCCAGGTAAAATCCTTTCACTCTTTACCCATTTGTCATAAGATGTACAACAAAGTACAGCCTCTACAGTTCCACGGTGCTCTAATTTGGTTTGTTTTTTTCCTTAAAAACTCACAGTTTCTTCTTACATGATTTTAAGATTATATCTAGGATGCATTTTCTACACTTCTTGTAAAAACAAAAAAACAATAGTGCTCCAATAGTGTGTTTAAAGACCCAGCTTACAGGCAAGAGTCAGGGTTCATCCTGGGCAGGTCACAAGTCCATCACAGGGCCTACAGAGAAATGAGTAATAAGGCTAAACAATCAACTGATTTTAAATCAAAATTACAATTTAAAACATTATTTAAGTAAATTACAGTAAATTATGTAAGCCCCGGGGGCGGGGGGGGGCGCTTTTTTTTCCTACGGCTTTCCCCCCCTTCCCCCCTGGGGGTATCCATCGCAGAGAGACATTGATATTAACCCCCCCCGCAGTAAACAAGGCGGGACTTTCTCTTTTTTTCTTGCGCGTTTTGTTATTTATTCGTTGGAACACACATTCTATTCTACCCTCCATAGATATTGATGGTGGGAGATAAACACCCCTCCCACCCCCCCATCTCCCTCCCCCCCCACCTCCCCACCCCCCCCGGGGAAAGGGGTAAGAGTGCGATTCATTCTCATGTTACATGACGCCTGATCCAGGTTTCAATCCTGCAGGATCCAAGGTTTTGCAAATCCACTCTGGCCTTGTAAGCAAACAGCCTCCACGTGCTGCTCCGGTAACACGTAATGTTAAAGGGGCAGCATAGAAATACGCTGAATAGATCTGCACCTATGGATCGAGCAGTGGATCGGCTCATTTTTGCCCATCCCGATTTTTACTGATCTAGGATTTTTTTTTTTATATCGGAGCCGATCCCGATCTGAAGATCGGATCGGTGCATCCCTAATCTAAATATTCCTAAAATTCAGATTTCAGATAATTAATAGAACCTTTGAAGAAAGTTGGATCCATTTTGAGCCGTAATACAACTCAGAAATTCCTACAATGATGGTAGATTCAACTTCTTCAGCTGTGTGTCTGTGATGGACATGAAGATCAAAGCCAGAGTTTCCATCTTCACCTCCGTGGGAAGGTTTTGACAGATTTTCAGGTGGATGAAGCGACATATTGTCCGTGTGTGCACGTGTCTGTGTGTATGCACCGGTAAAGAACCTCGCCGTGTGCAAGATGGAGAGCATGAGGGCAAGAAATGATGCACTGTGATATAAATCAGATAAGTAACATCAGACTGATTAGGTTTTATTTCACGGACAAAGTATAAACCTGTTCCAGAGGAAATGTAACCTTCAGGCTTCAGTGTTTTGGCCCCAGGTTGCATCTTGCAGTTGGTAATTGAAGCCATTCATATCATATTTGGATATTATCTCATGTGGCCAAACATTAAAAACAACCAAAAAAGAAATATGACTTGTAGGGGTTTTGTAGGGGTGTTCAAATGTCCAGACAGAAAAAAGTAGTGCACCCAAAATGACCCACAATGCATCTTGAAAACTAGGAAGTTTCGATGGCCTCAGGACGGGTCAATATAAACCACAATGCATTGTGGTCAGGAGTAAATGGTGCGAGGTGTTGGACACATGGAGCGGCAGAGAAAAAAACAACAAAAAAAGAATTCAACACAATCTACACATACTTAACACATACTGTAAAATATCTTGACTTAAAATTACGGATTTGATTTGGAATGCCATCTTTTCTTGCGTCGTGGGTACCGTACCGCCGTGGTTTCCATGGTGAGAGACAGCTGGTTATCACATGATTTCCGGCTGGGAAAAAGTAGTCCGCTTCGTGTCCGAATCGCAGGCAGAATGAGCACTAGAGTGCAGCCGTATGAAGTGAATGAGGGGTTAGGGAGTAGGGCAGGACATTTGGACACAGCCCATGTCTGTATCTGACGCCTTAAAAATTCAACGCTGTCCCTTTAAGATGCCTGCTGCTGTTTCTGAAAACACCCACTCCACTCTTCATATTCTTAATGTCTTTTATTATCCAAATTTGAATTTTATGTTTTAAACTTTCTTATAATCCAATTGTTTTAATTTGTGTTTTTAAATGTTTTTATTTTCTTCTTTTCTTGTTTAAGTTTGTTCAGCACTTTGGGGCAATCGTTGTTGTGCTATATAAATGAATATGAACATGTTTGCCATTCCCTGCTGAACGGTGGTAAAATCTCTTTCCTGAAGGAACGGGGACCAACGCCTGCTACATGGAGCAGATGAGGAACATTGATGTGCTGGATGGCGATGAGGGGCGGATGTGTGTAAACACAGAATGGGGTGCTTTCGGTGATGACGGTGCCCTGGAAGACGTACGCACCCAGATTGACCGGGAAATAGACGCAGGCTCTTTGAACCCAGGCAAACAGCTGTGAGTGTCGGGCGATGACATTTCTCTGTTTTAATTCAGCTTGAATAAGCGGTGCTTTAACTCCTAGATTTTACTGCTCATATATATGCAAATGTTCATATCTTATCTTTTTCTGTGGTGGAAGTGTTCCTGTTTGCTAAGCTCCTTTAATTTCCTATAGCTGTACAGCTGTAAATGCACAGTGGTCCAGATATTGTGCAGATGTTCTCTGATCTCCTGAAAGCTCTCATTGTCTTCAAATGCTCTTTCTCTCTGATGTTGCTCTCTGTGAGGATTTTCCTGCTCCCTGCCAACCATCAGCTATGCCTGGTTGGTTATCAGCTACTTGGGAATCTTAAACAAGTGCTACTCAGGATCTCAAGGTTGTTTTTGTATAGCCAAACGTTGATTATTGTAAGTAGAATCTGGTGCTCATGGCCTGCACATGTGCTGTACTGATGAAAGCCTCCCTGCTCTCCTTTCCACTGGCCTCAGTATGCTAATGGAACAACTCATTGAGGGGTTGGTTTTCAAAGATATTTTCTCCATATCACCTTCTGTCTTACTCTGCCTGAGTCTCTCTTATCTGTTGATAGCAGGGAGGTGTGAGGGGGCTTGCTTCTCTCTGATTGTTCATGGAAGCTCCCTGTTTGATCCTGGAGAGACTCCCACACTCACTAAACCTTGTAAACATACAAAAATAAACACGCCCGGAACCAAGTGACAATTAGCTTGTGTATTGTTTTCAAGTGACGATGATGTTAATGTCTCATTTGAGGCAGATAAATGTAAGAAATTGATTTGGTTCAAAAGCCACACTCTACAACAGCCCAGTGAAAATATTTTAAACGAGAAAAGCACTTCGGGAGCGCAGACCTCCTCCAAGCAGCTCATTTCCCCCTCATTTTGTGATTCACACCTAAACTTGTATTGCTTTGTGTCTTTTATTAGTATCTACAATTTTCTCTGGATCAACTTTTGAAACATTATAGAACTCATTGAGATCCTTTCTTGTACTTTTTTTCTTTTCTTTTTTTTTTTTTTTTTACCAAACACTTGGTCCATTTGTATGGACTTGTATGCAAAAATTCCAAAAATTGACCTATCTCACAATGATAAAGAATCTTTCAAAAAATTCCTGGATCCAGAAAGTGATCCGGATCACCACCAAAATTTACTGGGTTCATCCTTGGGCACACCGCTGGTGAAAATTTCAGGTCAATCCATCCAGAACTTTTTCCATAAAGTTGCTGACAGACAGACAGACAAACAAATATTACCAAAAACAGAACCTCCTTGGCAGAGGTAATGAGAGATGAGAGAGTTGCCACGGTATATTGATTACATAGCAGTGTGCATTTGTCCACATTATCTGATAAATGTGCTTCAAAGGCAAATTTACTAACCTGAATATTCAACATGAGTACTCTGCTGTTTTTTTTTTCTTTTTTAACTTGCAATCACAAATGGTAGTACAGTATATAAAGAAAGAACTATTCCAACCACACAGAAAGTCAGTTTTCATTATGAGAATCTTTTTTCTTTTTATTCAACACAACTCTCAGAAAAGCTTTCTTTAATGTCATTCGTGTTGTCACCAATGAAAGCTCTCCAGGCTTCTTAAAGTATTTTCCATGAGCTTTTCTTTGGATATTGGCTGCCTTTTGTTCTCATCTCTGTTACGATGATGGTGCACACTAGTTTGTGTGCACTTTGTCATCCCCCATCCTTTTTATTCCATATGAAATGTGCATGATATTCGTGTTGCTCACATCTTAGACAAGATATACTCTGTCTCAAAACACTGTTTCTTTTACACATTAGTTCTCAGCTATTAGTTCTGGTATGTTTAGTCATTTAGCCAATCTCTTAAGCTCTATAGCTCTTTTTAAGGTTTCTGCTTAAAAATGACATACCCAAAATGAATAGAGTATATCTCTGCATCTACAAGGTCTATTTGAGTGTCATTGAGGTGTCATAATTAGGGATGCACCGATGCATCGGCTGGACATCGGTATCGGCCGATGTTTGCCTTGTTAACTGCCATCGGCCATCGGCCAATAAAAATGATATTCGCCGATGGCAGTGGCCGATTATTATATAGCCTATATATATATATATAATGATTTACATGTGTCATCAACACTGTTCTTAAGAAAAACTCTTTTTCCCCCTCTTTTTTGGGCGGGTGGGGGGAGATACTTGTAGAAGGCATCCGCGCACTTTCCTCAGTAGAGAAACGAAGATGGCGGCGGTCGTGTGGCAATATTTTACCGTTTCAGAAAAAGATCAGCGTTACGCAGTTTGCAGTACATGCTCCACAAATATTTTTTATTGGGCCATGAAAATAATCTAAGCATGTTTTTGTTTATTAGGCTAAAACCACTAAATTTTGTTGGGCAATATACTGGAGCATTCTTTTTAGTGATTATCAGTCCCAGGTTTTTGAAGAATTTTCAGAAAAGACTAATGTCAACCACAAAGTGACATTAAAGGTTGTTCCTGTTTCATAAATTGGTCTGAAATTGGTAAACTAATTAAAAAAATCTTTTTTTTTTTTTTTTTTTATATTGTTTTTTTTTTTTATTTTTAGCAGAGTTTCTCCTGTTTAATTTGATGTATGGTATATCTACATTGCTACATAATTAGTGCAACATTGTGCGTCTTTTGCTGCAGTGAGTCTCAAGGTCCCCCAATTGGGGGGACCTTGGGGTTTAAGAGGCTACCCAGGTAGGTCCCTTTGAGATCACTAATCTCTTTTTGAAGGCAGACCTGGCCAAGTAAAGGCAGCAAAACAACCCACAAACAAGACACACACAAAATAACCTTTAAAATGAAAAGACCCAACATACAGAAAACCTGTGAATCCATCTGATATAAAAAAAAAAGGAAATAAAAGCAGCAACAGTTCAGTGATTGCATCACTATGTCTTTCAGTATAGACTTAGGATTATTCAGAAAAATATGTCTTTGAGGTTGAAAGGTGTTTTATGGGCTATAGACTTCAATTAGTGCACTGACATCAGTAACACCAAACTAGCAAATCTTTTTGTCCTGCACACAAACATATGTTATGTAAATCATGACGTTGTTTTTGAATTGTGGTTGTAAAACAGGTAAACAAGGATAATGGGGCTCCTGAACTGAAATTTTATTGAACAACACTTTGAGTCAGTCACTGCAATCAAGTGTTTTCAGTGACGTCCAATCAAATGTCTGCACCTGTCGACAGGTACTTTGGACCACTGTTCAGGAGCAAGATACTCATATTTGTCTGGGACAGTTTTGTTTGTTTGATTTTTTTAAATTATTATTTTTTAAAACGCAATTCAAAATGAATGTTTAATTTGACCAAATTTTAATTCAATACATTTTTATTTACCTTTTTCAGTTTCTTGTTATTTGAATTACAGTTGTGAATTTATCATTTTCTTTAATTGGAGGGTATCTAAACTTTTGCATCCTACTGTTTAAAAAGGGGCACAATGTAACTTCCTAACCTTTAAAAATGCATGCTCCTGGCTGGTTTTCATGGTTTAGTGATGTTTAGATTTCAGAAACGATTGTGGCCCAGCAACATCCCAGAGAAAAATCTCAGAAGTGATTTTTGCAAATAAAACAAGAACTGAACCTCACAACTCCTTTAAGTTTTAATTCATGTGAAATTTTGGAAACAAAATCACTCATAAAGGCAATGAATTTATAAAGTAATGTATTATGTGTGGAGTTATTTTACACATTATCTTCTTTGCATGATCATATTCATGCATCTTAATAAGCACTGATTTTATCTCATTATTTGTTACTGCAGTTCATTAGTTTTATCCTCTCTTAGACTGTCAATTAGCCCATCTTGTTAAGTTTCTGATTTTATGACGGGTTGATGATGAGACTGACCTCAGGTGCAACCGAATTTCTCAACGCATTTTGTATAATATCATATATTTGTTGCCATTAAGTATGAAAGCCAAAGCCATACCAAGTGAATGATGGCTAAACGTAGGGTTTGCTTTGAGATGCCAAGATCATTTTAGAACAGAAAATGAAATGCTCATTACACCAGAATAACAAAGACCGATGTGAAACGTGCTGGTTTAGCTTTGTTTGAATGCTTCTAATTTCAAGCTTGAGTGAAGCTGAGGGCATGTTTACTGCTGAAGACATACTGTTCATCAGCAGAACCAATTAATACAAGTGTATTAAACATTATATTAGTCATACTTTTTAATTAAATTGTTTTATACCAGGGAAATGGTCCAGCAGATTATCACGTCTGGTTTTAGCAGAGTCTAATTCTAATGATCATGTATGCATCTGTCTGCAAGGACGTGTTTTATTTGAGTTTTCATGTCATAAGCTGAGCTGAGGTTGTGTGCTTTTTCATTTCTGTAGCATGATGTAATGCAACATTTGGTATTTACAATTCCTGACTTAATGTAATCTTAATTCTTCTTCTGTTTTAGCAATCTAAGTGATATTTGGTTCTTTTGGTTGGCATGTTGGCTTGCAGGTTTGAGAAGATGATAAGTGGGATGTACATGGGAGAGCTGGTGCGCCTCGTTTTGGTGAAGATGGCCAGAGCGCAGCTGTTGTTCCAGGGCAAGACAACATCAGAGCTCCTCACCACCGGACGCTTCAACACCAGCTACCTTTATACCATCGAGAACGACAAGTTAGTTGCTTTGTGTGGGTGTGTGTTTGACATGCTTGTGGAGATGATGTCTCTTTAAAAGGCGAGTGTGTTTTATTTTTTTCTTTAACTTTGATGTGGATTAATGAGATGTTTCTATGCATGCTTCTCAAACTGGTGCACATGCTCATGTCAAGATGGTAGTTATAGGAAAATGCTCAACTGAAATTTTCGAAACCATCGTTGAATGCTTTTAATTAAGAATTACTATTTTATACTACTTACTATGCTACAGTATTTCCCAAACTTGCACAAACTTTATTCCTCCTTTAGTCTAGATCTTCAAACCAGAGAAATAAATAGAGGAGACAAAGACACAGTGGGTGACAGGAGGTGCTGGAGGGGCCGTTTAACAAAACTAGACCTGAATGCTTCAGAGCCACAGTTTCAAACATTGTTAAGAAATGACTTGTGGCACGGCTGGATCATCAGACCAGTGTGTTGTTGGAACCTACAGTGAAAGTTAATTACGTCTGTCAGATAAGAAACTCATTTATTAAAAAAAAGAAAAAAAATCTGTCACACTATGACAGGCTTATATATGAATTTTCTGAGTTGATGAGTGAGTGGACAAAAGGGCACACCAACAGTTCATGTTTCATTCAGACGTGAGTGTTTGTTATGACATGATCAAAAGTGTGTTCAACTCAACTCAGCTTTATTTATAAAGCCCTTTAAACCAACCATAGCTGCAACAACGTGCTGTAAATATTAAGAAAATAGTAATACTTGTTTGTAGGGATGCACGATAACCTGTTTTTTAAAACTGATACCAATAGTTGATCAATTTCAGCTCCTAAAGGCCAATACAATAACTGATAACTGATAACACACATGTACATACCTAATCATGACATCAAAACTTTTAACAAAACCTAAAACTTTTCAAGCTAAAATCTGAGAATTTCAACTTCTGCACGTCCAATCTTAGTGAGTGTCTCAAATATGAAGGGAAAGTTGTTTTGAAGCAGCTACGGGTCTCCCCTGTGAAGCAGCAGCTTTCTTTCCCCAATCACAACGTATATATAACAATGAGTTATCAGAACAAGTCGTCATGATGTTGGACTTATCGGAATGACATAATTTCCTGTTATCAGCCTGATAATAATCGTGCACTCCTCCTTGTTAGTTGTTTTTTAAAACTATTTAAAAAAAATAAAATTAAAAGCTCATATATAATAAATAAAAAAATATCTCCAACCTACTTAAAACTTAATAGATATGTATAACTCATCAATGAATGCTGACACTACTGCTGCACTACTAGTCAGTAAGAGAAGTTTTGGACTGTAGTTTAATTTCTATTTGTTGTGTATCAACGCAAGTTATGTTATGAAATAGGTGTGAAAATGTAGAATCACCTTTAATTCAAAGGACCTTGCACCTAAATTGGAGTAAAAGGTTTTGAAAAATTGAGTGCTATTACACAGGAGCCTCTTTTTGAAAAGGAATTTCAATATTTGAGTCTAATACTGTTTGAGGCATATAGTTGGTGTATTTTCTTTTAGAACTTGCAACAATCAATAAGTTCAAACCTCTGTGTTTGACTCAAGTGTGGCATTTCAAGCTGTTACTATGAACTCATAACTTTCACACTTACTGCAGGAGAACTAGAGTAAAAGGAAGTTAGCCATTGTTATTTGTACACGCACACATCATTCCAGCTTGGAGACGTTTGGGAACATTCAGAAATGCCATTTCTGTAGTTTGGTATACTCTGAAAAGAATAAAGACCTCACTTGTGAAAATTATCCAGCTAAGTGAAGAAAACAATAGGAAGTAGAAAAGTCATTTTCTAGCTTGTAATAAATGGGCAACTTCATGGGAGAAAAATGTAGGAGACCATTATGGATCAGCTTTCTTTTGACAGATGAGACCGAGATCAATTTGAACCACAATGATGGAATTTAAAGAAAAGAAAAGAAAAGAAAAAGAAAAGAAGAAAAGGCATGCTTTGAGGCAGATCATGATCCAAATAATACGCCACCATTACAAAATGTTTGGGCTCTGTGGTGAGATAAACATGTGATCAGTAGCACTAAGTCACCAGCTGCTGTTTTCAAACATGGACATGAAAGAGTTTCAGGAAGAAGTCTAGACCGTTTGGTTTGATATTTTTGCACATACATGCACGACAGAAGGGGAAATTTTTCTGTTGGAATATTACAGCCATATGCAAAGTAATTCTATTCAGTGCCAGAACATGCTGCTAATGCAGCATTCAGCAATACAAATGTATGCGCTGAAAATCACTGCAAGCAGTGTACATTTAATGTTTGGCTCCATCCAAACTTGTACAAGTTTGCAGTAGTTAAGAAAAGTAAATGTGTGTATTGAAAGGTTAAAAATGTAATCTACCTCTAAGGCACTCTGCTGGTTTGAGAACTATCTAGCAGCCAGAACAGTGTGTACAAGCAAAAGGTTTTACCTCCGACCATCTCCAAGTGCCTCAGGGGTCAGCGTTAATCCACATCCACGGATCCACATCCATTTTTTTTTCCTTTTTGGTGCATTTTAAGAACAAACAGCGAGCTTCACAGCGAGTGGCTTTTTTTTTTTTTTTTTTTTTTTTTTCTTTTTTTTTTTTTTTTTTTTTTTTTTTTTTTTTTTTTTTTTTTTTTTTTTTTTTTTTTTTTTTTTTTTTGTTTCCCCCAACCCCCCCCCCCCCCCCCCCCACACCCAAAAAATAGGAATTGGGAATAAAGTCCATTGCTGCAGCTCAGCAGGGAAGGGTGGGACTAATGCTACATGCTATGCCCATTAAACTAATCACATATGTGGATTACAGGGGTGGTGCCATCGTGATGGTACAGATTGGGTTCACAGAGACAGGAGAGAGTCCTCATTAAAATGCTAGAAAGTCAAGGAAAAGTGAATAAATGAGCTTAAACTGAAAAAAAATAAAGTATCTTCCTTTTTTTTGTAATGTTGGGGTACACATGTCCAGTCCTCAAGAGCTATTATCCTTTAACTTTAAGTGCATACTTTCTCCAACACAGTTGAAACAAATGACTGAGTCCCCTCATGCACACGTCATTCAGCTCTGGCTTGTTACCAGGCCTCAGCATTCATTTGAGTCAGGCGTGTTGGAGAAAGGATGCATCTAAAAGTTGTAGGATAGTAGCTCTTGAGGACTGGACCTGGGCACCCCTGATCTAAAGTGTCATAATGTTTTGTTTTGGCCTTTATTTGATGTGTTTACTATGGTTCAGATGTTCAGTTTGATTAAAAATGATAAATTATAACAATTCTATTTTCTTTCAGATTGAATGCATATAAATAAAGACTTAATGAGAACACTAAATCGACAATTACACCATTTGGGACCTGGAGGAGCCGGCTCTTCTAATGGAGTTAAATCTTTAAAAACAGCTGGATCTTCCATCACCATAATGAATTAAGCTTATCACTGCATTTTCCATTAACACTGTTGCTTCACATCGTACGTCCACTGGTTTAAGTGTACATGGTTTTTATAAGATGCTGCCTGAACAAACTGCACTTGAATACAGAGAGAAATGTAGCCTAAACGAATTAACTGGTGTGTAGAAGGAAAAACAAATATGTGGTGGTTGGATGATTGAAATAACAAGGCTGGTTAGTAATATGTAATATACTTCGTCCCTTGCTGGAAAAGAGAACATTGTAGCCAGTAGATCCAGTAACTTTACAGATCTACTGGCCACATTGGCTGGTGATCAAAAAAGTTCATTTAAAACCCCGACTTAGACACTGGCATAATCTTATTTAAAAAGCTGTTATTGGTCTGCTTACTTAGTTCAGGACCTTACAGTCGTGGTTCACAGGAGTTTTTATTATTTTCAGTCCCAAAGGTGCGAACAGAGATTGTAAAAGGCTTTTTTATGGTGCTGCGTTTGCCTGAAACAAGCTACCGAAGACTAAACTTCATGACCTGGTCTCACTGAATGCTTATCCGAAAATGTCTTGTTTGTTGATGTTCTGCTTGATTTAGGCATTTAAATGTTTTATAATTTTTTTTTTATATGTTCTTACTTTGTTTTAAAACCTTAGCTAGTTTGAATGTGTGTTGTTATCTGTAAAAGTTTTGATGGTTCTGTTGACGGCTTGGCCAGGAGACTCTCGGAAAAAATTAGTTTAATCTCAGTGAAGCTCTTTTCTGGTTAAAATGAGTAAAAGTTTGGGTAAAGCAACAGTTTGGCACCATGTCCTCCATGTGGGATTTTGATATTATTGGATCTTTAAAGGCAGGGTAGGGGATCCTGGAAAAACTGTTCGAGCAAGCTACATTTAAAAAAAAATATGCCCACCGGTAACCACGCCCCTGAGCACAGGAACGTGTACTAATACACTTTTTTTCTGTTTTACCTGCAGAGAAGAAGAAGGTCTTGCGAGTGCTGAGAACGTGCTCCGTGGTCTTGGTCTGGACCCGTCGACTGAGGACTGCAGAGCTACTCGGCGGGTGTGTCAGATAATATCTACTCGAGCTGCACACTTGTGTGCAGCTTCTTTAGTGGCAGTACTTCGACAGATCCGCGATAACAAAGCAGCTGAAAAGTTGCGCACCACCATCGGAGTGGATGGCTCCGTTTACAAGAATCATCCAAAGTAAGTGATCTGGAGCATCATCCATATGTTACACTTGAATGAAGGAGATAAGATCGAAAAAAGTGAATGTTGGTGTGGTTGTGGAGTGACTCCAGGACTGAACTTGAATAAAAACAACCCTAACAGTAGGGTTCATTATATAAATTAAAATAATAAATTAAGCATTAACATTTCATCACGTCCATGATATTGAGTGCATTTGCACAAAGAAACAGGAAAGCACATTGATGATATTCATTTGATCAGGGGAACATCTCATCTCCATATGATCATTATTCAGTCTCTTTGCATAATTCAGAGCTCAGTCATGCAGACAATAGTTGTTTTTCATGGCATTACACTGAATTTATGTGAATGACTTTCCCCAGCAGTAGTTGTGAAAAATGTGCAGAAGGAGACATGCCAGACAGTCAGCCCTTTAAATGTTGAGTATCTGCTCTGTCACTTCTGTTGAATTGAAGGAGGCTTGATCCAAAGAGGTCAATTTAAACCGCTTGTCAGGCTTTCAAGTAAAGGCTTCGTGTGTGTATGTTTTTCTTTATTTTTTACTTCTGGAAGGATGAAGTGTGTACCGGTAGGTCTTATATGCCAAACTAATTAAGATCATATCTGATCTGATCATATCTGACTGTAATTGACCTTTCTCCCTCGCTTTTATGGGGGATTTATTCATTGTAGGTGTGCTTCAGTATCCATGTTCTTTTCCACACACATAGATGTTAAGACACTATTTACATTTATTCTTCTGACTTTTAATTCATCGTGGTTGCTTGTTTGTATATTTTTGTGCTTGATGAGCTCTGTATATCAGCTTGTTATGCATTTTTAAATGTAATTGCTTCCTTATTTTCTGCAGTTTTTTCATTTTTCCAGCATTATTACTTCTTTCATTCGTCTGTTTTCATGCTTCTGCTGCTTTTTTTTTCCTTCAGCCATAAAAAATAAAAGTATCCTATAAACTTTGAAAGGTTGTTTGAAAAAACAAAGCAAGGCTCAACCAATTACCAGTATGGAAAATAAGTATCTAACTGCATATTCATTTGCAAAACTGGCAATCATAATGTTTTTGCCTCGACCAGTTGACGGGTTTCACAAAGCTCCTCTTGCTCACAGCTGAAAACATGTTGACTTTACCACAAAGAAACACTGTAGCTTCCACTGTATTACCAGCAGAAAACTACTGTACTGTTGTTTCTATTGTTTTAAAAACTTCTAGTTATCACACAGGACTTTTATGTCAGAAGATAACCCTCACGTCTCTGGGTTCTTTGAGCTGTGGTGTATTCTTTTTTTCGTTTTCAAAGGAAATGAGAAACAAAACGTGTTTGTTAGAAACAACCCTGAATCAATGATGAGGTTGTGCCATCAGGTAAAGCTTTATTCTTTCTGACATGTAAAAGTAACTGTTTAGAAGGTAAATATGCTTAAGAGAAAGGAACATGGGCTTTCAGTCAATCAATCAAGTTTATTTATACAGCCCTTTACAGGAACCAACGGACACACAATGTGCTTTACAGTAGGGACAGTAGACCAAGAAGTGGCAAAGCAAACATAACACAAACCATAAAATACAGAGTTAAAGGAAATGCAAACTAAAAGAGCTAAGCTGTAGAACTTAAAAAAAATTGGAGCTGGTTACTCAGCAGGAATGCATAATGTCCATAAAGACATAAGATTTAAAAAAGTAAAGCGAGTTATAGTTAAAAGCCAAATGAAAAAGGTAGGTCTTTCTCTTAGATTTTAAAGGGCCTGGCTCAGTAGTAAGACAAATGTCCAGAGGCAGTGATATCTACAGCCTTAGGGCAGCGACTGAGTACGAGCAGTCACCCTACTGCTAATTTAAAATCAATTCAGAAGTGGCCGGGCAGCCAGTGCAGGGAAGATGGGGTAGGGGTTATATGTTCCTGCCCAGATACGCCCACCAGAGATTGAGCAGCGGCATTATGAATGAGCTGCAGGCAGGCGATGGAAGCCTGATTCAGGCCGACAAAAAGGGCATCACAGTAGTCCCATCTGGCACTAATAAGAGCATGAATAGCCTTCTCCAGGTCATGATGGTTAGAAAAGATTCCACCTTAGAGACGAGACGCATTTCGAAGAGGCTAGGTCTGACAATAGCACAGATCTATTTTTCAAGCTTGAGGTCACTGGCGAATTTAATGCTAAGATTTTTTAATAGAAGTAGGGAATAGAAGTACCCCAGTCTGGGAGAGAGCTGAGCATAAGCGGAGTGCTGGTAAACAGACACCTCAACACATTAATATTTATTCTCATTCAGCAGCTGTACTGATTAATGCTTTGATTAGCTTCTGGCCACAGCTAAAGAGGAAGCAGGCAAGTTGGGGGGCCAAACAACACCTAAGGCATTAGCAGAGGGTGGCAGGGGGAAATCCTAGCCATCGCTCTGCCACGAGGAGATGTACTGGAGTTAAAGTAGCGAAACATCTGTGATTGGTGGTCCCCTGCTAATAACCCAGATTTTGTTGGCCACAGAGGTGTGCACAAAATTACCAAAAGGCACTGATGGAGGTGCATCAGGCAGCAATGCACAGCAGGTAGACCGGCACCTGCATCTTCATAAGTGGTGTTGAACGGAAAGTTTAGCCTTCAGGAATAAGAGACTAATGTCATATGTTACATATTTATGTAGTTACCTTTCCTCAGTGTTTAAAAAAAAAATACTCTAAAACAATTTTTTCTATTTTATTTATCATAAAATTAAAAATAAAAAACTTAATATATATATAATTTTATATATACAAATTTATTAATTTTTAAATTTAAAATTTTATAAGTACCTCCCCTTTCCCTCTTCTCTTCCCCTTTTTAAAAAAAAAAATATTTTAAAATAAATCTCTTTATTCCCTTTTTTTTCTTCACAAAATAAACAAAAAAAAAAAAAAAACTTTTTAATAAAATTTTTTTTTAAAAAAAACCAATTTTCTTTTTTTTATCAAAATGCTCAATACCTTTTAATTAGAGATTTCTCTTTTCTTTTTGGGTTTTTCTTTTTAAAAAAACCTTAAAAAGAGCTAAAGAGCTTAAGAGGTTAATATTTCTTTTATCCTAAAGCGCTACGTCACCCTGACACGCTTCCTTTAAGATGAACAGGAATTTAATTATTTCTGAACATTGCGTGTTTAAGATGAAGCAAACAACCTTGTAGTCAAGGTGCAAAACATGATAGTCTGTTTAAGCAGTTCTCTTTTTTTTTATTTCAGCTTGAAGCTCCACTGCTTTTATTGGCAAAAGCTTGTATGGAACTCTCTTTGATACAAGTCTAAGTCTTACTGCACATCCCTTTTCATTTTTCCCCCATGGTATTAGTATAGGGCTCGAAAGGGTTACGTCGGGGACTGGGAAGACTGCAATGCATTGTGGGTCTCATGGTCAACCATCAAGTTTGTTCATGCCGACTTGCTGCACAATGCTGCTCTCGTTCTTTTTTCTTTTGATTTACAAGTTTAAAACATGGTTCATTTGTGCTGCATTAACTCCACAATCGTCACCGATTGTGGCACGAAAAAAAAGCGATGGGGTAAGATCTTCCCATTTCCAATGCAAAGCCAGGGAGCTTAGATATGTGAGCTAACGAAGAAACGGTGAATGGCCTGGATAGCAGCCGTGAGGCGGTTACATGGTGGCATTCTGACATACTGTCATTTAGACATGCCACTATTCCAACACAAAAACTTCCCTCCAAGACTTTCCATGTCACTGACTCGTCGCTGTCCGGTGCTGAGCTGCAAACAGTGATTAAGAGACGCTGATTAGGCGTTTTGCTTCTGCACATGAATAAATATTTGCTGCCACAACCCAATTTAGTAAAATGCCAGGGAATGATATACAATTTTCCCTCCAAACCCTCCAAATATAAAACTGCAGTACGCTTGCATACAAACGGACAAGAGGATACCGATGACTGCAAATGGTTAGATTACTGATCTAAAATTTAAAAAAAAAAAAAAAAAAAAAACTACAAAAAAAGCTACAAGATTCAGATATAATTAACAGTAGGCTACTGTGGGCCTCAATTGTCTCCTGTTGCTTTTTAAATTATGCCGCGAGCGCGCACGCTGGGAATTTCTTTAATTGTCCGTTCTGATTAATTTCCAAAATAAAATTTCAGCTTCTGAAATCAGATTTTAAACAGCTCTGATGGAGATCAGTGTTTATCTGGATGTTGCGGCTTCATTCCAAACCATTTCACTGAACCTGGACGACCTGTGGCGCGTCTGGAGATAAAAGAAAATAATACTAAATGTAATGCCGGTTTTGTGAAACGTGCATAAATGCACACGATACACACCCTCCCCTGCTGTACAACATGAAGGAAACTGGACATCATTCATATATGATTTCGCTGGAATAAGTCAGTGACTTCAGGTGTCAACAGCAGTGCCGTCATTAATTGCAGTTATTAATGTTGCATAATGATGCCAGTGTGCATGAAGGCGCACGGCTCTGCGGAGACTGACTGTATTTCTGCTTACAGTCAGTGATCTCTGAGAAAGTTATAATGATTTCATAAACTTTGGCTAAATCTTGAAATAATTTGTTTGAAGGCAGCTGAGTGTTATGATTGCTGCCGTCAGCATTTCCAGTGTGTGCAAGCAAAATGAAAGAAACACTCGACACAACAGAGAGCAAGAATTTGACTTGATGTTTTTTTTCTATAGATTTCACAGAAGACTTCAGAAAATGGTGCGACGGCTGGTGCCAGATTGTGACGTGCGTTTTTTGCAGTCACAGTGTGGCAGTGGGAAAGGGGCTGCCATGGTAACCGCAGTAGCGTACCGTCTTGCTGCTCAGCATGCTGAGCGTAAGCGCATCCTCGATTCCCTGCGTCTGAGCCGTGAACAGTTGCTGGAGGTGAAGAGGAGAATGACAGAGGAGATGGTGAGAGGCCTGTCGAAGCAAACCCACGACCAGACGAGCGTCAAGATGCTTCCCACCTTTGTCAGGTCCACCCCAGATGGAACCGGTAGGCTTTACAGAAAATACAACTCCCCCAACACTGAATTCAGGCTCATTTCTATTATATATGCATGGACAGAACTGCCCAAAAGTCTTGAGCAACTTTTAATTCTTTATATTTTTATATTTTTCTTTAAAGAATCAGAAGTTAATTGTAATCTTTTAAAATGTTCTTTAGCATTTTAATAGTTCTCCAGACTTTCTGAATGTCTTTCAAAAATGTTTTAAACTTCCGGCACATTGGCAAAACTGAGGAGGTGTTGGTCCTAAAAAGCTTTCTCCAGCAGATATGAAGTATCTAAGACTTGTGCTAAAAGACTTGTGTAAAGGTTAAAAATCCAGCAATGACCTGATGCAGGACCTGACGGATACATCTGCACCTTCAGTTGATCTGTGTACTGTTTACTGAAGCCTCATCAGGAAGAGTTTCTACACAAGGATGTTTGTCAAGAGTCATTCTGAAGGAGGGGAAACAGGGTATGAAGTTTGACCAAATGACACAAGAACTGGAATGAAAATTAGTGGCAACAGGTCAGAGGGAAGGATGAATCTTCCCCAGAGCCCAGAGCTGTGGTAGAGAATAAATAGCATAAATAATAAAACAGTAGCATTGATAAAACTGCACAAGACAAGTAATGAAGCAGTTAAATAATGCATCAGAATATTTATGAAGAGTGAGGTTATGGTTTGTTTAGTGTTCTTGTGGTGTAGAGAAATAAGCTGCAAGTCTGGAGGTGCAGGCCTCCAGTCCAGACATAGCAGGTCAAGCAGATGACATGCTGCGTGAGACCAATCATGGAAGATGGATATGCTGGATTTATACTCCTGCTGTGTCTCCGTCAGGTCGGTTATGCTGTCACTGCCATATGTTCTGTGTAGGTCTGCATTAGGGATTCATTGATCCACTGTTGTTGGCCACTGAGCCGACACAGAAATTTGATGTTTTCGTATCTACCGATACAGACAGAAAGGAAGAAAAAAACAAAACAAAACAGCACTTTCTTTTCAAATGGTAAGCCTTGTTGTATGGAAAAGATAGGGGTCATTTTTCTGTGCAAGGCAGCGTCAGACTTGGCTTAAAAATATCTTTAAGAATAAAAAAAAAAAACCAACAAAAAAACCAAATAGATAGATGTAGCCTACTGAATTATTTATTTGACAACTGTGCACCCATACAGCAATCTGAAATAAAATATAATAATCACAAGCTTGGTCAAACATGTAAAAATATAACAAAACTTTTCCTGGTTCCGTCAGTGTAACTAGAAGTCTAACACCCAGTGTAAAATAAAGTGCTGAAACTGAGAAAAAAACAGTGGCTTGACTACTTTGTTTAAAAAAAATAAATAAATAAACAAAACCTCTTCAAAATTGTCCAGTCGGTGCAATTAGGAACTCAAAATCTAATATAAAATTAACAATAAAGCAGCTGAAAAAAAAGAAAAAAAAAATGGCTCCACTAGGTGGTCGATAGACATGCAGAATAAACAAATCAGCTCTTTATTGTTGTAAAAATTCAAATGAAAGATCCATGACAAAAGCAGCTGAAAAAAACAGTCGCTTCAGAAGGTTGTTTTGACTTGGACCGTGATCTTCAAACCTTATGCTGCCTTCATGTGGTGTGGGAAAGATGATTCTTTCCACTTAAGTGGAAATTACCAGTGCGTTGTGTTCAAGTGATTTGTTGTTGTAATGAATTTACACACTGGAGGCTATCTTCAACTGCCTAGCTAGCTAAGCTGTTAGTTAGACTGCTCTGAGGAGGTAAACCAAACAACCATATCTTTAAAAACAAAGCTAAGTTTAAATGGTGATGTTATTAAAGTTGTATATGCCACAGAATTATACAGAATACAAACTAACCAAATAACAGCAGCAGAAAACTTTATGTTATGCATCCCGTTCAGGATATTTTTGTTTTTCGCCATGTTGAAAGGTCAAAGTTTACCTCATCTCGGCAACTCGCGCATCATAAAATTTTTCCAGCTTTCCAGTGACTACATGAGTTACTACATGAGTGGGTGTTCCAGTGCAATTTTGACGTCGGACTTTGGTATTTACCATAAATACGATACCACATGAAGGCAGCGTAAACTGGTCCGAGGAGGAGAGCCGATGTTTCGGACTGCATCCACTGTCTCTGGTTTCAGCTGCGTTTTCTGTTCCTGAATCTAGATAGGAGTGATCCACTCTGGATCTCCTGGGTCAGCTATTCAGTCCCCAGCTTGGGCTTTTTGGTGTTCAGCAGCAGATTATTTAGGGCAGATTTAGGTCTAGTTTAACCATGTGGTCTGTTAGTGAGGATGTCTTTTATTATGCACAGGTGGAGGTGGGGAATCCAGTAGTTTCTCAACCAAGGTGTCAGAAATGATTGCACTAAAAGCCTCTGGCAGAAAACAGAACACAGAGCAAAGAAACCTGGATAACCACTGTATTCCCGAAAACGTCATAGAGAAATGATAAGAAAGCTCTCTGAGACTCTCGAAAAATAAAAGTTGCAATTCCAAAAATTTACAAGCATGTTTAAATTGTATTAATTGTAAAAACTTCTGTTCCCTCAAATTTGAATTTGTTTAATTTATTCATGAATATGCATCACATTTTTATATTGATGTACAAAAAAAAACCCTTAGTATGAGTTAAGACCTGTACACAATCCTATTTGTATGTGACGAGGATTCTTGCTTCCTTTCTCCTGGTCAGAGCATGGTGATTTCTTGGCTTTGGACCTTGGAGGCTCCAGCTTTCGGGTGCTTGTGGTGCATCTGCGGAGTGGAAAGAAACATAATGTGAAAATGCACCAGAAGATCTACAGTATCCCTCAGGAGATCATGCAAGGCTCTGGGGAAGAGGTAACAAACTGCTCTGGCTTGAATAATTTCAGTATCGTCGTCAGCTGTCAATTTCAATTCCCCAAACATGCAAAACTAACTTTTTTGAGCTTTTTATTGTGTTATCATGTCATTCCCTCCCCATAAAATATAGCCCGGGGGTTACTTTGACTCATTCATGCATATTTGAGAAATCCCTGAATCTCTTGTGGAAACCAACATGGCTGCCAAAACGGCTGCTACTACATAGATGGGTTTCCGAGCAACATCACAGGTAGGATGTGTGCGCAACCAGGGGGAAAGAAAACACTGGTAAAGCATTATTGGACTATTAGACGTGTGTTTTACATGCTAGACTCGACTTTTAAGGCAGATGTGGTCAAGATATGACGTGAAAGTGTTGGAGAAAAATAATGTTTGAGTCATGGTATTTGTTCGGTTGCATCAAATCAAAACATTAATGCATGTAAACAGTTGAAAATGGTGATAACAGGACAGCAGGAGTGACTGTCTTCAGAACACCCTCTCGGATAACTTCTGCAGGCTCAGACTACATGATTTATTTAGTCTTTCACCATGGTCCCCACGCCGGATTAAACTCTTTTTCCTCTCACCACGCGCCCCCTCCCTCCCCCCCCCCCTCCCATCTGCTGGGAGGTTTTTGGTGTTTTTTTGGGTTGAGAATATTAAGACCAATCCTAATGGGGTTTTTTGTGGGGGGGTTTGTTTTTGGTGGGGTGAAGGAGAAGGGAGCGGAAGGAGGTAGTCATTTTTTTTTACAACAACAATCATCCTTCCCATTATTGTCACCTCTCTCCCTCCCCCCCCCCCCCCCCCTCCCCCTTTCTTATTTTTTTTTATTTTTAAATTTTTTATAATTTTTTTCTCCTCTCTTCGTTGTCCCTGTTGCCCCTCTGTGTTTCGTCACGGTTCCCCATTCCGTTCTTCATTTGAGGTTGGTGTATAAGGTAGCTGTCAGTCAAAAGAATATTCTTCTCTCCTATCAAATAAAATTTTTAAAAAAAAAAAAATTTTTAATATTATTTCGGTTATTCCCCCCCCATATAGGATTTGTAAATCCAATGGGGGGGAGTCAGGTTAGGATTAAACTGCCGCGGTGGCAGAAAATATTCCCGTGTTCTGTAACAATACCAGTATCACGGCTGTGACCAGTCATTTATCAGTTCACGGCTGCATCACAACACTGTAGCTGTGTGACAGCCGATCTCTGCTCAGACACGGAATGAAAAGAAGAAAAAACTGATTGTGGAGCCGTTTACAAACATTCACGCTGCATAGCAACGCATCCCGGAGATTTAATATGAAGTACGGGGGTCGTAAATCAGATGGCGTTTGAGTTTATACTGTTAGCTTGTTAGCAGTTATCGGTCTACCAGGATCTCATACACAATAAAGCACAACATTACTCAAGCAGCGAGACTTACCGACAACAATGCAGGTGAGTCCCTAACAGTTGGAGTTGCCTCATTTTTAGATGTAGTGTTGACGTCGTCTTTGCCTGGTTTAATCTCAAACTCGTGAAAGTTGCTCCTGTGTGGAGGTGGTGAAGACGATGGGAGCAGAGACTAAACCTGCTGTAAACAGCAGACTGTTGTGGCCTATTTTGGTTTTAACAAAGAGTCTAAATGAAAGTTTAAGCCACTTTTTGACACAAGTTTTTCAGGAAAATTTCAAATGAGGTCCAACACTAATAATATTCAGGTTTTAACAAGAAAAATGCCGTTTCCAGGTGATGACTCCCTTGCAAAGTTAGTGTAATGGTAATAGAAACGCAAAACGGCAACGCTGCGTCGTCTTTTTTTTTTGTTTTGTTTGTTTAACTTGTCATCAAAATACAGAGTTATACAATATGTTTTAAAACATAACGATCTCTGTTTGTTTCGTCAGGTTACTTTATATTTTTATGAACGATATGAGTGCGTGTTTGGCCGTAGACTGCAGTACAAATAGGCTTCCCCCCTGGTTGCGCACACAACTGACAATGTTTTTTGGATTTTTTTTTTCACTTTTTTCTTTTTTCTTTTTTGGTTTTTTTTTTTTTTTTTTTTTTTCTTTTTTTTTAACTAGTAGGGCCCTATTCCACTTTGTAAACGGGAAACCCATCTACAGCACCTCCCATACCACGGAACTCCTCCTCCTCCCTTGCCAAGCTCTGCCCCACCAGAGCATGAGAGTTTTGTCATGAGTGGAGTGGGCGTGTCAGAAACAGCAGGAGGCATCTTAAAGGGACAGCGGTGAATTTTTAAAGTGTCAGGTACAGACATGGAGTGAAGTTACATTTCTTTTAGGTTGTTTTTCATGTATGCTGTATTTTCAAAACTACTGAAGGTAACACAGTTATCTGATTGTGCTATAAAAGCGAATTACGGGCCTGAGAATGACATGAAACCCCCTATTTAATGAAAGCAAAGTGTAAGTTAGTTTTTTTCTAAATATAAATATAGATTGTCTGCTGTCCATCACAGGTAAAGTAAAACGGCTCTGTTTATTTGCACCTAATCTGGAGATCAACTTCTTTTAAAGGATGTTTGTAAATAAATACTCTTTAGGTGTTGACAGCTCATGGAAGTTGATATTATTAATGTCTTCTGCCTGTCTTGCCTTTGTTTCAGCTGTTCAATCACATTGTGGACTGCATTGCGGACTTCCTGGAATACATGGGAGTGAGAGGGGCGTCCTTGCCTCTTGGATTTACATTTTCTTTCCCCTGTCATCAGAGCAAACTGGATGAGGTGATATTTCCATCCTGTATTCTCTACATTTATACTAGCTTTTTCTATGAATAAAATCCGATTGAATTTGCCTGTATAAGTCTTCATTTTGATGGGTATTCAGACAGGAAACCAAATTTGGCTTAATGTCCGTCTGAATATGTAAATTGCCTTGTCTCTGAATCAAAGTCAGAAAGATTTACGGAGGCATGCAAAAGCTTTGGACCCTTGTTCAGCATTTTTCTGTTGACATAAAGAGATTAAATGTTCAACTTTAAAGGGGTTGTTATGGCAGAAAAGATGAAATGGTGAAAATACAACAGCAAGCAGTTTAAATTTACAAAGGTTGTTTCTCTCGTTACATTCAACAACTACAGAGGACCAGAGAAGCTCAAACAAAGCCAGATGATAAAGGCACCTTCTGTGTTAGTTTTCTTTCAAAGTCGTCATATTTCTTCTGAATGATCTGTAGGAGAGAATGATCATTTGAAAAAAAAACTAATTTGCCTGGAAATAAAAGATTTTCAGTTTGTTTGGACAATAGCTTTCCTGAACTCGTATTCAAACGGAGAGTTGGTACAAATTTTGACGCTTTTTAAATACCCCCCCCCCCCCCCCCCCCCTACAATCAGTCATCAGCTCTGAATGACCATCACTCTGCAAAGTTAAGATTATGGATGCCCTCAGAGCATGGACAAGGCTAAAACCTCTGGGAAAATATGCTGGATTGCCACTCTGAGGATGTTCATTTAACTATTTTACTTTGTCAGGAGAGGGACGGAAAATGTCAGCGATATCACTAAAATGAATATTCTACCTTTTTAAAACAAACTCACTAATGATTGATTTGATATAAGTAATAGCAAAGCTGCAGAAGATTCAGATAAATTAGAGGGAAAACATGTGGATGTGCATCATAATTTGCACTTCTGAAACAAATTCTTGCACATGCGTGAACATGGAAGTGAATTTGCACTTGAAAGAGAAAGTGCTTGTACATCTTACTGAGCTGCTGCACCTGGGTGAACACGCAGACCCAACAGGAGAGCTGTCAGGGGAAATAGAAAAGATTGAATAAGTCCTTAAAGAAGGTAATTCAACATAAAACATATCAAAAGATGTGTTTTTTTTCCAGCCAGCTGCGTTTACATTTTGAAGCAAGTACAAACAAAACGGTCGGGTTTAAAAAGAGAAATGTACAGGAAGTTATCAAAGCTTCTCAACAGCAAACTCAAAGCAATATAAAGGTAAATTTAAAAAAAGAAATCCACAACACACAGACAGAAACGGGAAATTTGTGGACGGAAGCTGAAGAAAATGCGATCTACATCCAGTCAAATGTCATCCATCACAATATCTAAACAAGGTTACAGTCACAGATTTCGAATAATTGGTGATATAGTATCACAAATCTACATCTGACAACGTTATGATGGAAGAACTTAAAGGATAACTTTCTTTTTTTTTTCAACCTGGACCTTATTTCTATGAGTTTAATCTGCATTAACTCACCAGTAAAAAAATTCTGTATCACTTTGACTCCTTTAGACGATATTTAATTGATTCTGAGTCCGGTGTATTTCTATGTAAAGGGAGTGAAGGGGGCAAAATGAATGGCCTCTATATAAGGCATTTTCTGCAGCAAAACTCCTTCATTTCACCAATAATGTAAGACAAATGAACATACAAATGAGTACTATTATCCTGTGAGTCCAGATTTAGCTCTGTGTTAGTTATTGGGAGCGTTATCAACACTCTACAGGCCGCACACACTCCAGATGCAGCACAGCTGGCAAGATCAGTTACTGTAGGTACCCACACAACAACGAACCACAACCCGCGAAACTCTGATAGTACTCGTTCGTTCGTTCTACTTAAAGTATTGGTGAAATGAAGGAGTTTTGCTGCAGATATTGTCTTATAGAGAGGCTGCCCCGTCTCTCCCATTATATGGATATACGCCTGATGATAAATCAACCTAAGGAGTCAAAGTGATACAGAAATTTTACCGGTCAGTAAATGCACATATAAACTCCTAGAAATAAGGGCCTGTTTGGAAAAAAAAAAAAAGAAAGTTATCCTTTAAGTTTGGTGCAAGTCCAATGATGCAAACAAAACATCCACAGTTATTGATGATATATACTGCACGTCGGACAAAGGACCAGAAAGTCAATCAATCAATTGATTTTATTTGTTTAGCACTTTATCAAGAAGATAACAGATAACTGAAAACTAAAAGCTCTGCCTCCCATTTTGGATCTGGAGGCCAGAAGAACAAGTAAACCAGTAGAGAGAAGGGTTCTGATAGGATTGTAGGGAATCAGTAGATCTTTCATACTAGAGGATATGAAGAGTTTATTTGCAAAAACAGTTAACCACCATTTAGAAAAAACGGAGTTAACTGCTTCTGCAAATAAACTCTTCATTTAATTTTTGAATATTTTCACCAAATCACACTTACATGAAGTAGAGGATTTTAACGATGTTAAAGGATATGTTTCTTTTTTCCAACCTGGACCTTATTTCTAGGAGTATATACGTGCATTTACTCACCGTTAAAGTTTCTGCATCACTTTGAGTCCTTTGGAAGATTTACGTTGAGTCGCTTTTCAGTGAACGTTCAGTATCATGGTGGAGACGGGGCAGCTACTATATTAGACATTATCTGCAGCTAAACTCCTTGATTTTCGCCAATACTTTAAGTTGAATGAACGAACGAACGAGTGATATTGTCCTGTGAGTTTGATTTAGCTTACCGTTAGTTATCAGGGTGTTCGACACACTTTTCGGGGCCACGCGTTCACGATGTGCGTTCTGTAGTACAGCTGAGACGAGCAGCTTGCTGCCCAGACAACAACACAGTTTGCGAAACTCTGAACTCACAGGACAATAGTATTCATTCGTTTGTTCATTCTACTTGAAGCATTGATGAAGTTAAGGAGTTTTGCTGCAGATGATGTCTTATATAGTGGCTCCGCCATGATACTGGACGTTCACCGAAGAGCGACTCAGCGTAATATCTTCCGAAGGCCTCAAAATGATGCAGAAACTTTACCGGTGAGTAAATGCACATATAGACTCCTAGAAATAAGGTCCAGGTTGAAAAAAAGAAACTTATCCTTTAAAAATTGAGATAGGAGGTTTGTGCCCGACAGCGACGAAAAGCAGTTAACTCAGTTTTTCCTAAATGGTGGTTAACTGTGTTTGCAAATCTCTTCATATATTGTTAAAATTTACCAGCAGTATCTTCCAGTGGTATACGGCAGACATGTTTTCTGGAAAGCTTTGGCCATTAGAGGGTCATAATCCGCAAAAGTAATAATCCTCTGGTCAGAATTGGTATTTTTACCTTCTGGTGATCAGATGAGGATCATCAGTTTCCTCTCCTCACCGCCATTTAAACACTGAATGACAGGTAGCTGGAGGCAGTCTGTCTGCTGTCATGAGTATATTAAAGCCCTTTGATTTTTTTATTTGGCTTATTGGTGTATTACATTTGTTTATATGAACGTATGTGGTCTTTTCATTCTTATATGTAATTTGTTGAGCCTATGGCTTTAAAAATTGGTTTATTTATGTCTGTGTTGTTTGTGAGCCTGGCTGCAAATTAATTTACCTTTTGGGACGATAAAGGTACTTCAACTTTGAAACAAGTAGGATTTAAACCAGTCTAAAGCAGTGCCCTTGATCTCAGAGGTATTCTTAAGTCTGTGTAGTAAGATTTTGTGGTCAGTGGTGTCAAATATGGCACTTAAGTCCAAGAGAAGCACCACAGAGAGGAGGATGGCCATCATTACTGCACCACTGAATTCACAGGAGAGCATTCACATTTTGGACGCTGTCTTTGAGTCCATCAGTCAAATGTAGGATGCTGGAGTCATTTTTGGGAATGGTGATGTATGCTGCCATTTAGAGGCACTTAGTTTTCTTGAAAAAAGATGTGTCATCCCAGTGGCAGGACCAGCAAATGGTCTGGACCTCAGGGCAAATTAAGATTCAGCTGCTGTGTGAAAAAGCCTCAACCTGATGTTGAAGATTAATGTTTTAACTCAGTAATGTCCTCCAAAAATTCAAGCCGTCGGAATAGCAAGAGGTGCTTTTTTCTCTTCTACTTGATCTTGGGGAAACAAAAAGAAAAATTGTTTATTGGAAAATTCAAAACCCCACTTTGAAGTCTGTTGTGATGGAAAAAACACCTACATAAAGATGAGCTTTAGAAAGACTCATCACAGGAGATCTTCTCCTGCAACGTTATTATAAGGTTTATTATTTATTATCTCAACAATACTCACACAATTTAGAAAGAAGTCCAGAAATGAACAAAACAATGGATAAAATTCATGCATTCAGACTTTAATGAGAAGAACGAGTCTTTAGATGTTAAGTGAGGAACAGCTGGATCCTGTTTTGAGATGCATCCAGTGGTGCTGGGTTTTTCTGTCCTGGAGGGTAAAATGTATTGAAGTGGCAACAAATTCTGCCAGTTAAACGCCACAATGCCAGTAAACAAACCAGATTATTTCACAAGATGAAAGTTTGTTTAAAGGATGGAAAGAGGCTTAGCTGTCTACGAAATGTAGTAACCCTGCAGAGTTGATGCACTTCTGCTGAGGTCCTCAGGACATGAGGTCGTTTATTTATTCATTTATTCATCCTACACTTTTAACTATTCAGAGAAAAAAGATGTTTTGACCACGTCTGTAAGAGGAGGATTTAGCAAGGGAACATGGGTTGTTTATCTCTGTTATGAGTGCATCTCATACTTTATCTTATTACCGTGGAAATGTTTCAGCTCTCTCTCAGATTTGAGTTAAAAGAAACACCTTTTTCTCCTGTGACTCATACACAGGTTTGTTTGTTTATTTCTAATGGAAATCACAGATTGGGTCGCACTTAAAGTAAAATATGATTATTTTGATTGTATATTGTAATTTCACATTTTCCAATGGAAATAATAGAGTGAGTTCACACCAACCTGCAGAAAGCTTTGTATGAATAGTGAATGATGCTCTCTCCTAAAGAACTGCTGATATTTGTCCAGGGCATTCTCATGAAGTGGACAAAAGGTTTCAAAGCCAGCGGCTGTGAGGGGAGAGATGTCGTCACCTTGCTTAAAGAGGCCGTTCGGCGCAAACGGGTCAGTACACACACTTTATACACGTGTCTACTGCTATTCATCTATGGATCTCTCTGGATACATACAGGGCAACTATAGCGGGGTAGGTACAGTATATAGATGCATACAGGGAGAAATGCTGCAGATCCCAGGCTGAAATGATTGTTTAGCTCCTAGAAAATCAGCCTGAGGTTATTTATGTTCTGGTTGCTGTTGGTCAAAGTGCACCGCTTGATATGAAAGACCTCAGGGGAGTTGCAGTGCTTGCCTTCCTTAGAAAAACTAAACAAAACTGTACACACAGCACAAAGTAAAAGCCTGGAGATGAGATTTATCCAGCACGCTTAGTAATGGAAAGTGACCCCAGCAGACTAAATGTCCGACATTCAAGTAAAGCAACAATTGATCGTCTGATGTTTAGATTTTTACTTTATATGAAATACCCTTGTTTGTTTACTTTATTTCTTTTTTAACGTTTATTTTTCTATAATGAGCCGCACCGTGGAGACATACAGTACATCAAATAACAAAGATAAATATAGAGAAAAGCAAAGAAACATCAATATCAGCACATACACAAAATGGAAAGGTATTAAAAGGAATTCTTGTCCTTTATGTTCAGGAATTTGACTTGAACTTTGTGGCAGTGGTAAACGACACTGTGGGGACCATGATGACCTGCGGCTACGAAGACCCCAAATGTGAGGTGGGACTTATTGTGGGTGAGTCTAAAAAATACCTTCATCTTCTTGGCTTGACATCACATATTATCTGTGAGCAAACTGCAACGATGCTGCTTGAGTTATGGTTGTGATCTAACAAAGATGGATGTAACACCCTTTCTTCACCCAGGAACTGGGACCAATGCCTGCTACATGGAGGAAATGCACAACATTGAAATGGTGGAGGGCAACGGGGGTCGTATGTGTGTCAACGTGGAGTGGGGGGCATTTGGTGACAACGGGGAACTGGATGACTTTTGCACCCAATTTGATCACGCTGTTGATGAAACCTCTAACTTCCCTGGGAAACAGAGGTATTTAAAGGGTAGTTAAAGACAAACCTACACATGCAGCAGACTTCCTCTTCAAGCAGTTTTGTCTGCTTTCTTTCTCTTTCTCAGTTATTTCAAAAACAGTAGAAATCCCACTGTAATACTTGCTGGATTACTTCTTATGGAACTGTTTTTGTTCACATTTTGTGCTAATATGTGTCATAAATGATCTAATCACAGTTGCCTAGGGCTGAATGCAAAAATCAATGCACTCAGTGAGGATTGGAAACACTTTGAGATCTTCCAGGAGGCATGATTGGTGCATTCTGGGAACACCTTTGCAACTGACATCCTTCACATAAAGCAAAGTATTTTTTGTTTGCATACCAATAAAAAGGATTATGTTCAGGATGTTAAAGGCATATGACACTCCTGAGTGAAACTGAGCCTCCCCCTGCAGTCCCTTGAGTTAGACAAGTGGGCAGAAGTGTCTTCTTGCCGACCCAGTCATTCTCTGTTGTATCTGGCAACACTGATTTTAGCTTAGCTTAACGTAGTTGCTGTAATCTGGTGTCTCCAAACTAGCACCACTTGGCGAAAGTTAACTAATTAACTTGAGATTTTTTCCAATTACATTTCGTGACCCGCACATTCTGATTGAGCACAAATGACAAGCCGATTTCACATCAAAGGACTGACTAGGCAGCATTCAATAGGGGAACTATATGCCGCGGAAGTACCGGCCAATCACAGGCGAAGCACCACGGATAATTAAAACTTCGGTTTTGTCCTGATTGAGCTGTGAGAAGTTCTCTGCCATCCATGATTTTATATCTAAAATACAGTTTAAAAGGGTGTTAACTGGCTCAGAGTGTCAGTGAATGGCCCCAATTTAGATCCAACCCTCCGAGACCATCCAACCCATGCTCTGCCCACTTGTCCAACTCAGGGGACTGCGGGGGGAGGCTCGATTTCACCCAGGGGTGGCATATGCCTTTAATATAAATGGGACTTAAAGGATTTATGAGAGATCATGCAAAAGATGAAGCCACTAGTTAATCTGAAACGATGCAGCACGTGCATTAAGAAGCTTCAGTGTTTGTGTCTTTATCTGCAGAAATGTGTCGACACTCAGCTCATTTATTTTATGTTACTTTTTTCAAACATTTTCTATTTCATTATTAAACTTGTTCAGTTTTTAATAATTACACAATATATGCGACTCAGGTGAATCTGGAACGTATTAGTGTGTCTGATCCGCATGTGGTCACGGCTGATGTCCTGTATGTTGCGCAGCTGTTAGACGTGCACAGAGCTGGTAACTGAGATCTGATTGCGAGTGGGCACTCAGGATGCTTTCAAGTACAGTAGGTATCCACTTGTAATCAGCTCACCAAGGACACATGTTGGCACCTCCTGTGATCCAGGACATTCCATTGAGTTAATCTGGTGTTTGGAAGTGGTCAAGATAACCTGGTACTCTTACCTTACTTCAGTTCACTCTTCGTTTTCAGTTATTTTCAGTTCTTTTTTCTTTAAAAGTTTCTTTTTGTTTAAAGTCAAATGTGGAAAGATGAAGATTTTCTATGAAGAAAATGAGAGAAGTTTGTGATAAAATAATTTTTCTTGTCTTTCAAAGGTATGAGAAGATGATCAGTGGGATGTACCTTGGAGAAATAGTGAGGAATGTCCTAATGGATTTCACTGATAAAGGCCTGCTGTTCAGAGGCAAAGTGTCTGAGCGGCTGAAGACCCGAGGCATCTTTGAGACAAAGTTCCTGTCACAGATTGAAAGGTACAGGATAAAAACACGTAGTCTCTGCCTGTTTTCTCCACCCACTCCTTTATGTTGCAGTAATTGTGTGATTAAAAAAAAAAAGAGACTTTGGTTCGAGCAGCAGAACTAAGAAAACCTCTGATTGTGTTTGCTGCACCTTTTGTTGCCATCTTGATAATGGTGACCTGTAGACTTCATTATTGTTCAGAAAAAGTGAAACACCAGAGAATTTTTGGAGGTAGACTCGTTTATTTAGCTGCTTGTTCTAGCTCCTTTCCCATGGGAAAAATGACAGATGATTACAGATGTCCCTGGATGGCAGATATGGAGCTAGCAGCAAAGTAAATGTTTGTTAGGAGAGCCTAGTGACTTTTTTTCTCTCAAATAAAACCATATAATGAGGAACCCATTTCTCCTCAAAGCAGATATCTTTTTTATCATAGGATTCCAAGTGGATTTACTGACATTCTAGTCAATGAAAAGTATTAAATTTGTACACAGAGTCCTTGGAAACTATCAGCATTTCAGGTCAAATAAATGGAGATAAAAATCTAATTAATATAGGCTCTAGAAAACCGAACATGTTCAAATTTGTATAAATATACAAGTAATATAAAAAACCAAGCAGCACGAAGGGTGATTATGTGCAGCATTTTGTGTTTATAAGTTTGTTTCATAGTTTCTGTGTGTGAGGAGGCTTCAAGAAAAGATGTTTATGTGGAGATGAGTTTAGATGCGTCCTCTAAAGGTTTAGTCATTTGGATGTTTCTGGAGGTCTTGTCCAAATGGAACTGGCGCGTTTAGAGCCTGAAAACATCTTTAAACCAAGTCTTTAAGGATGGATACATGTATCTATATACTGTATATATATATATATATATATCTTTTTTTTTTTTTTTTTTTACTTGTCCTGTCCAGCATCGAAGCAAGCAGAATGGAAATCTGATTGCTTTATTCTGTTGAACAGTTTTGCTTTACCAAGCGGAGCTTTATGAACATAAGGCTCCACTTGATATCATGTTTATTCAATTTATTTCTTTAATTAAACATTTGTCTATTACACCATTCCATATCATACTGCTGGGCCTGACAAGGGAGAAATGAAAGTTAACAGTGGTAATGATAGAAAGTGAAACAGAGAAAGGAGTAAGGAAGAGGAAGAGAGAGAGGAGAGAAAACATGAATCCACTTACACAGTTCACTGGTACATCTGTACCGCGATCCCTAAACAACCAAGGTCTCTGTTGGAAAACAAAACAAGCAATCCCCTACAGGAGGACCTGCAGGTGGCTTAAATATCCTCAGATCAAACAAACACACGCAGAACTACGCAGAGAAGAGGTACAACCTAGTCAGCGCAATGGAAAGCAGTGTCACAGTGTCACAGTGTCAACATGCATAATAAAGGGTGCTCCGTGGTGATACAGTCATGCAGATGCAGCCTCGTCTCTGCAAGGAGGAGGAAGCCCGCAAGGCTCACGACCCAGGCCCCCAGCAGCCACCCAGAGGCCCAGATCCCAGCCGCGCCCCCCCCCAAAGAGCGGACATGCATCCCCCGAAGGGCGGCAAAAGGCGGCCCCAGCCGGAGCCCCCCGCGGTCTGGGGGCCCAGGCCCCAGCGGACAAGACCAGCAGCTGCCGACCCCACCGGGCGCCGGGCGCCCCCCGGAGCAGAGACAGCGCCGGGCCCAGGGCCCAAGCGCCCAGGAGCGGCCACCCCCCCCCCCCCCCCCCCCCCGACCCGGGCGGCCCAACCGAAACCCAGGAGGACCAGACCCCCCAGACGACACCCCCCCAGGGCAGGCCAGCCCCCACCCCCAACGTCCCTGCCCCACACACCTGACACCAGGGCGCCACCACCTCTACCACCCCCTACCCCGCCACCAAGCATCGTTGTAGATTTTTGGAACCTCCTTCGTTGCGAAATAGGTGCGATGTGGGAATTTGTAACGTGGCTCCGCAGCTCGCAGTATTTTACGGAAAGCTTTGTTGTTCGCCACTGAATAAGGCTGCAAATCCGTGCCAATGAATAGTCCTATTGCATGCATGATCCGACGGGCTTTCTCCGAATTCCTGGGAAGTTTAGTGATCGTATCAAAGATGGTCCTTTATTGGCTGGGACAGGCAGCGGTGCATTCTCTGTCTCGGGATGGAATCGCTTGAGGTGTAGCATGTTCGTTGTATTACGAAGGTACTTAATTTTAATGTCTTGTCCAGAGTTTTGTTCGAGTTTTCCTAAAACCAAAACGACTTCCAAACGTGTGAGCCATACCCAGGTGGCAAAACTATTGCAAGCTCCTCAGCTGGAGCTGAGCTGGGGCAGCCATTCTTGTTGTGTGCCACTCGTTAAACTGTAAACTGTCCGGGCGGCGGCGGGGAGTGCGTCATGGTTCCTTCTACTTTTATGGTTTTGTTTTCCGTGGAAAAGCATCATGGCAAACTCATCTATGCCAAATCGTCACATGACCCATCGTGATGCATCGCCGGATCAATGAATTGCAAACAGCACTACTGAGTATGATGTGGCTTTTACTGCAAAGTCCATTAGAAAAAATAAAAATATACTTGAACGTCTCCCTTTCAGCTCGATTCCCCATCATCATCTCCTTTTTTTCATTTGTCTACATCACACAAGTTGAGGCGTGTGCTTGATGTGTTATCTCTGCAGCTTAAGGGCCTGGCACAAAAACCCTCCAGGGGTTTTTGTGGTTTTGTGTTGATGCACAGGTCTTGACCTGACTCTTTGCACTGTTCTGACAAACTGAAGTTTTAGATGCATTTAACGTGCGACTCAGATGGTCACAGCCTTGAGATCCTCTGGGCATGTGTAAGTCAACAAAAGAGATAATTTCACATGAACTAGCACATCCATAGACAGTCAAGCGTTTTTATTATCATAGGGTGGTTGAGTACAAAGTAGTAGCCGCTACTCGAGACTGAATCAAGCCGTCTCCTGGCTTTTGGTGCTTTACGTCCTCTTTTATGTTCTTTTGTTGTTTGCTGTGCTGAAATGACATTTTGAGTATTTGTGTAATGATGCTCTGGGCTGTCTAGTTTTCATACTGTCAGTGTTAAACAAGTAAACAAATGACTGAATAAGCTGGCAAGAACCCCAGGATGGAGATAATTTATGTAATTAAATATCTGCTCCCTCTAGCTAATTTTCTGTTTGCGTTCATCAACATAAAGGATTCATTTATTAGTCATGATTTATGTAAAGCTGCTGGTGACTATTTTCACGTGATGTTTCTGTGACTGAGATCTCCTGTTAAAAATGACATGAATGCTTGCATGACTCAGACATAAACAGGAGTGAGAATCTGAGATTGTGGTTTACCATTAACCAGACAGCTGTGATCTCATCATCATGACAGGCAACTTGAAGCATGACCGGAAATAATTTAAAAAGAAAGAAAGGAAAAGCTAATAAAGAAAAGATTCTGTTGTGATGGGAGACTGTATTAATGACAGACGGTGTGGTTCTCTCTGATCCTGTAGTGACCGCCTGGCCATGCGGCAGGTGCGCTCCATCCTGCAGCACCTGGGCCTCACCGGCTCCACGTGCGACGACAGCGTCCTGGTGAAGGAGGTGTGCAGCGTGGTCGCGCGGCGTGCAGCTCAGCTCTGCGGTGCCGGTTTGGCTGCTGTGGTTGATAAGATGCGGCAGAACCGCAACCTGAATCAGCTCTCGGTCACTGTGGGAGTGGATGGCACCCTTTACAAAACACACCCGCAGTAAGAAGCAAAGTCATTATTACAGCTGGTTCAATGTCAGCCTTGTCTGTTATAGTTAAATGAAGTGATGGATTGTGAAAAACAGAAATGTAGAATAGATCCATAACCATGAGTTAAGACATGTTTAATTTGATCTGAAGTTTATATTTAGGCATATTTATGTTGTTTTGGTTAAACTTTTAAGAGGAGAAAGGCAAAATGTTTGTAACTTTTGATCAACTCTCAATTTAGTTTTCTGTTCTCTGTCCTAAAGTTTCTCCAGCATCATGCAAGAAACGCTGCAGGATTTGGCTCCGCAGTGTCAGGTGACTTTCCTGAAGTCGGAGGATGGAAGTGGGAAAGGAGCGGCGCTCATCACGGCTGTGGCCTGTCGGATGAAGAACGAAGGGCAGCACTGAACCCCCAAAACAGAAGCAGAGTTACTGTCACTGGCTTTTCAGGTTTTTCTCACCATTAATTGTTACATACAACTCTCACTGATCTGAGGTTTAACTCTCCAATCCTGGAAATGATGTATTGGCTTCTTTTATTTGCATGCATGTGAATGTGTTTTAGGTGTCTGTGTTATATGACTCAGAGGTGTGTGTGGTCAGTGCAGTTCAGCTGTTGTGTGGGGGGGAAGCTGCATCTCCTATGAAATGTGACTGTTACGAGCTGTGGAGCTCTATTCTATTTTAACACTCCTACTTCTTTTTTGTTCAAACCCATCTCCCTCCGTTCAGAATAAACCCGGGATTCACATCAACTTTCTGCACGGTATCAGTGTGTCAGGTTTAGAAAAGCAGGTTTCAGGATCAAAGTTACAAAGTGCCTTACTGTAAGTGATTATATCAGGAGTCGCTCCTCGAGGGGCGCTGTCCTGCAGGTTCTGGATGTTTCCTTCTGCAGCAGGAACCTGAATCAGATTAATGGCTCAACATTCTTGGGAAGAACTTTGCAACGAGTTGTTGGGGAGAGCCATTTTATTTGGATCAGGGAGACATCTTCAACTTGCAGGATTGCGGCCTTTGAGGACAGGACTAACTCAAAACACAAACTGGAGCAGGCAAATCCCAATAGCATGCTTCACAAGGGAATCATTTTACAGTCATCTGACCCGTTGTGTTTTCTCCACCTAAAGGAGGAAAACCTTCCTAATAATTGTGCTAAAGAGAAGAATGATTTGACCATAACTGGAACCAAAGATAATTACTGCAAATGTGTGCAGGGATCGAAAACCTACTGTGACATACTGTGTGGTTTAATGCTGCTTTGAGCTCATTTGGCTTATTTGGAGTACAAACAAAAGATAATCAATTAACCCCAATGAACTTTGAAGTCTAAGAAATCACAGAGCTCATTAGCTGCTCTTCTGAAGGAATAGTAAATAAGACCATGATTGTCAGGGCCTAAAGGGCAGAGATTAGATGCACACTTAGGACAGAGGCGATAAGGGAATAACAGTTCATTGGTTTCCTCATGATTGGACTTGTTGGTTCATCTTTTTCCGCTGTGTTATCATATATAATTGCATGTTTGAATGATGCATCTTCTATGGAATGAAAAAAACGAATGTGATCTGGTTGGTTTGTAAAGACTGTAAAGCACTGTGGACTCAGGGAGATGTTTCCAATAAAACCTGAGTAAACATACGTTTCCATGACGAGTTCTGATCCTGATCCCCCCGACAGAATGACTGACATGAACTGAAAACTGTCATAATAAACATGTTCTTATGGATTATGTATGCGTGATTCTGAGTTTCTGCAAGCGATGCCGAGTCTGAAAACAACAGCTTGTCTTTATTTATATAGCACTTTAAGAGTACCGGTGGGACCAGTGTCAAAACACAAAAGGAAAACTGAGTCAAACACACTAAGATTAAAAAAAACACACACACACAAAACAAAAACCTGAAGACGACTCATAACATCAATTACATCAGCAAGAATTCACCTGTCATAAGTCGCATGTTTTAGCCTGAATAAACAGGACTGAGGTCAGTAAAACATTAAATGAACCCAGGAAAATATAAACTAAAATGGCAAATTCAAAAATTACTGCATTTAAAGTATTGATTAATACATTTTTTGTCAAATACCATTAAATAACTGTTGCTAGTCCCTAGGAGGAACTAAATTTCTGTCTACAAGCAAATAACCAGCTCAATGACTTACTGAGTAACATCAGACGAGCAACCATTGCAGAATACACCAGTGATTTCCATTAAATGTAAATTATTCTCTCTTAATAATGGGAAGAGAAACTGTTTTGGATATTGCATCAAAGCATGAATCTGAAATAAATATTGTTTCATGAAATCATCTTGGCCGTTGCAGGCTCTAAAAGTATAACATTTTAAATAATGGAAATAAGAGAAGAAATGAAATGAAAATGACATTACGTTTGGACTGTCGCACTGTTAGATGACATCAATCTTGTTTGACATAGTTTTCAGCATACTTAAAAGATGATGAAATGTTTACTGAATAGCAGATATCATTTATACCTCTGTTAATTAGTGACTAATGGTGATGAATTGGTGGTAATATTAATTTAGTTAGTCACGTTGACAAGAGCAGGAGGATCGTGTCAACATTAATGAATCTACTCCCCCTAACTATTTATTTTCCATGCAGTGTAAGATCTAGAAAATTTTACACGAGTGGAGGTCTCGTCAGAGTTCAGATTGCTCAGCATACGAGGGGAAAAAACTGTTTCAGAGGCTGAAGTTTCAGTGGTAATTCTGTGTAATCAATTAAGCCAACTCTCATCCTAACAGACTGGGAAGATAACAAATAGACTACACTGAGGAAAAAGTAGTCTAAATATAACTGCTGGTGCCACTTGTGTGTATGTGATGATGAATAATTGCTGGTTTCATATTGTTAAAGGCTTTTGATGATTCTGTGATCATTTTCTAATGTCAGTGCTGGAAACAAAGTGGGTAGGAGGGCAGGATATGAAGATGAAAGAATGGTAGAGAGACCAGACGAGTCAGAGTTAACTAGGGCTGCCACAAACAGTTATTTTGATAACTGACTAGTCATCGATTATTTTGGGGATTAGTCGACTAATCGGATCATACAAAAATTGTAGCATATTTACAGCACCAGGCAAAAATTTGGACACTCACTGAACCTGATTGAAAAACATGTAGCATCACCATGTATGATATTAAGATTAATATTTCTATTAATATTAATACTAATACAGCCTCGGAGCACCACCTTACTTATTTGATATGTAATGGAAGCAAGGAAAACCATTAAAGTCTGAAATCAATTCTTAGATTGATTTAATTAAGTGATCAGTCTCAGGACGCTTTCATGAGTCCTCGCTTGAAGTGACCTTTCATGATACATCAGAAAAACCACAAACAACGACTAGTTAAGATAATACAGAGTATTTATTAACTAGTCTACAAGCTACATGAATTAAAGTATGTACAAGATATATACAGGTAATATGTGAGCATGATGATCAACCAAAAGTTATCCGGTGAACGAATATGAGATGATATGAAAATGAAACATAAATTAATTAAACCTCAATTAATTAATAAATGTTCAAAGAAAAGGAAGGAAGGATTTCTTAATCCAACTAAACAAAGTTAAATTGGGTCTGGTAAACCGTAGGCCTGGATTAATTCACTATCACCAACTTCTTGTGACATCAGATCATATTTCATAGCAAATGATCAGGATTCTCCTCAGAGGTTCCGTCTGTCTGAGGTGATTCACTCATGCCCTGGTTCTGCTGGACTGTTCCTCAATCCTTTGGAAGATTGTCGGGTGGATGGATCCCAAAAATCTTCCCGATCGCCTGGAAGTTCGTCCAGCTCTCTGCGGGCTGTCGGCTCAGTGGTGGTTCTGGTTCGTCCTCTTTCTCTCTCATCCGTCTCCCCAGAGACGTGCAGCTTCAGGACTGATGTCACGGGATGGTTGATAGTAAAAATACTGGCAGATAATCACTTGAGGGATTCGAAAATCAAAAACGTCTTTCACTGGAAATGGTAAAAAAATATGTAACTGGTTTACATAAGGGTTAGTCTTCTCTCCATCACTCCTCCCTGAGTGATCCATGGTTCTGAACACCCCTGAGTGCAGAGCAGGTTTTGTCTCATTCTTTCCCCATTGTTCCAAGTTTGCTCTCCATTGGTTCTGACTTGTTCGTCCTTCGGTGTGTTCAGATTCGCGTTCACATTCTCGTGTTCATCATCTCACTGAGTTTTAGAGCTTCGTGCTCTCCTTGGCAGTGGAATGTGGGTTGCAGCTTGTCAGTCAATGGGAAGCTGACAGAGTCAGGTTTCATCCAATAGTAAGACACGTCTTTGATGATCATTTGACTTTCAGTTAAGCTTAATGGTTGTAAACATCTACTTCCTTCATTTCTCTTTGGAAATATCAGGTTTGGACATTTATGAACACATCTGTGAATTCTAAGGGATGCATGTGTGAAATATGGATCAATAATTCAAACATGATTAAATAAAATGAACACAATAGAGATGAAATAAAACAAAGATATAATGAAGGTGAGTTAAGGAAGACATTAAAATAAACATATCCGCTAAATAGATAAAACAGGATTAATCTTGATTTTTGATTCCTGTAAAGAAAATACATGTTACACATCATTTGATATGGGGGAGTCCATATCTAACATAAAAGTGGATTTCAGCAGTGGGGGTAAAGTGTCTGTCTTCACCCTTTACGCAGCAAATCCTGGAATGCATGTGATGTGAATTTGGGGAAGAAACATCTAGTTTCTAATCACCTAAGTATGTCATGTTGCATATCATAGAAAAGTCTTCAACATGAGATTAACATGAGTTTACTTTCCTAATAATATAAAACAGTTCTTGAATGTTAAGAACACATTACAAAATTGCCTATAAGAGAACCAGTTTATAGCAGGTTGTAAATACTGTGAAGGAGTTTGCTGTGGTATCTCCAAGATTGGAGGATGGGTTCAAAGTTCAACAATTGGCCTTTTGTTTGTTTTGCCAAAACGCAGGTCCTCTTCTGGTCGGGGTAGATGTGGTCATCCCGAGTTGCCCTCAGGACCGTAAATTAGTGATTGGTTGGAGAATGTCCCTCTCTGAACAGAGATCTCCTTGGGACATCTGCTTTAACTCCAATGTGGCATTTATCGATCAATAAGTGTTCCAAAGCATATTTAGTTATGTTGGTGTGTATCCTTTTGCTGAGACCTTTGGGCTTGAGATCACTACAAACATGTCCAAACTTTTGACTGCTAGTGTGTGTTAATTTATGTTAGTATACAATTCAAGAAAAATTGACCAGACAGAAGGGCAGACAAAGCAGTGGAAGGTACAGTGACAGACGATAAACGATTAGTCGATTATGAAAGTAGTCGTCGACTATTTTGATAGTTGACAATTAGTCGATTTATTGACTAATTGTGGCACCCCTAAAGTTAACAATGACCACTAAAAGGTGGTGGGCCTGGAAAATTTTCCATGGCGTGGCAAAGTCCTGTTGTTGAAATTTTACTTTTTTTCACCCTTAATTCATACAGCTTATTTCACCTTTCACCTCATTCATGTCATCCTGTCTCTTCCTCTGATGAAGGTGTCTGTGATGCTTGAGTTGTGTGGATGAGCTCAAGGCTGACTTGGGTCGCTGAAGAGGACAAGGTTTTCCTTCCTTGCGTGGATGGATCTCCTACTTCTGGTGATGTCTTATCTACAGCATCTGCTGAAGAGTCTACAGAACCTGATTATTTCTTGGGCTGTTTCTGACCTGATAATCTTTCCAAGTCAACAGCAATAATAGCATTATAAAACCCCATCCCAACCAGCATTTTAAGACTTTTTCCCTATTTAATACATCTATATTAGTTCTGATCAGCAATCCCTCTTTATAGGATATGTATCTCAAGCTTCTAAGACTGCTGTAATTAAATGTTTTCTCAAAAAACCTACTCATGACTTGGGATAGTTTGCTAATGGTAGATCAGCAAGCATCCTACCTCCCCTTTACTTCCCTAATTCTTGAAAAGATTGTCTCATCTCCACCGTGCGTCTTCTTGAGCAGAAATAATCACTGTTGAAGTGTTTCAGTCAGGATTCAGAACACATCAGTACAGAAATAACACTGGTAAAAATAGCCACTGATCTCCTGACAGCTTCACTCAGATAATGGACTCTGTCGGTACTGATCAGTTGGATCTCAGTGCTGTATTCAGTAACGTGATACAGAGGCTTGAACATGTTATTAGGATTAAAAAGGTACCAAATTAGACTGGTTTAAGACATATTTATCTAATAGTTTCCATTTTTTTCATGTAAATAATAACTGCAATGAGAGCAAATCATGGGGGTCCTCAGGGTTTTGTACTTGAACCGATACTTTTCAAATTGTACTTGCTTCCGTCAGGTAATGTTATTGTACAGTCTGACATGAATTTCCAGCTGTATTTTTGCACCTGTAGGTCATTTTGTGATTGTAGTCCTCTTTTCTCTAAATTACAAACACTGCTGCAATAATCTTTCCATATATTTTTAACCTTTTTCTTCCAAGAGTCTTCTCACAGCCTGAAGAGTAAAGAAAGGATTAGTAAAGAAGCACAATAATCTGAGTGGATGCTTGAGTTTGTGTAACACAAAGGAAGTCTGGCTGTTTTGAACTGATGGAGTCCACTCCACAGCTGTTGGCCCCAATGCACCTGATTAGCTCATGTCTATCAGTCTATCGACTGGATGGAGATGTTTCTCAGAAACTAAAAATGGAATAAATTAAACTTTAAACTAAGAGCCCCTCTTACAGGGATTTGCAGGGTTTAATAAACCCGAGGAGAAGTCTGAAAACCCATCTTTTCTCCCCATTAAGAAAGGATTTAAAAGCTAGGGGTGGTTCTTGCCGTCTTTGTTTCTCTTTTTATCTGTTTGTATCATTAAATGAGATTATCACCCATGCTGTGCTCAAGAAACAACAGGAAACAGGTTACCAATTTCATTCAGTTGTCAGAGCCTTTCAAAGGTCTGAAAATGCCTGGCAAATACTTGTAAATAAATAAATACAGCCTTTTACTACTGACCAAAAAATGTTTTGCTAAAGGCCCAAAATGTTATAAACCCTCTATCACATGCATCATTATGCCAGTTAGCAAAAAAAAAAAAAAAAGTTTGTTTGAATGTTTTTTTATGTCCTAAAATACATATTCAGGATACATATTTGAAAAATTTGAGCATTTATCTTAGAAAAATGTGTGAAATATTTAGCAGCCTCAACATTCAATTCAATTCAACTTTATTCGTATAGCGTCCATTCATGACAATGTCACCTCAGGGCGCTTTACAGACAGAAAAATTCAGATCCGATTCATAATAGCCTAGCTAAGGAAACCCACAGATTGGATCGATTCTAGACTCGACCCGGTCCAATCCCCCATCCTGAGCAAGCACGGAGTGGTGGCGACAGTGGGAAGGAAAACACCCTTTTAACACGGAGGAAAAACCTCCGGCAGAACCCGGCTCAGGTATGGCGGCCATCTGCCTTGACCTGCTGGGGTGGAGAAGACAATAAGAGAGACCAGCAGATACTGCAACTTTTATCCAGCCAGACCTGCTGAGAGAGGAGAACACAGTTAATGATGCAATACTGTCACAAGTTTCTACATGATGAGGCAGAGATGAGTGGGAAAGGAAGCCCAGTGCATCATGAACGTCCCGCAGCAGTCTAAAACTGTAGCAGCTTAACTAAGGGAAGGCTAACCATCCCTAACTCTAAGACTTATCAAAAAGGAAGGTTTTAAGCCTGATCTTAAAGGTAGAGAGGGTGTCTGCCTCCCGAACCTGAATTGGTAGCTGGTTCCATAATAGGGGGGCTTGATAGCCAAACGCTCTGCCTCCCATTCTACTCTTAGAGACCCTTGGAACTACCAGAGGACCCGCAGATTGAGAGCGAAGTGCTCTGCTTGGAATATATGGAACTATGAGATCTCTAATATATAATGGAGCTTGGTCATGGAGAGCTTTATAAGTGAGAAGAAGAATTTTAAATTCTATCCTGGATTTAACAGGGAGCCAATGAAGAGAAGCTAGAACTGGAGAAATATGATCTCTCCTGCTGGTTCTAGTCAGAACCCTAGCTGCAGCATTCTGGATCAGCTGGAGACTTTTCAAGACATATTTGGGGCAGCCCAATAATAGGGAATTGCAGTAGTCCAATCTGGAAGTAATACAAGCATGGACTAGTTTTTCTGCATCATTCTGGGAGAGGATGTTCCTAACTTTAGCAATATTACGTAGGTGGAAGAAGGCGGTTCTAGAAACCTGTTTTATATGTGAGCCAAAAGACAAATCCTGGTCAAAAATGACTCCAAGATTCTTCACTGTTGTGCTGGAAGCCCAAATAATGCCATCCAGATCAATTATGGAACTAGATAATTTAGTCCTGAGTTTTTCGGGTCCGAAGAGTATAACTTCAGTCTTGGCTGAATTTAGAAGCAGAAAGTTCAGGGTCATCCGGGCTTATATCTGATATATCTGAGTGTCGTCTGCATAATTTATGCCATGTTGTCTGATGATATTACCCAAAGGAAGCATATACATTATAATGTGAAGAGAATTGGTCCTAGCACTGAACCCTGGGGAACTCCATGAGTTACTCTGGAGTGTGATGAAGACTTGTTGACATTAACAAACTGAAATCTATCACATAAATATGACTTAAACCAGTCTAATGCAGTTCCTCTAATTCCAATAACATGTTCAATTCTCTGTAGCAGAATTTTGCAAATGTATCTATCTGCGGCTTGCAACCCAGTGGGCGTGTCATAGTGTGGGCGTGTCGTAGTGTGGGCGTGTCGTAGTGTGGGTGGGTCTGGTTAGGTTTAGGGGAAGGGTCAGGGGTAGGGCTAGATTTTACCGTGCTCTCATTGGCCTGGTGGGCGTGTCGTCACACTACGACACGCCCACACTGCGACACGCCCACACTACGACACGCCCACACTACGACACGCCCCTGTCTTGCGAGCCGCAGATAGACCCTTCTGGAATTTTGTGATCAATGGGGTCGAAGGCAGCACTGAGATCTAACAGGACAAGTACAGACAGGAGTCCTTTATCTGAAGCCATAAGAAGATCATTAGTAACCTTCACTAGTGCCGTCCCTGTGCTATGATGAGCTCTAAAACCAGACTGAAACTTTTCAAACAGATTATTTCTGCTCGGACGGGCACAAAGTTGAGCTGAAACTGTTTTCTCAAGCGTTTTAGACATAAACGGGGGGTTGGATATCGGTCTATAATTAGCTAACTCTCCTGGATCAAACAAGTTTGTAGACCTTGTTTGTGGAGCAAAATAGCAAAGCTGTTTCCTTTCAAATAGTTACCCAAAAAGTGTTTCAGTGTGGCTTCCTAAGTCACGAGACAAATTCAAGCATTATTATGGATTCCTTGGCCTTCCCTTGTTTTTAAAGCATTACATCCTTCAAAGAGATGAATTTGGAAATGTGTCAGGCCAAAAATTGGTTTGTTACCTGGTGACACAGTGGAATAGAAGGTTAAACAAATCATTATTATTTCATTACTGTAACTTCTGATTGGCGCATTCCACCTGCTGGATAGATAAAACATTTGTAAACAATGGAAAACCAAGAAGCAGAAGGAGCAAGGTTAACCTTTGCTGTGTGTTCAGTAGATACATTTCAAGGAAAACAGGGTTGGTGTTTCCCTTCAACCATCACTGTCGCAGTTCATTTGCATAATCTTCAGCCTAATTAGTGTTGATGCACTTACATTTTTGTTACTCATCCTTACAGACTCAAACCAGAAGACCATTATAATGAGCCTGAGTCATCTGACTGGCTCATGCCACACAAGGAAAACAAATGACCTGTAAATCACTGAGATGCCTCTCTGATAAAAGCTCCCCCAAAGATTTTACTTACTCCTTTGTGACCATCTGTGAACATTAAACTAGATGAGACGATTTAGACATTGCATGAATTTTTATCTATTTCTTGCTTGCTTAGTGTGTTTAAATCTTTAAAGGGACATTGTGTAATCGCGAGCAGCTCTCTTGTACTTTTCATGCTGCGTTCGCGTGAAACCCGGCAAACGGACGACAGCCACTGCATGTAAAGGCATAAACAAGCTTCTGTGTGAAGACGTGGTCTGTCAGTTACAGTGACTTCAGTCCACATCTGATATGTTGTCATGGCGATGTCGTATTGTTTTCCCTGACTCATGTTTGATTTCTCTTGGCTTCTGTGATTAAAATGACGATCTGGTTTGTCACTGACGGCCGTCTGCCCGACTGCACGTGAACCCAGCATCAGTGTGGCGCTGGTTCCTCCTGACTCCACCGTGGTGACTTTTCAAAAGCATTACCTCGAACTGAGCTGACAGATCTGGTGTCTCCAGTGAGTTTCTGTGGTTTCCAATCATCACGCTTCTACTGAACGTAAAAACATGGCGATATGACATGGTAGCCACCACCGAGCCGACGCGTTCCATGTAGATATGAATGATACGAACGGCAAATTCAGAACTTAGAGGAGCACTTCAGTTTGTTGATGGGAGTGATTACTGATTAATGGAAAAACACTTTTGAATGAAATAATCAGTTTTTGTAAATAGATAACAGGAGAACTTACAACTAATCCCTTTAAATGATTAGCTGCGATAATTCAAATATGGCAGGTTATCGTTCCACGGGCCCAGTGGTGTGCACAGGTAGACACTAGGATGTACTAGAGCACCTGCCCTATGCCCTCTGGACCTAGCAAGTGCCCTTTTGAAAGTTCGTTTTGTTTTTTTGATTTGTTTTTTTTTACACTGTATGTGGCCCATGCGGACATGATCACTTAAAGAAATCTCGGGAATCAAAAGGGTGTGATAATAATGTCCCAGTTAATATTCTCTCCAAACCCCTCCCTCCCCACCCACCTGCCTATGGCCCAATCCCAAACCGCCCCCTACACACTACCCCTTAACTATCGAGTGTCACTCCCAATGAAGTCACACTCGCAGCTGTAGAGGCGCCTTGATTGCAGGTGGAGCGTGTTAATGAGAATGAGACGCCCTCTTCCCTCCACTGGAAAAGGAAAGCAATGATCGCTGTGTCAAATAAATCTGTGTGGAAATAGTAACTCACACTCATGGGTGAAGAACAATGTTTTATTTTAAATAAATAATAGTAATCGTGATCCTTAACAATTAAATACATGACAAAAATTATTATTATCACTACTAATAGGCCTAATAATGACTACTACTAATTGTCATTTATCATTATCATTTATTATTGTTGTTATTATGATGATGATGATGATGATTATTATTATCCTTATTATCATTGTGCCAATAAGAGGATCCGCTTTTCTGCTCAAACATTCCCTTCCATGAGTGCCAGTGGTTTAAAAGATACATACAGCGCACCTGTCACCATTTTTTCCCCCCATAAAATAACTCCATTCATGTTTTTCTGTCAGTATTGACAAACATGCATGACACGTGCGGAACTCATGTGTGGAACACGACTGTTTCCTCCTCCATTTAGCTGTTGCACCTACTACAAAATTCTGGCGAGTACTCGCTGATTAAGGCAAGTGTATCTATCTGCGGCTTGCAACCCAGTGGGCGTGTCATATAGTGGGTGTGTCGCATAGTGGGTGGGTCTGGTTAAGTTTAGGGGAAGGATCAGGGGTAGGGCTAGATTTTACCGTGCTATCATTGGCCTGGTGGGCGTGTCGTCCAGTAACGTCACTCTACGACACGCCGCTGTCTTGCGAGCCGCAGATAGACCTTTCTCGATTAAGGGCTGAACAGTCCACTCACCCTCCACCCTACGCGGTTTGGGACGACCCTTAATATGGTGGAGCCTCCGCGGGAACGCGCAAACGGAGGGGTAGTGTGTAGGGGCCGGTTTGGGATTGGGCCTGTCTTCCCTGATTTATGGTTTATTTGCCTCTGTGGAGAAGCAGCCGTCATACAGCCGCACAGCTGAGCAGAAATTAGCCGACTGCTCGCCTGCTTAACAAGTTAGACGCTAAACAAAATCATCAATAGATGTGACGTGATGCCGACCGGTAAAGTTTGACATACGTTTACATGACATAAACTTCAGGGGTAAGCCCAAGGCAACCCAAGGAAGCAGCAAGGGAAAGGATGATGAAGATGGAGGGTCAGAGTCATGGTTACTGTTTAGGGCCTTTAAAGCTCAGAAGTTGAACTGCTCCTCTAATCTTACTGAAATATCTTAAAACCTGCCCAGATTTTTAACAACAAAAAGTGGTTTGACTGGAGTAAATCAGGCATAAAGCTCTTTTAGCTGATTGTACAGTATAATGTACCAACCATAAGATATCTCTATGTTGCAAGACTTGCAGTAATGATGTATTTACCTCAATAGGCAATTATTGAATCTTAAAAAATAGGCTATTTAAGAACTATTATTCTATTCTAGCAAACTACGGCAGAGAAGCAGCTCTGTGCTGTCCTGCAAGAGAACATCTACCAGCATGGAAGATGAGGGCGATGACTCCCAGAATACTCAGATAAAGCTGTGGTGCAGCTGATGGTTTAGAGAGGCGAAGAAGAACTGATCACCTGTTAGACAAGGAAAAAAACTTTGAATGTTGAGTTGTTGTTAAGATCCTCTTAAACTGACAAAAACTAAGGGCAAATATATTTCAAGTTTTATTCCATTTGGTGTATGAAAATTATTATTTAGTCCCTGCTTCAACAGTTTCATGCAAAACTCTTGATGTGTTTATAAAATCAGGAAATAAGTGCAACTAGGTTGGAACGTATGTGAACATTAAAGAAAATACAGCATATAAGATGCAGACTCTGAACAAATGTAAAGCTTGAAAGTCAATGTTTTGTCTGAGCAGCTTTATTCTTTAACACGTCTGAACTGACACGCTTTCTTGTCATTGCTTTCAGGAGTCTCCAAGAATAGTTCTCTGAACTTCTTAAAGAACTTTTCAAAATATCTTTTTGAGTTTTGACTACCCTTTGTTCTGTTCTATCAAGATGATCTCACTCTGCTTCAATAAGCGAAGCTCTAGGCTCTGGGGCGGATTTATTATTTGATCCATGAAACTTGAATTAATTGATATCGTTACATTTCTTTTTGTTATTAAGGTCTACCGCTTCTTATGCCTAAACTTATTCCGTCTCCTGACATTTTTTTAAGGACACACTGCAAAACATGCTTTGAGTTTTCGTCTGAAAGCTCTTTGACCTTGCTGGTGCACAAAGACTATTTTCTGTCTTTTATAATGGTTCTTTCTATCTTTGATAGTTGAGAAAAGGAAATAATGTGCTCTCTGTTACAAGCAGACTGTTGCAATGTGACAAGTTATTTGTCTTGTGTGTGAAGATTTTGTTACAACAAACATATGGCTAAGGGTGTTTGGGTTCGTAGTTCTGCTCAAACAAAAAGAAAAATAATACAGTATAAACATTAACTTTACAAATTTAAATTAGCCAGACCCATGAATCAAACAAATAAACAATTGGAACAAAAGGAACTGGCCAACAAACAGAAATAAGCTGCATTGATAACTACGAACTTAATAACAACAAAAAAAAAAGAACACTAAGTACTGCGGCGGTGTGGGGCCCTGTCACTATGCTGCGTATTGATCATTTGCCCTGGCTACTTGGCCACAGGGATATTCCTTTGGCTGACTGGTTAGTGAGCATGACTCGCCTGAGAATCTGGAGATCGAATCCCACCTGGGCCCACCTTGCATACCTACCACATAGGGATGTAACGATTCCCGGTAAAATGGTTGAAGTGCCAGTGGCATGAAATTCCCGGCGACTTTTGGTCCCTTTTTAGTCAGACTCTAAGTACCTCAATACCGTATGAAAGGATCATAGGCGCTACTAGTTAGCACTACTGCTAGCACCGGCGTACAATGACTGAGGTTCGGTGGGCGGGACCAGAAGGCACACTTGTCACCATGTGCTTCTGTTGTCATGGTGCTCTGGCGGAGAGGAGGCGGAGTGATACAGACATACCTGGAGACATTCGCCCATACACTCAGCAGTAACCTGCAGTGTCCAGGGCTGCAGACACACGCCTCTCCACACACTCATGTTTAAGTAGAAAAAAGAAAAAAAATAGAGTTGCTGTGTTCTGTTAAATGCGGCTGCACATCAGGCTTGAAGAAGTTCGTATTGAGTCTCTGTGGATCTATACAGGACGTATGGCGGTCAGCTTCACCAACCTGACACAGACGCAGATGCAGCGTGAGTACGAATAGAGTTTAAGAAAAAAACTGCATCATATTTCAGCAACAAGTTTCCCTGAATTATTTACTTCACCCATGACCCGAATTTAGTTAATCGTTAATACTAAGGATATATTACACGAGTTCTGCACGTTAGATCTGTCTTCATCTGACGGGAGTGGTACAGAAACAGTGATGATGATGAAGGCCTGATTGCAAACCAATGTGCGCAGCCGAACAACGGGAAGAATTATAAACTGGAATCATCACAAACATCAGTTTCCCTCAGAGATAAAAGACACGAACATGATGAGAAACGTTAATTAGAAACTTTGTGTTTCTTCGTGGTGGCTGGAAGCCGTTATAACCTCCTGAGGAGGAGACGGAGCTGCAGGGAGATTTTCTGTTAGTTTGGTTGGCACATTCCTGCAGAAATAAAATCATCCACAAGCTTTTCAGTGGGGACGACAAAAAAATGGATGCAAAAATTGAGACGTCAAGGATTGAAGAGACGTGTCCGGAGGTGGTATGTGTGTCAATTTCATCTTATGTACCGAGACTGATGGCCAACAGTTGAAGTTATATCTGCGTCTTCGCAGGCTTCTGTTTTAAAAGTGGCGCTGCCAGTGTTTTCGCTGTGATAGTAGTCGAACCAGAAATAATTCCGGGAATTATGTTCTTACTGGACCAATCACAGCCCTTGCCGTCTCCATTGTCCCTTGACGGAGTGAGGGACACTTAAAAAATATTTTGTAGCCGGAGACGACGGAGAGGCTCTCTGACACCTCTCCATCGACGTAGAGGGCTCTACGTATCCTACATAGAGCACTTTACGGATGACTATTGATTAGCCTTTAGACTTTTCCGGCTGTATAATAATGAAGCAGTCTTGTTGATAGAGCGGTTTCTCTTTCTTAACATGTAAATCAAATTTTGGGGGAGTGGTAGCCTACTGGTTACAGAGGTGTGCCCTTCACCAGGCAACCCTGGTGTGGCATTAGGCTTGAACCACTGGACCCTTGAGCAATGTCCTCAGCCTCCCACCAACCGGTCCCCAGGTGCAGAGACACGGCAGCCCAATGTACTCTAGTTAAGATAGTGTGACAGATTTGGATCCTGTCACTATGCCTCCGATAGATCATGTGGGATGTCCCTTTGGCTGAATGGTCAGTACGCATGACTTTCACCCAGGAGTTTGGGGATCAAATCCTGCCTGGGGCCTTCGTTTCGTACCTTGCCACAATAGGAATCAAATTCTGGTTTTCCCCCTGCTGGCTTTTAATAGAATATAGTCCAAACCTGAGTGGTTAAAATGCCACTGGAAACTAATAACTAACCAACCATAACTACAGTATCCCTCTGTCCAACAGCCTGAAGTCATACATACAAGCACAAGCAGAGGACAGGCTGTTGCTAGTTTGTCCACATGATGAATGACAGCTGGGACATTTTATGTCCGAGGACTCAGCAGCTGAAGGGTGAAGGTGTGGCGGGGCACCGCTAATCCCAGCCAGGTGCCGAGGACAGGAGATTTTCATGTGAAACAGGGATGTTGTTCACCAAACAGGCAGCGGACGCAACAGGTTGTCCAACTTTTTTGCACTGAATTGTACTTTATACAAAGTTAAAAGCTTGTTGGTGATGCTCCTGGGGTGTAACCTGAACTGCTGCCAACTTAAAATAATCTATTACTTCTCCACATCAACCTTCTCTCACTCCCAATTTACATGTTATCAGTTATGGATTTGGCGTCCATACACATGCTTTTCATTCTCTCCACTGTCAGGCTCAGATTTTAAAATGTAATTTCAATTGATTTTACCTTGAGTGATAGCATGAGAGCATCTTAATTCTATGGGAATATAACAAGAAACCTTAAATTCAAGGACTCATTAAAACGTGAACTCCACATGTGATTCTGTCTGAAAGAGAAAACTAGCAAGATCAGTGTGCTTTAATTATCCAGCTATATCCTCGTCCATCTGTCAGGATTGCAATGAGATTCTTCTAATGGCGCATTCAGAAAGCATAGTCCGGAGTCTTGGTCTGTTTGGGGACTCGGTTAGGTTGGGGGCGGGGGTTGGTCTTCCGGACCGAGATCACGTTCACGTTACACTATTGCCAAACGGGCCAAGAATGAGAATCTCAGGTGGCGCTGCTTTTGGATTCACGGTAGGCGAGAACAAGACGCACGTACAAGAAGGTTTTCACAACTTCTGTTCCCTCCACAAAGTGACATTATTTTTGTACGATGAGCTGGATATGCTTTCTTCAGATCAAATATCGATTAAAGCTTTTACTTCCTCGTAACTCCACGTCTGACCACGAGCCATCTTTATAAGTACTGCATTCCCACACGCGTGTTTGTTATTGTAGCGTTTACTAACGATGTCCAACGTTTGACCCACAATGCCAATGCAATTTGTAGTCCACTTCTTGTCTTTGTCTCACTTGAATCGGACCGAGACCTGCGTTTGCAGGCGGACCGAGTCCGGTTGTTTGTTCCGGATCAGAGTCCGTTTGCGCATTCACAACTCCCCTAAACGAAGTGGACTTTCCGAGCAAACGGACTCTGATTCAGATCAAAAAAGCTTTGTGAATGCGCCCTTAGTCAGGCTCATTCTCTCTTGAAGACTTCTTTCCAGCAGGCTAATGAGAAAGTCATCACAGGCATGTGTGAAAACAGTAGGAAACTTCCTAGAGAGCTTTAATGAAGCTCTTTCAGACCTTCATTAAAGCAACAATACATTTGGAGACTTTAAATGATCGGAACTGAATCTCCATATAAACATCAGAAAACGTTTGAATGAAACATTTATTTGACAGCCATCAGTCAAGAAGTAAAACAGACATATAAAACATCACAGATTTTCACATTAACCAGGAAAAAGTGTGGAATACTTACAAATACATAAATAATTTATATATCCATTCACAGGAAAACACCAAAGCACAGGCAGAGCGTGAGAATGTAACATGTAAATGTATAGCAGCTTATGAAACCAGACAGCATCTCGTATAGCATCAGCTCTTTTGTTAAAAGAAAATGCAGAAGCATCCCATTGAGCTATTTCAATGGACAAAAATCATGATCTCAGGGGGACAGCATATAGGCTGCCGAAGAAAGTTTCTTCCATCTTATTCAGAGTATAATCCAACTAACAACAAAACAAAATATATACTACAACATTTTAGTTTTGATAAAAATAATCAAGACTGACAAACATCTGCGGGCTGGAGGAGCCCATTATATTAATTCAGACTCTACTGATCTGCTGTGGGATGTGTTAGTCAGTGGCCTCCAGAGTTCACACAGTGGAGTGAAACTAACAGTAAAACTCAGTAGAGATAACTTTCGCTTCTGCTTTGAAGCACTAATGAAGTGCTTCAAGAATAATTGGCTCACTGTGTAGATTAAATAGAAGGATTTGATGTACATGTCACATAAAACTTCTTTTTTTTAATTCACACTTCAGCTGAGATAATAAACTGAGAAACTCAATTGAACTTATTTATTTGATTGAAATGTAACCTGAATGTAAACTTCCATTTTAGAAATACTTAAGCTAATTTCTTTTTTGTGTGATATAATTTACTTTCAGGGATACTTATATTTTTCATTTTGTTATGCTTGCAGCAAATCTCAAAGAAGATTGAATTTGGCAGCGAGACTTAAAAAAAAAAGGGGGAATAGGAAAAAACGGTAAATCTTTAAAAAAAAAAAACATGACGTTTTTGAAAACTGAGATTTAAGAAATAAAGACATGAAAGGGTCAGTGAATACTGATCTTCTGCAGTGCAAAATACACACTATCAATTCATCTTTTATATTGGGGCTTGTAAGAGAAGAGTGAAAAACCATGACTCTTTGGGCGACACATGCATGGAAAGAAAGAAAACAAGGACATCTGTCTTGAAAATCACCTTGAAGGCTTGTAAGCAGGTATATCAGCCTTTATGAGAGGAGAGTTTTTAACTGGCTCATGGTCGTATGAGAATAAATCATTTGCTTTGTGGAAGTCATGGATGACACATCTCTTTAACTTAAATGAAATAAGGACCTCCAATCTTAGTTCAAAATGTAGCTTTCACTATTGTATTTGGTGCATTAGAACAGTGATTTTCAAACTGGGGGCCATGACCTATGAGGGAGTCGCAGGATAATTTCAGGGGGTTGCTTAACAAAACAGAGCTTACATTTATTAAATAAATTTGAGTTTTTTGGGCTATTAAAATTAATGCATAATTGCAAAGAGATGAATTTCTTAATTTAACATTTAAAAAAAATTATGTAAATACGTTATTATCAATACCATATCAAAGTTCTGAATTTAGCATTATCTCAGTGAGAGAAACCTAATTTAGGCATGTAGGTGCCTTGTCACAGCAGTAGACCAAATCAGACAAAAAAAAACCCCAAACGAATATACAAACAAAAAAGGACATTTATTCTCCTTATTTATGAATTTTCTGATAGTTTTCAAGCCTTACACTTAGAATTTTTATCATTGGGTAACTAGAAACAAAGATATTAAAGGTGTTATAGAAGATGTTTCTTTCAGCAGTTTTTGCAATATCCGATGAAATTGGGTTCACTATCCCATATGCTATGATTAATTAAAAGCTTTAAATATATAGATATTATTATACATCAGCTGTGAAAGTAATGGGGCTGAAAAAACATCCGCCAATCATCTCTGCATTCCTTACATTTTTCATTTGTCTACTGGCCCATCAATTACAACTGCCGTAGTAAGAGTAATTGACAGTCAATTCAATTGATCAATGAGAGTGATTGATTGGTGAGACTAAAACTACGTGCCTGAAGTGGCACACTTTTATCTGATGTTTACAGCAGGTAGCTAACATTATTCTGCTAGCAGTTAGCGATGTTCAGACAACATCTGTTTTACTTGCATTTGTGACATGATGGAGAATCTGCACCTGCAGTCTGCGAAGCACCAGAGTGGCTCGTGCACCTTGTTCTGTGGTTGGAGGAGGGAGCTGTGAATCTAGCATGTTGGTCTTGCGCATGCATTATTCAAAAACTCGCTAACAGTCTCTGCTTTTTGAAATGCCGAAACATCCTCTATATTGCCTTTAAAAGTCCAAATTCAGCCATATCTTACGCACACCAACATGTTTTCTTTGGGGTCACAACTCTGCATTAGAAAACACAGCATGCTTAGCTTGCACATCAGAGAAAACACCATTAATTTCTGGTGTTATAAACAGGTTTTAATGCAATGTATTTCCCAATATCCGACACTGCCTCATCCTGTGAGCTGCCATCGGGACTTCTCATAACGATAGACCCTGATGTGAACACATCAACCTGCAGATCAGATGTGTCTTATTGGTACATTATTAAACAACCACGTTAAAAGAAGAGCTGATACATCATTTTTGGAGGTTATACAGTACGTTGATGTTCTGGTTCGTCAGCTAAACCCTGCTGGTTTATTTGAGGATGCAGATTTGTACAATTACAAATTTTTTCTTTAGGTCCATTCTCAAAAATTCTCAAAGAAGCAAAAGGAAAAAAAATAATTCAAAAGATGAGCAAACAGTTTTCATATTGAACATTATATCAAATCAGATCTTAGAGAGAAAAAGAAAAGCAACATCAGCCGAACAGTTGGACACAATTACAAACAAAACATTAATTAATACAAGTCTCACAACAGCAAAGAAGCCTACAGCACACACTGGGCCAAAGTTGTGCATTTCAAGCCACAAAGAGTTTTAACACATTATTTGTTGTTTGTTTTGCTCTTTTTTGTTTTTGTTTAATTTTTTTTTTCAGTTTTCCTGAGTTATCATCCAGTTGCACTCACCAAAAAAAAAAAAAAAGTAAAACAATTACATATGTTTTCAGCAAAAAGTTCACTTGAGAAAAAAGGAAACCACAGCTCACTGTGCCATAAACATTCTCTGTCATGACGGCAGAGTTAGCATGCGTCCAAAGCTAATCTAAATTGTGCTTGTACTACTTGTCCGGTGACAAACACATTAAGTGATGAAACAGGCCTTTGTGGTTTTCTGTCAAACAGGACAGTTGTGTACATGCTTACAAAGGCACAGCCTGGAAACACCATCACACACGGCACTAACAGCGTGGAAATAAGGCCGTAAATCAGTAATCCTGCTTCATTTACCACTTTAACACAAAGCTTGACACAAAAAGTTTCAGATGCATCAGAATAGTTTTGCGGCTCAAATTTACATAAAGAACAAGAAGAAAAACAAAATCCCACAAAAACTGAATGCACCATGAAGATCTGCTGCATTTTAAAAGTTACAAAGAAATGACAGTCGTTTTTATTTATTTACATTTTTTTTTTCCCCAGAAAGTTGACTCATACATAGCACCATAATTTTTAAAGTGGAGGATAGAAGAAACAAGGAAAGCAAACATTTTCTAAAGGAAATATCAGACAGATTTGGCCCCCAACTTTTATTTCAAAAACAATAAACTGTTTCTGCAAAACCATGCATAAAAGAGAGTATGCTTTTTCAATTTAAAGGTTTTAAGTATCACCTGATCTTAATATTTGGGAAAAAACAGCCTCCGATGAACCACAGCACGATACTGTGTTATTACTTATTCAACCAAAATGCAAAATGCAGAAGAGTGTGAAAAATGAATTGCTTAAAGAATAATTTAATATGAGAATAAGTTGGTCTCATTCTCATATGCAGGAAATGAACTGATTATCAATAAGATTTCAATCAAACTGGACGTTTTGCTGAAAGGTCATCACTCAGTTTCCAAACAATCTGAGTCAAACTGGAGCATGTAATGCTCAGAGATGTGTTCAACAAAAAAGCTACACCTCAGACTCCGCAGGCCTCAATAAGCATGTTAAATATGGAAATTCATGACAGTATAGTAAGAAGAACAGACCAAGTATGGTTTGTTTGGAGATATCCTTATCTCCATGAACAGAACATGGCAGCTGCAGAACTGAATCTGAACAGAGACCACAAGAGCTCTGGAACAATGTCTTTTACATCAGAGACCAAAGTAAAGCTATTTGGCCAGAATGTCCAGCAGCATGTCAGGAGGAAAGCAAACACATGTCACCACAAGCACCTCACACCAGCTGGGAGAGGTGTTCCTGATGATGTGCTGATGATTTGGGCTTGTTATGTGAAGCAGCAGGACAGCTTGCAGCCACTGAATTAACCATGAACTCCTCTGTCTACCAACGAGTAAAGCCACATTTAGCCATCTGCTTCATGCAACAGGACAATGACTCCAAACAGCAGCAAGTCTACACAGCAGGGCTGAAAAAGAACACAATCAATATGTTGTAACAGCCTAATCAATGCTCACACCCCAAACTGAATGAGAAATAACTGCTGTAAAACCTCACTGTATGAGAATGGATCCCTCCGTGTGAGAGACTGATGATCAGAGAAAATTTCACATTGTTCGAGCCAAAGGTGGCTCTAAGCTTTTGAATTGTATGGAAGATTAGTCTTACACACGCACACTAATTTTGCATTTTGGCCTAGTTTTAAACAATGTGATGACAGCTGATGCTAATCTGAGGTTGTATTATACCAAATTATACATCATAAAAGGAAAGAGTTATGTTTTCTTTTGTGCTGACATATATAGCCTCAGGTAAAGGGTTTATACTTTCGTTTCCCTTATTTTCCCCTTTGTTTTACACAAGGTATTTCTTGAATGTGGGATGAGACTTCTCATATCTTGAGCTAAAATTTGTTCTCAAGTTAGCACAGCAGCGCAGAGAGATGACTTGCCGATCTTTGTTGGGAGTGGAGATATATATAAAATAGGGGTGCAGCAATACATTTATTCATATCAGACCGTTCAATAGGGGTGTGTATCGAACCGTGACCACCATGTAGCAAATATCGAACAATACAGAATTTTTCATTCATTTTATCAACTTGTGTTCTAACGATGAGCTATATATATATATGTATATATATATATATATATATATATATATACATACATGCTCTCCCTTAACTTTTGTGTTTTTTTCTAATATAGTTGGCTTTTTTTATCGACATTATTCGTCAGATTAGGTTTTTCTTGGAGGATTTTTTATGCTGGTTTCAACGGTGTGCAATTCGGGAGATTTTTCCTCGTATATTGGCTTTTTTCACTGCTTGTTATGATGTGTATCCATAGCAACGGAAAAATTGTTTACCACCGTGATCAACTGTTAAAACTCTCCCAAATCAAGATTTTCAGCGAAATAACACGTCAAATCCCAGTGGAGTTAAGGAGAAAGACAAGAGGATGCAGGGCAGGGGTAAGGCAGAGAGAAAAACGGTGGAGATTTAAACCGTTTCTTCCAACTGTTGTGATGGGTAACGTGAGATCGCTAGCTAACAAGATGGACGAGCTCGAAGTGCTAACAAGGTCTCAGAAAGAGTACAGAGAATGCAGTATCATGTGTTTCACCGAGACTTGGCTGCATGAACACATCCCGGACTGTAATGCGTCTGTACACGGCTTCAAGACGGTCCGTGCGGACCGAAATATACAGCTCAGCGGGAAGCGGAAGGGGAGGCGGAATTGCAGTGCTGGTCAGTCAGCGCTGGTGTCATCCAGGACACGTCACTGTCAAGGAGAAGATCTGCACAAGAGACATTGAACTGTTAGCTGTGAGTTTCCGTCCATATTATTTACCCAGAGAGTTTGCCTGTGTTATTCTGGTAGCGGTTTATATAATACCAGGTACCGCACCAGAGACAGCCTGTGATGTCATCAGCTCCGTCGTGGCTAAACTACAAACACAGCATCCAAACTCATTCATAGCGATCTCTGGAGACTTCAACAACGTCTCCCTCTCTGCTACGTTGCCAACTTTCCAGCAGTTTGTCAGCTGCTCCACCAGAGAAAATAAGATGTTGGACTTATTTTATGCAAATACAAAGAATGCATACAGCTCCTCTGCCCTGCCTCCTCTAGGAAGATCTGATCATAATCTGGTTCTTCTCACCTCCACCTACAAGCCCATCGTTCAGCAGCAACCAGTCATTAGGAGGACAATTAAAACCTGGTCTACTGAGGCTGAAGATGCTCTGAGAGGGTGCTTTGAGGCCACAGACTGGAATGTCCTCTGTGAACCTCATGGAGATGACATCAACACCATGACTGAGTGTGTGACAGATTACATAAACTTCTGTGTGGACAGCATCGTTCCAACAAGAACAGTGAGGTGCTTCCCCAATAACAAACCCTGGATCACCAGTGACCTGAAAAAGCTGCTGAACATCAAAAAGAAAGCTTTCAGGGATGGAGACAGGGAGTTACTGAAGACCACACAAAAACAACTGAAAACACAGACTAAGAAGTGCAAGGAGGACTACAGGAAGAAGTTGGAGAGCCAGCTCCAGCAGAACAACGTGAGGGATGTATGGTCGGGAATGAAGAAAATCACTGGCTTCAAGCTAAAGGGGGACCAGACTGACGGAGGTCTGGACAGAGCTAACGAACTGAACATGTTCTTCAATAGGTTCAGTTCCCCCCCTGCCGACAACCCAACATTCCACACACCCTCCATGAGCCCACAGCTTTCCTGTCCCACCTCCACTCTGTCACCCTGCACCTCAGTCATGGACCTGAACACAGCCTCATCTCCCTCCACATCAGGACAACCTGAGACCTCTTTTGCCTCCACCTCCAGCCTGACTGTCTCATGTGACCAGGTCAAGAAACAACTAGAAAAACTGAACCGGAACAAGGCTGCAGGTCCAGATGGTGTCAGTCCCAGAGTTCTCAAGACCTGCTCAGAACAACTATGTCCGGTTCTCCAGCACCTTTTTAACACCAGCCTGAGACAGAACAGAGTTCCTGTGCTGTGGAAAACATCCTGTCTTGTTCCAGTCCCTAAAAAACCACAACCAGCTGAACCAAATGACTACAGACCAGTTGCTTTGACATCTCACATCATGAAAGTCCTGGAGAGACTCTTACTGGCTCACCTCAACAAGCAAGTGAACACCTTTCAGGACCCATTACAGTTCGCATATCGTAATGGGCTTGGGGTTGAAGACGCCATTATCTTCTTGCTTCAGAGAGCCCACTCTCATCTGGACCAGTCAGGCAGCACTTTGAGGGTCATGTTCTTTGATTTTTCAAGTGCATTTAATACTATTCAGCCTGCTTTGCTATGTGAGAAGCTCCATAACTTCCAGGTGGATCCCTCCACAACCACCTGGATTTACGACTACCTCACAAACAGACCACAGTTTGTGAGACTGAAAGGTTGTGTGTCTGAGATGGTGGTCAGCAGCACTGGAGCACCACAAGGGACTGTACTCTCACCATTCCTCTTTACACTGTACACCTCAGACTTCCAGTACAACTCTGAGTCCTGTCATCTGCAGAAATATTCTGATGACTCTGCTGTTGTGGGGTATATTAGTGATGGACAAGAAGCCGAATACAGGGAACTTGTCAATCAGTTTGTGAAATGGTGCAGTAACAATCAGCTCATCTTAAATACCAGCAAGACTAAAGAGATGATTGTTGACTTCAGGAGGAGCAAGAATAAGCAGCATAGTCCTGTCTACATCCTGGAAGAGGAGGTGGAGGTGGTAGAGAACTACAAATACCTTGGAGTTCAGCTGGACAACAGACTTGATTGGAAATGCAACTGTGACTACATCTACAAGAAAGGTCTGAGCAGACTTTACTTCTTAAGGAAGCTAAAATCATTTAATGTCTGCAAAAAGATGTTGCAGATCTTCTATAAGTCTGTGGTAGAAAGTGCAATTAGCTTTGCAGCCATCTGCTGGGGCAGCAGCATCAGAATCAGAGACTTGAAGAAACTAAACAAGCTGATCAAGAAAGCTGGTTCTGTGCTGGGGATAACTCTGGAGCCGCTGGAGCTGATCGTTCAAAAAAGAATGCTTCACAAGCTGATGAAGATGATGGAGGACACTTCCCATCCTCTCCACAACACGGTGAAGAATCAACAGAGTGTGTTCAGTGGGAGGCTGCGTCAAGTTCGCTGTAGGACGGAGAGATACAGGAATTCATTCCTGCCAGCAACCATCACCCTAAAGAACAAGACTAACTGACTTTTTGTTTATTTATAAAAAAAAAAAAAAAAAAAAAAAAAAAAAAAAGTGAGCTTTTACAATACTGAATTTCCCTTCGGGGATGAATAAAGTATTTTTCATTTCATTTCATTTCATATATGTAATTTTCACATTTGTAGGAATCTTTCTTTAGAGCTACAGAAATATTTCACATAATTTTTCATCACATCAGTCTTGAAAAATCACAAATATCAGAAAACCAAACAGTTTTAGAGTAAGAGTGTCTGCTCAAAGCTTGCAGTACCAGTAACATGCTTCACCTTAATATTTTTCTCCTCACTTTATTCTGCTAAAAATTACAGGGGCGATAAAAGGACTGCAGCGTTTAGCATAAAGCTGAATTCAGTGCTGAGGCAAGCTGAAGCTATAGCAACACAACTAGCAAGCACTTCTGCATTATTCAGATTACAGGTTGCCATAAACAGTGAATATGAATCCAACTCAGTCGCATCATATCTGACTTTTCACAGCCTCCACCTTTCAGAGGCTGCATCAATATACAGGTGGATTTCAGAAAACCCATTTAAGGGCACAGCATATAGGATACCTCTGAAGAGGCAGGGGGACTATATGCCTGGCTCAGGAACCATAATGCAAATTGAACTCAGGCAGCTCAGGCTGTCTGTCAACTCTGTTCTATTACTTATGCATTCGCCGTAGCAGAAAATCCTTTTGTCTTATCCAATATGTGACATCTGCAGCAGCATGTTATCAGTACTGATAAAAGTCACACTAACTGTCAGTTACAAAAGTTAGGTATTCAGACTCGTCTTATTCATCTTGCTTGTGCTAATTCTGAAACGTTAACAGCTGTAGGTTAGGTCTTCAAAAGGCGGAGAGATCTTAGTAATGGTGGTTTGTCATTATGAAAAAGAAGTTGCCCAAGCCCTTCTGCACATCTGACTCATCTTTCCTTCTAAGAAAGTGCTGATTTCTGTGTGTGAGGCAGTTGACAGACCAAAGGCTGATGCAGGGGGCAGATTTAGTCATGTTTAGCCTCAAGGTGCACCCAGCCAAAGACCTTGCACTCTTATTTTTAAAATATATCACATCCCTTATTTATCTAATGACAGACTCTAGCTTGTTGTCAAAGAGCCACACATAAGCAACCTCGTATCCACCATTGACATGCAAAATTATAGCCTGCCAGGTGGTTCATAAATGGAATAAATGTCTTTCCAGCATTTTTCTTCAACACTGTGTTTAAATGAAACGTATGATGAGGCCTCAATCCATCATTATGACATCTCATCTGTGCAACAGCCCGTCAGAGACCCTCAGGGCTGGAGACTGTTGAAGTTTTTTTTTTTTTTAAGGCTCAACATCTACCCTTTATCTAAGCTTTTAACTGAATTTTTATTTTATTTCATTGTTTTTTATCACATTATTTATATGAAGTCCTTATATGTATTTTTATTCTTGTTGTTCTCGTGTTCTTATTGGTTTTAGGGTTATTTGATCCTTTTTTTGAACTTTTAATTTTAAACTCAGAGATCATCCTTGTCTTGCACTCTGTTCTTGTTCTATTAACTATTAATTGGATCAATTCCATTTCGGTCATGCAGGCAAACCAAAAGTCGCCACAGAGACTTAATTATACTAGAATCTATCATGACACTAGGAAGGTGTCATCCTCGACAAGCTGAACACAAACAATCACCTCTCACAGTAATTGGCGTGAGTTTGCAGAGGTGGGAACATTTTCTGTCGCCTTCTCTGCTGTTTTTAATGCTTACACAGCCACACTTGCCTTATCTCATGTGACCAAGAAAATTCAAAGCTATCAAATGCTTCCAGAAAAAAAGGGCCTGAAAATGAGTACAATTTCTCCTGGTTTCAACAAGCTATAAGTCAACTACCTGTAGGTGCTCTCTTTCACAGTAAGATCACTAGCATTAGTTTTCCTTTTAACAAAAATGGAGTCCGTGCTCGTACTCCAGCTCTTTTCAAGCGTGTGCCAGGCTTTGTGTGTGGGGAATACAATGACTGTAGCACTAGCTGGAAAGATTTTCTCATGAATAATCAGGATTTGAGGTTGTTGCACATTCACTTGTATGTTTTGAAGGATCTTTAATCTTTTGACATATTTTCGTACTTTATACCATTGAAATACTTCTCTACTGTGGAACATAATATTGATAGATGCCACATATTGTACTGATGGAAGTTGAGGTAGTTGACAAATAAGTTTTGAATTATGTCATGAGTTGCTAATGAGGAAAGATCTTGCTGACATTGGTAGATGTATAAGTATACCTGTTTGTCTGCATTTCATTTATGTTTGACTTGTAATTCGGAGTGGAACTGTATAAGCTCAGTTGGGCTTTGTTCCCCTCCTTGTACTGCATCATAATACATGTGCAGAACAAATAAACCTAAACCAAATAAGGAAGTGGAGGTAGAGATTTAATCATGAAAGGCACATTGTTTTCAGTGACTGCTGGATGTTTCTTGTAACATAAGATAAATTTGTTGAAGCTTTGTAAAGCTTCATGTTTATACAGTTACACTTAAAGCAGAACTCAGTAACTTCAGCTCGGGGCTCCCCCTAGTTGCGTCCTTTCACTGTCGTAAAGTTTGTACTCCCCCAACACCCCCACAGCAGACAGACGGCTTCTCTACCTGTCTTCCCCCTGTTCTGATCCTTGAATATATTTCTAAGCTTTTACTAGCTTGTTGATGCTACTTTGCTACGTTGGTAGCAGCTCGTCTCCCTCTGCTCAAAGCAGAGTCCTGTGTCTCCTGCAGCAGGACGTTTTAGCCGGGTTTTGCGGGTAAATATGCAGTGGATTATATTTTTCTCTGGTGTTGGCGGGTAGCGAGTAAGAAAACAAACTTTTATTTACTTTTTGCGGACATGAAAAGTGATTATTGAGCCTATTCAGCCGTGAGGCTTGGTGCTGCTCCACCCGACGCCGAGGCAGCGCAAGCTACGTGAACTCTGGTCTAGCAAAGAGTTGGTTTTGAGAGCCAGGAGTCGGTGTTTAGGTGGTGGGAAGCTAAAGAACTGTTTTTTAGTCTGGTTCTGGAGCAAACCAGTGCTGGAAGAAGCTCGGTGGATAGGGGACCTGAGTGCCGTAAAGCGATTTCTGTTGTCGCAAGATCTGTACCGGGTCTGCTCAGGCAGACTTGCAAGTGCCGCTTACAGACCAGAGACACCGGGGGCAGGCTAGGAAACATCTAATCGCTCTGTAAACACTTTGTTTAGCCCCACAGGGATTCTGAAAATCATTTACCGAGGTGAAAAAGTTACTGAGTTCTGCTTTAGGTTTCAAGCCTAACTTGGAACAGCTAAGCTGGAGCAAATGGCTATAAAGTAGTTATAAAACAATTGATGTGAGGTAAGAGATCCTGTTTTAGTAATATAAAGGTCAGAGATGCTGGTGCGGACAGAGAATAATGTAACATGCAGAGCAAAATAAATGGCTGATAATTTTAGTTGCACTGACCTTCATCATGAAGTGATACACAGCATAGAAATGTATGTGTATACATATATATATATATGCACCTGATTTAAATAAATGAGTCACTATGTAGAACTAAATGGGCTGTGGGATCCATTTGATTTAAATCAGTTTAAATCAAGCGTATTAGAGTAGGGACACAAAGAAAACCTGGAGGACTGTGGGTCTCGATGACCAAGGTTCCCCACTACTGGCCAACAATATCCAGTGTTATATTTATTTATCTATTTTTTAAAGACAAACTATCTCTGAACAATTCATAACACAAGACTGGAAATGATTAAAAACTAAATAGGAAGTTAAATTATTCAGTTTTTAAGACTATTTACATCAGTATGGGTCAGATGGTTGCAGGTCTGATTGGTTTGGAAACTTTGCAAACTTTCCATTAGTGTTAACATCTGAGGTCCACATATTTATACAATAATAAAGAGCACAAAACTGTGTTTGAGTTCAGATCAGTTTCTGAAGTAGCTTGTGAGTAAAATAACCAAGGCACACCTCGTAATTAATTTTGTTGTGCAAGGAAATGGAAAATTCAACTAAACAAATTAACAAGTAAATAAATAAATGAATGAGAAAATATATAAATAAATAAATAAATCAGTTTAAAAAAATACCTTGTGTTTTGACAAATAACATAATGGTGAATTAAATGTAGAAGAATTAAAGTTGTTTCTACTGGTTTTTCATTTAGAAATTACATTTTCTCCTCATGCAGGACACATTGTCTGCTTGTAAAAAAAAAAAAGAGGGCCTGGCTCGGTTCCTTAACTGAATATTGTGACATCTTCTTTCGTACACTGAGCATACTTTGAAATGACATTTCAGTTGTTGATGTGAAAAAACAAGTAAATATTAGAGTTATATGCTGGGAGTGTGAGCAACAGTACATCTGTGTTTACACTCCGGCAGTATAAAAACTGATGTGACAGACTGATAGGAAATACTACCAGACCAGATCGGCACAGTTGATTCTTCAGCTGACAGGGAGAGATCATGTCGGTGATCCCTACAATGACAGAGCTGAGAACAGTGCTCTACAGGCTACATCAGTGTCATGTTCTACAAGTACGCCAGACGCTATACTGTTTTTCAGTTTGAACATTATTTATAACCGTCTGTGTCAGCTGTGACAATGCAGTGTGTTATGGCTTTGTTTGGTTTCTTTCTGGTTTGCAATATGAGTACTCAGTTATCCCACGCCTGATACACTGACACTGCCGGTGAGCTAACCTTTACTGAGGTTTCGCCACTGCTGCTTTTCTTTTGTATGGCCGCCATTTCTAAACCTTGATCTGACAGACTTCTGCCTGAGTGAACCACCACACACCCCACCCTCGAGCCCCTACTCCCCTCTGGTGTGTCACTCGGCATGTCACTCAACTTGTTGTTATTATGAACACGATTTCTCATACCCAGCACAAAGTTGTGATTGTTCACGTCCTCTCTTAAATCAGTACCCTCACAAGGTCCTTGCACAGACCTTCTTTTCCTCCCCCACTTTGCCATTCGACCCCTAAGACGCATGATGCAACAGAGAGACTTGGATTTGCATTTGCACACGGCTTTGAAGCCCCTCTTAAAGTTCTTGTTGTAGTAGCCGTAGACGATGGGGTTCACGCTGGAATTAGAGAAAGCTAGCCAGTGGGCAAAGGGGAAGATGTAGCTGGTCAGGAGGTCCAGTTGGTCCCTGTCCAAGCCTCCATAGTCTGCCATCATCATAAGAGTCCAGAGTGGCAGCCAGGACAGCATGAAAAGCAAAGCCACCATGACGAGCATCTTTATCACCTTTATCTTTTTGTGGGATATCATTGGCTGACCGTGTCTCCTGCCTCCTGCCCGGGCTGCAGCATTTGCCAGCTGTGGTTCTCTGTTTGCGACCACAGAGGAGCAGAGTTTGACTCCAATGCTTACGTACATCAGCGTTATGACTGCCAGGGGCGCCAGGTAGATATGGACAAACAAAACTGCTGTGTAGACCTTCCTCATCTGAGGGTTGGCAAAGTTTTCATAGCAACTGTACAGGGGCAATGTGTTGTTGAAATCTTCATTGTACACCATGTAATGGAAAGGAACTTTCTCCACAGTCAGTGCCATTGCAGCAGGACACATGATCGCCAATGCTAACACCCAGATTGTCACAATGGCTACCTTGGCCACAAAGATAGTCAACTTGGGCTGCAGAGGAAACACAATACAACGAAACCTGTAATAGACAAAGTGACAAAGAGGAGTGGTGTGATTAGCATGGAGACAAAAGTACTTCAAATAAAGAAGATAATTAAAACAAAGATAAATACTGTCAATGTGTAACTTTGTAATACTTTGTGTTTAGACAAATGATATCGTTGGTTATTTGGGCAGGCCGGCATATCTTAGACTACTCAAAGGTTGCACTGGTTATTCACCCCTTTACTGGCCGTCCACACGGTACGGAATTACAGCAAAACTGCCAAAAAATATAAGATATCTTACTTTTTCAGTAATTGAAAAAAAAATTTCTTGTGCCCGAATAACAAGCAAAGTGAATATTCAGTGGTTGATTAATTTAGTTGCCTACCAGTTAAAGGTAGAGTCCAGAGTTCCCCCCCTGAAAATAAACGCTAGACTTGTGCAAGTGAAATCCATCTCAATCCACGCCTCTGGGCCTTTACTCTCATGTGGTAGAGAGTTTGTTTGCAACTCCCTCTCCCCCTGTCTGTAATTCGCTTTTTCCCTTTGTTTTGGTGTGTTTGGGACATTTCTGGGCAGAAATTTCTGTATATGTCGCCGGCCAATGACAGAGCTAAGTGCATGACGCTGTGTGGGGATAAGGTCATTTGCCCAGACGCCAGTCGCTCTCTTTCGAAATAAAAAAGAAAAACGGCTGACGCAGCGAAAAAAAGAAGTACTCTGCAGCGCAATCAGCTTTAGATAGTGCACATTGGAAAACCAGGGTTAATATTGGTTTGGTTTTCAGGTGCTTCCAACTTTGAAGGAGAGGCTTTAAGCCAGGGGCATCAAAGTGGTTCCAGAAAGGGCCGTGTGGCTGCTGGTTTTCTTTCCAACCAAGCAGTAGCACACCAGATTCCACTCATCTCGTCAAGTCTTCAGGTTAAGACTGAACTCACTTGATGAGATGAGTGGAGTCTGGTGTGCTACTGCTTGGTTGGAAAGAAAACCAGCAGCCACACGGCCCTTTCTGGAACCACTTTGACACCCCTGCTTTAAGCTGAATAGGCTGAAGAGCGATGTGGCCATAAGCCCGAGGGGCAGGGCACTCAGTTTGAACTGTTTACAAACAGAAATGGGGAGGAACTCCGGACTCTACCTTTAAATTATGTTGTGGTCTGTCAGGTGTCTGACCAGATCATACAATTACCTTTCAACAGCAATGGCTACCAGGGTGAAGACTGATGCAGACACAGAAACACCTTGGATAAATCCACTCATCTTGCACACCATGTTGGAGAAGGGCCAACCTGTGGAAATAATGACAACAAACATTTAACATCAAGGTGTTAGCAAGACCTAAATAAGAGGGAATACTAAGACATTTTCAGTCTTTCTTTTTGATTACTTTATGAATGACTGACAGCTGACTCCTGTTATTTGGGATTATAAAATAGCTAAGAAACATTCCAGCTTAGTTCAAATTCATGATGTTCAGCAGTGGATATCAACATCTACATTTTTGCCAACACATACACACTGGCCACTTTATTAGGTACACCTGTCCAACTGCTCATTCACACAAATTTCTAATCGGCCAATCACATGGCGGCAACTCAATGCATTTAGAAATGTAGACAAGGTCAAGACGATCTGCTGCAGTTCAAACCGAGCATCAGAATGGGGAAGAAAGGTGATTTAAGTGACTTTGAACGTGGCATGGTTGTTAGTGCCAGACGGGCTGGTCTGAGTATTTCAGAAACTGCTGATCTACTGGGATTTTCCTGCACAACCATCTCTAGGGTTTACAGAGAATGGTCCAAAAAAGAGAAAATATCCAGTGAGAAGCAGTTCTGTGGGTACAAATGCCTTGTTGATGCCAGAGGTCAGAGGAGAATGGCCAGAATGGTTCGAGCTGATAGAAAGGCAACAGTAATTCAAATAACCAGCTCCATTTTCTGTACCCGCTACACAACTCCACACAGCGCTGGAACCGTTGCGACTACCATAAAGTGCTGTGTATCAGAGCAAAGCTACGGTTTTCAGCTTTCAGAATCCATTGGAATTGCGTCAATAGCACAAACGGTCGAAGAGTTAGGGTAATTCAAAGATAGTGTGTCATTTTCTGTCACCGGCAACAGGTCCAATACCAAAAAGTGGCAGACAGTGATGCGCAGGTCGACCCGTGCTGGTCTTGCATGCTGCCCATGAATAAATTTTCACTTTAATTGCAGCAAGAGTAGACAGTTAAAAACCGACAAGCAACATTGCCCACCACACCTTTTTGAGTTATTTTACTTGCTACCATACGGACATACAGACAGATGGACAAACAAATACTGTGGATTTTTCTGAGAGACCATTTATCTGGTGATAGGGACGTATTGTTAGTGATGGTGTGTGTGTTTTGGCCAAGGGGTTTGTGCTCTCTGAGTGCTTTTCTAGTTGAATGATCCTGATGGATGAAATCATAATAGAAATGTCAATGAACATCAATAGGTTAGTCGCCGATTGGGGGCGCGTCACAGAGAAAACTGCTAAAAGTTCCGTTGTGTGTCTTTAATGCAGGTTATTGCACATTATGTTTTGGTAAATTGATGATATTACTATTATATTTTATATCTAAACATTTTCCACTGAAAGCATTTAAATAATCTTAACCTGTGCTTAAGTTATGTGATAACTAAAATAAGTTATTTTTGTTTAATTTCTTTATCAATATAATTTATTATTGTTTCTCAAGTTTTACTTATATCTGGTATTGCCCTTGGATTCAAGATATTAATGCAATCTGCAATCATGAGGTTTTTTTTTTTTTTTTTTTTTAAAGGGACCAAAAGTGTCGGTATTGGTATCAAAGAAAAAAGTACCATAAACTACTGGTACGGTATCGACATGAAAAATTTCGGTATCGCCCATCCCTAGCTTCTCTTTCAGATCCTACTGAGATTATTAGAGTTGGATTTCTTTGTTATTTTCACTATTAAATAAACTCTAGAACACATTAGATAATAGAAAAAATAAAGAAAAGTATCTGACTCAGTGAAGGAGGGACGGGGAGTGTTTACAGTTAATGTTTTAACCTGCGGGTCGGGTCGCGGGTTCTAGCCTACATCCACGGTTAGTCCAGATTTGACCGGCAGATAACCGTGGAAACGGGTTGGGTTTGGTAATCATCAAAACAGAATCAGATGGGTGCGGGTCGGTAGCCTAAACCTGGACCTGCAGCAGGACTTTGGAGGAAAGGTGATGTCACACAGACAGAGGCTGCAGCGTCACAGCGCATCCACGCTCATCCCGCTTATTGCTTCATGTCACTCAGACAAAACTCTTAAATTCACAAAGATAGTTGATGACAACCACATATGGGCAGAACACACTATATTCCACGTTTTACAATTGATTGTTTCCGCAGGTCTTGTTGGTGTCGTTCTTCACCGCAGTCTAACATGGACCCGCTGGTCTTTATTTCAAGCTAAAGCGCATCACGGCGTTCACGTGTTGAGGATGGATCAGAGCCAGTTAGCGATGAAGACTCGCCCTTTCTGTGGGCTTTTATCAGCATTATTCTCTGAGCTCCGTTAGGAGGGAAATAAACACAGAAAAGACACATTTGGGGAAAATCGTTCACATGCACCTGCAATGTTAGGCACATTGGTGCAACCATGAAAAAAAGTTAGGCGCAGTCTGGAGCCCTGAAGAAATAAAATTAACTTTTTTGATTTTAGCAAATGGCTGCAATGAAACAAAGAGTAAAAAGTTTAGGGGTCTGAATACTTTCCGTACCCACTGTATGTATGTATAAAGCCTGAGGAGTCACGTGACAATTCTGAGCGAAACGGAGTCGCGCTGCCATGATGTTTGTACAGATTTGACTGTCAAAACGAGAGCTGACGGGAGTTTTAACACTGGAGGGAAAAGGAGCAAAGGAGAAAAGCCGCACAGAAATAATTTAATGTCTAGCACAAAGAAGACTTATTTAGAGAAACTAGGGGACATATCCGGACTGGGCCTATCTGAGCTGGATGGCTCAGAGTGGGACAGTAGTCTGGACCGCTTACCTCCGTCCTCCATGGAGACATGCGGCTGATGCATTGTGAATTATTTAGTCTTTACAATCAGTTTGTAACGTGGTAATATTTGTAATTTTGCTCTGTTAATGTTAGAGAAGTGTTATTCTGCCTTTTACACAGTTAACTGTTATGCTGCTAGTTAAGAAAACATTTGTGAGCTGTCAGTAAACATGTAAGGAGGACGATATTTAACGTGGTTTCAATCATTTATTTATAAAATAGAAAACAGTGATTAGTGTGTCTGATTCGTGAAAGACCAAAATAAGCTGTCAGGCAGGCAGTTGTCAGTGGTGTCGAACATCACGAGGAAATGACAGATAAAAGAAAGTAACTGCAATTTTCATCAACTCATTTTAGCTTCAGTGCTCGTCTTGTCAACACCAATTTAGCATACATTTGCAAATGCACAGCAAACAAGGACGATCTTATCCAGGGTCGTAGTGTCCGGTTCATTCTCACAGCAAAGCAGCATTTTCACAGACACACTGGTATGACTGGAATATTGTTTACTGGTTCCTGCAAACACATGACATGTTCCACATGACTGCTGCCAGCTGAGCACGGCCGTGTGTGAGGGAAGGATCTAGCGGCCACATCGTACTGATTGATTCCTCATTATTAAAACTATCTGCAAGGACAGAATCACGGGAGTAGTTTTTTAAGGATACCACAGTTATCAGTCACAAAGGGATCACTAGCTGGAGAACACACGGCATGCTGCATGTTGCTAATCTCTTTCCTTCAGACTGCAGCTGTCAGCCACTTGGCCCCTGTCACTTCAGCAGTTTAGAATCTGATTTTTTTTCTTTTTCTTTTTTTTTCTTCAAACCGGAGATCTTGAAAAACCGTAACTCGCCCTTGTTTGTCTTTTTTTTTTTTTTTTTTTTTTTTTTTTTTTTTTATCATCTTGACTGTGCGAAGAGCTGGCACAGTCCTTCACTCAACATTATAACCCAGCATCTCCAGTCACGACCAACGTAGCTCAGTAAGCGTACAAGAAACATGCCGGTGTTGTGCCCAAAAGAGACTGCTTGCCCAAAATCGACTTCCCTCGTCGGGACGGCGCGTAAGCGCGCATGCACGCTCGTCGGGGACGCGCGGAGCGTATGCTCCAGCTCGTCAGCGGAGGACTTGGACTGCAGCCGTGGGTTCTCCTGTAAAAGTGACCTTCATCAAAGTCTGATGCTTCTCCACCGTACTGAGGTGCTCACCGAGTGCCCACATGATACGTGCGGACCGGAGCACGGAATCCATGAATGGCTTGGCAGCTACGAAGCTGCCGCCCAGACCAGTGCTTAGTGACGGGGGAGACGCTCTACAAGCTCCCGCTTCTCGTTGGGGACAAAAACTGGAGAGTGCGGAAGTCAGTGTCCAAACATAAGCAGCTACTCTCCAAAAACACCCGAAAGAGATGCTAGATTTGTCGCTTGTCGTTCTGACAAAGAGAGTCTCTAAGTGGGTCGGCTAATACAGTTGTTTTCTGTTTTTTCTTTACACATCAATCAATGAATTTGTCAATACAGACACACACACACATATGTATATATATATTTGGGATGCATGATATTGGAATTTTAGTTGATATCTGATATGCCGATATTTTAAAACTCGTGGCCGATAGCCGATATCAGTACCAATATTAAAACTTAAAAATAAGTCTCAGTAACTATATATATATATATATATATATATATATATATATATATATATATATATATATAATCTTTGGCTGTCACTTTTCAGCGGACTGCCTGCCAAAAGTGACTGCCCTGTATCGCAGGTCATATTTGGCAAGCAGTCACTTTTTGGCAAGCAGTCATTTTTTGGCAGTACTGCCAAAAAACGACTGCCTGCCAAAAAGTGACTGCCCTTTACCGAAAGGTCATTTTTGGCAAGGAGTCACTTTTTGGCAAGCAGTCGTTTTTTGGCAGAACTGCAGAAAAACGACTGCCTGCCAAAAAGTGACTGCCCTTTATTGCAGGTCATATTTGGAAAGCAGTCACTTTTTTGGCAAGCAGTCGTTTTTTTTGCACTACTGCTGAAAAACGACTGCCTGCCAAAAAGTGACTGCTTGCCAAGTATGACCTGCAATAAAGGGCAGTCACTTTTCGGCAGGCAGTCCGCCGAAAAGTGACTGCCAAAGATCAACTGAGATTTGTATATATATATATATATATATACATATATTTTGTGTTTTAATTAAATTCAAGAAAAAAACATACATATCTAGATAGAGGGTGGTCCTTCGAGCTTTGATGGGAAACAGCTGGTGAGTCACATCTTTTTAATTTTTATTTCAGATACAATTCACAAAGCAGTTTTCATCTTTCTTCATGTGCCTCAGTTCTTCTCTGGCACGGAAAAAAAAAACCACAAGCAAATTAAATTTGCTTGTGGTATTTTTGCCGTTTTTGCCATTTACGTCAACCTTTTGTTACTTGCATCTTCTTAATGAAAATTAAAAATACCGATGGAAACCCTGGTGAGTAGTTTTGGAAACTCAGTATGCCAAATGAATGTCATTGTCACTCTGTTTCACCTGAGGTTGGTTAAAAAAAAAAATTCAACTTAGAGGAATCTGTCATTTCAGAACATAGTTTTAAGAGAAGTTTATCAACTTCTCTCTGAGTTACCATTTTCGCAATGTAGAAGAGTTTGTGAGTTCCAGTAATCCTAGGAGCACGTTGTTTCACAGGGGGACCTTGAGAAAATTATCCACGCTTTTATTTCTTCAAGATTTGATTATTGTAACAGCAGGTTTTCTTGCCTGAATAAGAAGGAACTGGCTCGCCTACAGCAATGTCCAGAACTCTGCTGCAAGGCTTCTGACGCGCACGAACAGGAGAGCCCATATTGCTCCCATTCTGAAGTCCTTGCATTGGCTCCCTGTTGATTTTAGGATAAATTTTAAAATCCTTGCCCTTACTTTTAGGGCCCTTCATGGTCAGGCGCCTGACTACATTGCTGGCCTGATCCAGTCTTATACCTCTGACCGTAGTCTGAGGTCTTCAGGCCAGAAGCTGTTAATGGTTCCTCAGACATGCTATAAAACCAGTGGAGACCGTTCTTTTAAGGCAGTGGCGCCCCGTCTCTGGAATGAGCTCCCTCTGTCCCTTCACTCTTTGGACACAGTGGACACTTTTACAAAGCAATTAAAGACTCTGCTGTTTACACAGGCTTTTTAGGGCACACAGTCCACCTACACACTCTGCTTATTTATTGTTTTATTTGATTTTACCTATATTTTTTAATGTTTTTTGTATGTATTATGAGAAGCACTTTGTGACGCCTGTCTGTGAAAAGCACTATACAAATAAAAGTTACTTACTTATTACTTACTAGGGGCTAAGTTGTTGGAGGCTTGTTGCTCCGAGTAAGGTGAGCCAAGGCAAAACGGTCCACAGGTGAGAGACTAGACAAAATGCGGCTCATAATACCCCTATGATGAGTGACAATGTTGGATTCAGGTTTCCCTCACCAAGACGTGGGTCACCGGAGGCCCCCTCTTGAGCCAGGCCTGAAGGTCCTTGGACAGTGTTAAAGAATGATTTTACTGAGAACTAATGCATTCTGCTGAAGGACTTCAGTCCCCCACCCAGTGTAACCCTGATTGATGTTTTCTTATTGGACTTTTGTGCTCATCAAAAATTGCCTATGACAAACACCATGCTCAAGATTAAGAGTGTCCATGGTACCATGACACTCTAAGCTATAGTTTGATGATTGACTTTGTAGTTGTGTCATTGGAATTGCAACCGCATGTCTTGGACATTCAGGTGAAGAGAGAGGCAGAGCTGTCAACTGATCACCAAATGATTAGGTAGGATACCAAATGTGTTGACAGGCGAGACAAATGGCTTTTGAGTTTTTAGACCCCCACCAAACATCGGACATCGGAGAGACGTGCAGATTATTAGTATTAGGTCGGCCCGTCAAAGACCACATGTAGGCTTCAGTGTGACGTGCAAAATAGGGCAGAAATATGACGTCTAAATTGGACCTTTTTGAGACGTCATAATGACGTTCAGAATTTGGACGCCATCTGAAGACCAAACCTAGACGTTAAAGTAACGTACAAAATGGATCCAAGTTTCAAACGTCATTATTGGACCTCTTTTACACATTAAATTGCCGTTCAAATAAGTATCTCCTTTGGACGTCTATCAAGGACCACATCTAGACGTCATTATTGGACTTGTTTTAGACGTATAGCTGACGTTTACATTTACATCTCATCTGGATGTCATTCAATGACATGTAATCTATAGATCATAGGTTGAAGCCCAGCTCTGTACCAATCTCTTCAATAAAATTTTCTATCTTATTAGAATCTCCCAACCCTCCCAATATATGCGGATATACTGCCCTATTTTTGCTTATATTAGATCTTATCCCAATTAACGTTCCATTTTTCTTGCCTCCTCTCCATTTCAATTTTTTTTTCTGTATGTAAATTCAACTACACATTATTGATGGCATACAGACGTCCTCTGTGGCAGAGGAGCTTGAAACACTGCTCCATCAGTCCAATGATCCTGGGTTCAATCCCAGCTGGTAAAAATTCACCACTGTCTTACTAGTTCAGTTGGCCCGTGCACCATAATTTCAACCCTAACCCAACAAGTGAATAAGTGCAGAATTTGCACGTCATGTGAACCTTCAGATTGGAGGTCGGCAAGACGTCAGGATTGGACCTCCACGCGACGTCTGAAAAAGACGTAATGAAATCTTTTCATTCTGCACCTTCACCTGCACCTGATTTGGACGTCGAAAAAAAATTCTGTCAAATGTACGTCATTTAAACGTCTCATTGCGCAGTGGGGATGTCATCATTCAATCAATAAGCACGGGCTGTTCAAGACAAATGGATGGGTTTTTTCAGTCTTGTCCGTTCCATGGGTGACTACATTTTTTATTTTTTTTGCCAGAGCATTTAATTACAGTATTTGGCTGCAATCGGGGTGCGAAGGAGATTTTAAGCAACATAGTAAAAAAGCAACATCATCCACACTGCCTTTAATTGGAAACAGCATGTTTAAAAGCCTGTGTGCGGACAACAGACAGACACTAGAGAGAAAAGAGAGGAGGTACAGCTGGGTGAGTGCCAGATCCCCGGGCAGGGGCTCAGGAGATGGTGGCTGCGGGAGGTGTGGCTACCGGGAGCTGGAGGGTGGCCGTGGACCCTAGGAGGAGGCCTACAGCCTGAGACGCATTAATCTTTACATCTTTTCAACAACTGAACCAGGCAGGCCTGCACAATCCAAATCAAACCCCTGATACAAAGAAAGCAGATGAGGAGGAGAATGGTGCTCGAGACAAGTCACCAATCAGCGGTGCTAAAACAACAGAGTAGATTGTACCCTGCTTCTGCTGCATAATGTATTGTTTTATTCTAGCAAACACTCAGGGCTTTATAGTGATTGAGGTCAGATCATTTTAACAGGTAATGTTGCTGATGTAATTGAATATAGCACCGTTAGCGCTGTTGCCTCATATACTGTAGGCTCAGGAAAACCTAGAAATCCTTCTTATCTTAACAAAGTCCACCGCAACAAGCAGATTTGTGACCTGAAACTTGATCATATGAGGAAGACCTGTTACTGTATGTTTACATGTGCAGAAACACTGCAGAGAACATATGTGTTCAGTGATCTGAAGAGTCCTTGTTTATTTTGGAAGAAGTGATGTCTGGTTCTAAGTGCCAAAGGTAAAAAGGACATTAAGGTTGTTATACAGAAAAGATGCAAAGGCAAGTGTCTGTGATAGAAAGGGAGTACAAAGTGTCATGTTAGAAGGTGAGATTTTTTTGGGGGAGCTAGGTGGTTATTTCAGCATGATAATGCCAGACCTCATTCTGTATTTACACACCATAGAAAGAGCAGTGGTAGCCAAAGTCGGGGGGCTGCTACCTAGGGGGTGTGTATAAATGAACACGGCCAGTATGAATGTTCCCCAAGGTTGCTGGCAAGAACTTCGATGGAAGTAGATTTTGCATCTCAGCTGTTACTCAGAGATAACTTTTGCTTTTAGCTTCTTTTTTTATCACTAAGTTACTGCTGTTATATCTAACTCTGCTTCGGGAAAGGACATTTCTGAATGTGCCCTAAGATAAGATGGTTGCTCTGCAAACATGCCCAGAGCATGATGCTGTGCTTAATGATGCAGACGAGACGCGAGCACTGTTTGGCAATCAGACTTGGGGTGTAGGTTGGCTTTAGCCAAGGTCCTTTGGTACAGCAGAAGTACCCACACCCAATAACAGCCACTACAGCTTTCCTGTCACTGCTCTAGTCCCTGTTTTTTTTGCCTCCTGGACTATCTGACATCTGAACATTACATATGGAGGTTAAATTGTCCATAAGAGACCTGAAGCTAATTTCATTGAAGATTTTGATTGTGTTTGATTTAAATAATCACCATTTTCAGTCTGATCTATTCAATACACCTTAAACAAAGGATTTTTTTTTCCTTCTAGTATGTTTTCAGGTTAACAATTTGCAATCCCAAACCATTCAAGTCACTGCAAGAGACCAGAGAGCTGAGTGTAAAACGGAAGACGTGTTTAAATCATTGTAGATCTGCAATAATTCTAGTTACATAATAGGGATGTAGAGATTCACCGATCTGAATCGGTGGTCTGACACAGACGCGTGAGATGCGACTGCACCGGTAGCTTCAGTGTTCATTGGATACAACTGGCGGCTAATTTCTAAACGTATCTTTCTTAGTGTGTCTGAATTGGTAAAAACCCATAGTTACACCAGTTCTTACATAGTTTGTCTCCTCGTCACACATATTTCCGAGACACCTTGAACGTACCATCACTATTAAGTTTAATTTTTAAAACATGGAGCCGGCTGGCGCAGTTGCAGCAAGTAAACAGCAAACACGGAGGGGGAGACAGCAGGTGGAAAGGACATGTTTAGCATCTCTGAGGACACAAGTCTAATGTCTGATACTTGAAAGATGGAAAACTTGACAAGAAATCCGTGGTTTGAAAACAATGTTGTGCAGCTACTGTATAAAAGATATCAGCAGCATGACGAACATGCGAGGTGGGCGGCATGGTGTGGATACTGCCCCCCCCCCCCCCCCCCCCCACCACATCATCAGATGATTCTACCGATGAACATAAATATGAGGTCACAAAGCAGAACTGGTGATAAAATGATCTCGTTTTATTCTTTAACAAAACTCAATTTCTACAGCATCTCTGTCTGTACCAGAGTGAACTGCATCAGTTTAAGAGGATTTATTAGTTTGTTTTATAGAAAACATTCAAAAACATAAGTATTAAAAACATCCTTCACAAGGAAAGGAGAAGGTAAAATAATTGTGATGATTCTAGAAACCAGATGGAGACTTGTAAATTATTTGTTTTGTGTTGAATTTTGAATCGCAAACGAATTGAATCGAATCAAATTGTATAAAGTCAAATCATTAATGTATCGTATTGATGGCAGCATATTGAGATGCGTATCAAATCGGCCTCCTTGGTGGGGATTCACATCCCTATTACATAATACTTGACTAATTTTCAATGGCTTCTAATAAATGATTTACTGTACTGGAAAAATTTGTACTGTGGAAATTGCAGTGAATGAAGAGAGAAGCAATATCGGTGTTTCGTTTAATTTCAGCCACACAAATACACAAGACCTCTACAAGGCAGAAAACGTGGGAAACCTGTTCCTTGGGGGGAACCCCGTATCTTAAAGTAACAGTGTCTTAGAGATCCTGAATACAGGCTGTGTTGCAGATTATGAAGACGCAAGGAACATAGACATGAAGCAGCACGAAAGTGCAGAACAAAAAACACTAATGCTGTCTGATGAATTATGTAATTACAGTCCACTACAATATAAAGCATTCTGAGTAGGCTACATGGTCCATTTACACGTTTTCATTCTGGATTTAAACTTGGCATGAGTGACTGCATAACACTGCTTATCTTGGCTGAAGAGAGCAGATCTATGCACATAGTTACAGCATTGCCATAGTAACATTATAGCTGCTGCAGCAAGTGACAGTCCTGAAGATTCTATGCAGCGGAGAGAGTTGGGGTGGCAGTGGCTCAGGTGGTAGAGCAGGTCAGCCAATGATCGAAGGATCAGCCGTTTGAACCCCGATCCCCCAGAAATCTGTTGTGTCCTTGGGCAAGACACTTAAACCCCTTTGCCTCCAGTGGGGGCACCACTGGTCAGTGTTGTATAGTAATGAAGTAAAAAATACTTACTTTACTTAAGTAGTATTTTTTTATATTTGTATTTTACTTTACTACCTCTATTTCTGATGACTTTTACTTTTACTTCACTACAATTTCTGAAAAAAATCAATACTTTTACTTTGTTACATTTATCTGAGCATCCTCATCTTTGTTCAGCAGCATGTGAAAGGCTCTTTAGTATCGCTGGTCTGGTCTTCAGCCCAACAAAAGTGAGACTGAGTTATTGCCATTTTGAGAACCAGCTTTTTTTAGATGGTTAAACAAAAAGTTTTTCAGGGTTCAGTAATGACTGGATGGACAGTTCAAGTGCTGTTGCACTGCAGTCATGTTAAAGTTCAACCACTCAAGTTTTTTGTTTTGTTTGCATCACCTCCGAGCACAAAGAGTTTATTAGGAATTATTTTCTATTGAATGCACATGGATATGAATGTTAGTAGGCATGCGTGCATGCAGGCATGTAAGGATAAGGATAAGTTTGTGTGTATTTTTGTATATGGTTGGGTTTATGTAAGGAGGTATTGAAGCTCCTTTAAACTTTGCAAATTAAACAAAACTTAAAACTAAATTAAACAGGAATAAAGAAAATGCTAATCTCAAATTTCTTATTGCTTTTTATTAACAGTACTTTTTATTTTTGATCCTTAAGTACAGTAAATACAAGCTACTTTTTTACTTTTACTCAAGTAATCTAACAGGCGACTTTTACTTCTACTTGAGTAATTTTCCAGTAAGGTACTTTTACTTTTACTCAAGTATGGCTTTTGGGTACTTTATACAACACTGCCACTGGTGTATGAATGTGCGTGAATGTTCCCGTGGTGGTCAGAAGGGCGTGAAATGGCTGCCACCTCTTCCATCAGTCTGTCCCCGGGCAGCTGTGGCTACATATGTAGCTTACCATCACCAAGTATGAATGGGGAGTGAATGAATAATGGATCTACTGTAAGCGCTTTGAGTGCCTTGAAAAGCGCGATATAAATCTAATCCATTATTATTATTATTATTATTATTAAGAGGTCACGACACCAGCAACATTTTAAACATTTCCAGGTGAAAGAAAAAGCAACCTTTTTTGAGAAATTTGCTTTAACATTTGGCCTTTGTCAGATTAATCAGAAAACGACCGGGACAATGAAAAAACAAAAAAAAAAATTTACCTATCTTTCTCCAGGTAAACAAGCTCCTTAGTGTCTAAAGGCGCTTTCGGACTGTAGGGACCTTTTGGAGTTCCTAAAACTTTTTCAGGAAACAGGCCGTTTTTTTTGCATATTCAGACATATAGGAACTAGGGACCTCAGACCTCAGTTCCTGTAGCCCTTTTAGCTCCTACTCCGAGGTAGGGTCTTTTCGGGGTTCCATAGGAACTGAAATATGTAGATGTTTGGTGATTGGTAGAACTGGCAAACTGCCCCTCTTGCGTGATTTCTGCTTCTTCCGCCCCCCCCCCCCCCTCCCCCTATTTAAAAAGTCCAACAGCTGTTGACCAGTTTATCGAGATCGTAATAACAACAAGAACTATTACAATAGAAGTGTACCAATTCATTATTAAATCGATCACAATGGTACACATCCCAAATCGATAACTATTTTAAAACTGTCCAAAAGCAATTATTTTCATACTAACCCAAATACAGCTGTGTGGCAGATGAATCTGCGGCTGCCGCCCGGACACTTTAGTGGACGGACCGGCCGCTAAAGTGTCCGGGCGCACTTCAACGAAAGGTAAACAAGACATTAGTAGGGCAGCTTTCAAATGGGGGGCTGTTCTATTACGTGATACAAATGACCGTGATGATGGAAAGCTGTTAAGCTAGCCTTTATAATAGCTTTGAATATAAGAGATGAGAAACCTGTTTTGTATTAGATCCGCTGGGGCATAAATTTGTCACTGTTGCAGACGATTGTGTCAAACATGGTCCCTATCAAGGTCCTCCCTCATGTGCGAACACAAACTGATGGTGAAGGGTAGTTCTTAAAACTAAACTCCAGACAGGTAGTAGGATGGGTACCATTCACATTTGAATCAATATGGTACCAACTTCCGGGACTTGTGAATCAGTACCAGTACTAAACAGTACAAGTTTTTGATACTTTTGTGTGTGTTTACATGGCAATAACAGACTTATTTCTGATTCTCAAGATATAATTTTTCAGTACTACAGGGAGTGCAGAATTATTAGGCAGATGAGTATTTTGACCACAACATCCTCTTGATGCATGTTGTCTTACTCCAAGCTGTTTAGGCCGAAAGCCTATGTCAATTAAGCATATCAGGTGATGTGCATCTCTGTAATGACAAGGGGTGTGGTCTAATGACATCAACACCCTATATCAGGTGTATTAGGGAAACAGAATTATTAGGCAACTTAACAATGAAACAAATATATACCCATTTCAATTATTTATTTCAACATTCACAAATATACATTTCTGACATTCAAAAGCCAAACAAAAACAAATCAGTGACCAATATAGCCACCTTTCTTTGCAAGGACACTCAAAAGCTGCCATCCATGGATCCTGTCAGTGTTTTGATCTGTTCACGATCAACATTGCGTGCAGCAGCAACCACAGCCTCCCAGAAACTGTTCAGAGAGGTGTACTGTTTTCCCTCCTTGTAAATCTCACATTTGATGAAGGACCACAGGTTCTCTATGGGGTTCAGATCAGGTGAACAAGGAGGCCATGTCATTAGTTTTTCTTCTTTGAGACCCTTTCTTGCCAGCCACGCTGTGGAGTACTTGGATGCGTGTGATGGAGCATTATCCTGCATGAAAATCATGTTTTTCTTGAAGGATGTGGACTTCTTCCTGTACCACTGCTTGAAGAAGGTGTCTTCCAGAAACTGGCAGTAGGACTGGGAGTTGAGCTTGACTCCATCCTCAACCCGAAAAGGCCCCACAAGCTCATCTTTGATGATGCCAGCCCATACCAGTACCCCACCTCCACCTTGCTGGCATCTGAGTCGGACTGGAGCTCTCTGCCCTTTACCGATCCAGCCACGGGCCCATCCATCTGCCCCATCAAGACTCACTCTCATTTCATCAGTCCATAAAACCTTAGAAAAATCAGTCTTAACATACAGGGGGTGGACAATGAAACTGAAACACTTGGTTTTAGACCACAATAATTTATTAGTATGGTGTGGGGCCTCCTTTTGCGGCCAATACAGTGGTAATTCGTCTTGGAAATGACATATACAAGTCCTGAACAGAGGTCAGAGGGATTTTAAGCCATACTTCTTGCAGGATAGTGGCCAGGTCACTACATGATGCTGGTGGAGGAAAACGTTTCCTGACTCGCTCCTCCAAAACACCCCAAAGTGGCTCAATAATATTTAGATCTGGTGACTTTGCAGGCCATGGAAGATGTTCAACTTCACTTTCATGTTCATCAAACCAATCTTTCACCAGTCTTGCTCTGTGTATTGGTGCATTGTCATCCTGAAACACTGCACCGCCTTCAGGATACAATGTTTGAACCATTGGATGCATATGGTCCTCCAGAATGGTTCGGTAGTCCTTGGCAGTGACACGCCCATCTAGCACAAGTATTGGGCCAAGCGAATGCTATGATATGGCCGCCCAAACCATCACTGATCCTCCCCCATGCTTCACTCTGGCCATGCAACAATCTGGGTGGTACACTTCTCTGGGGCTTCTCCACACTGTGACTCTCCCGGATGTGGGGAAAACAGTAAAGGTGGACTCATCAGAGAACAATACATGTTTCACATTGTCCACAGCCCAAGATTTGCGCTCCTTGCACCATTGAAACTGACGTTTGGCATTAGCACAAGTGACCAAAGGTTTGGCTATAGCAGCCCGGCCGTGTATATTTACCCTGTGGAGCTCCCGACAGACAGTTCTGGTGGAAACAGGAGAGCTGAGGTGCACATTTAATTCTGCCGTGATTTGGGCCGCTGTGGTTTTATGTTTTTTGGATACAATCCGGGTTAGCACCCGAACATCTCTTTCAGACAGCTTCCTCTTGCGTCCACAGTTAATCCTGTTGGATGTGGTTCGTCCTTCTTGTTGGTATGCTGACATTACTCTGGATACCGTGGCTCTTGATACATCACAAAGACTTGCTGTCTTGGTCACAGATGCGCCGGCACGACGTGCACCAACAATTTGTCCTCTTTTGAACTCTGATGTGTCACCCATAATGTTGTATGCATTGCAATGTTTTGAGCAAAACTTTGCTTTGACTCTGCTAATTGAACCTTCACACTCTGCTCTTACTGGTGCAATGTGCAATTAATGAATATTTGCCACCAGGCTGGTCCAATTTAGCCATGAAACCTCCCACACTAAAATGACAGGTGTTTCTGTTTCATTGTCCACCCCCTGTATTTCTTGGCCCAGTCTTGACATTTCAGCTTGTGCGTCTTGTTCAGTGGTGGTCGTTTTTCAGCCTTTCTTACCTTGGCCATGTCTCTGAGTATTGCACACCTTGTGCTTTTGGGCACTCCAGTGATGTTGCAGCTCTGAAATATGGCAAAACTGCTGGCAAGTGGCATCTTGGCAGCTGCACGCTTGACTTTTCTCAGTTCATGGGCAGTTATTTTACGCCTTGGTTTTTCCACATGTTTCTTGCAACCCTGTTGACTATTTCGAATAAAACGCTTGATTGTTCGATGATCACGCTTCAGAAGCTTGGCAATTTTAAGAGTGCTGCATCCCTCTGCATGATATGTCACTATTTTTGACTTTTTGGAGCCTGTCAAGTCCCTCTTCTGACCCATTTTGCCAAAGGGAGAAAGTTGCCTTATAATTCTGTTTGCCTCATACAACTGATTTAGGATGTTGATGTCATAAGACCACACCCCTTTGTCATTCCAGAGATGCACATCACCTGATATGCTTAATTGGTAGTAGGCTTTGGGCCTATACAGCTTGGAGTAAGACAACATGCATAAAGAGGATGATGTGGTCAAAATACTCATTTGCCTAATAATTCTGTACTCCCTGTATATTAAAGCAAAATCCAACTTTTTTCATTCTATGTGGAGTCGGTACTGGTCTGTCTGGTACTGTACACAGAGGGAAACTTCAATAATTTAATAAGAAAAAAGATGGAATGTTGTCCGACACTAAACTGATGCTGTTGCAGCATTTTGCACAGAGGTAGGATGGAGGTTGTGAGCCTGTGAACTGATCAAGCCCAGTTTACTAACTTGGTGCACAGTTTTTGCCTCGCTGGATTAACCAAACAAACTGCTTCAAAGAGAGACTGAATGACTGATTCAAGTATTGTGGCTGGTGCACTCACGTGAGGAAACATTACGCTGTGATGAGTTTAATAAGATGTGGGATGCGAAGGAGGGAGGGAGAGACATCACCTGCTCGTCAAACCAGTTTACTGTGTTGGTTGATGGCAAACTCAGTAAGGATTTTTGTCATACTGAGTTCTTGAACGGCAATTTGTGAACCCCGCTGGTTATTATCTGCTCCTCGATTAGATTGTTCTGCCGCTGAGGTGCTAACTGACTTCTACCTCTTCTTTCTGCTGACTACAGATGAAGCATTGGGAACGGAGCTTTTAGAAGAATATTGTGTTTAATTAGCTGCTTCCTCAGGTTAGACGCTGCTTGTCTTGCTTGTTTTGCATCTCAGCCAGAAAAGTGCTTTCGATCAGCTGCTTGTTCTGACTGTGCAATGTGACGTTCATGTCCAGCATAGAAATCACCAACTCCTCCACTCCCTCACAGTAAAAAAGGATACATTTAGGTACTGAAACATGATACCATTTGATTTTACATGAATCGGTACTAGGTAGTACCAACAGAGTTTGGTAGGTACCAATAAAAGTACAGAATTCAGTACAAATCCCTATTAGTGCATCCTCTTCCCAATGGCAAATCTCATCTTTCTCTAGAGTTTCAGAGGGATTTAGCTCAGGACTCTGGTGGTTACTTTGACTGCACATTTCATCTTTGCTTTCAGACAATCTTTGTATTGCTGGATGTGGATGGATTACTGGTTCCTCCTGGCCTTGTGCCATCAACTGCAAACTGCTGCAGGTCAGCTCAAAACTATTTCTTTTGCATAATCTGTACCAACTCTTCTGCCTGCCCCACTAGTTTATTTTCAGCACCTCGTGCAAGAAGAAATAAAGCTTTGGGACCCTGAAATCAAAACCCTGAAACTATTCACAGCTGCACATCACTGATCTGATTAACAAATGCTGGTGAAGCAACAATTTCCAGCAGACAAACTGCAGTTCCATGTGTTAGAAGTCTCAACATGTTGGTGGCTGAAGTTCCAGTAAACAGAAGCTGCAGACAGGAGAACTTTACTGGCTCCCACTGGTAAGTCCGACCTACTTTATCCACTTCCAATGTAATTCTGTAGGAAAATTACATAAATTAACAGCGTCCTTACTTGCTTTTAAACATTAGCTGGCAATACAACTTGAAACCTGAGTCATTACTGTTCATCTGTAAAGGTAACTTAAAACTGACTTCCATGTAAAATGAGCTGCAGAGGTTATTGTGCTGACGTCACGTCCTGTTGTGACAAGCAGTGCAACAGTCTGGTCAAGGGTGCTGATGGATACAGGCACGCTTGTATTTATGACATACAGTCGTCCTCAAAATTATCCCCACCCTCCAATTAAAGAAAATGCTAAATTCATAAAAGTAATTCAAATAACAAGAAACTAAAGAAACTAATAATAAATACAATTTTACAAAATAATAAGAAATTAGTGAAACAAGTTGCTTTTGAATTGTGGGTGGAAATAATAATTTTTAAAAAAAACAAATAAGACCCATTAGAACACCTTTCCCATGAAGAGTGGACCAACATACCTGTCAACACGTGTAGAAGTCTTTTGGAACATTAGAGGAAACACCTGATTGCAGCGATTGCCTCAAAGTGTTGCTCAACAAAATTTTAGCTTCGAAGCCCCATCATGCTTGTTTACTTGTTTTATTTTTTTGTGTTTGTTTTCAATATTTCTTTCAAACCAGGATTCAAAATAAATCTCACGATTTCCATAGAATTTGTATTTATCATTTTGTGAATTTCAACTCCTTTCACTGACAGCTAATTTTTTTCCTTTTTTAATTGGAGGGTATGAATAATTTTGAGGATGACTGTACATCATCATGAAGAAAGTTTTGGTCAATTAAACATGGCAAAAAATGTCAAAATAGTGTAATCAGCCCTTTAAACTCTGTAATTCAGATCATCAGGTACAGTAGCATGTTTTTTTCTTTGCATTTAAAAATGTTTACAATAACAACCATTGTCTATATTGTTCAATGGAATTACTGTATAACATTTGAACTAAAGTATCTGTATAGATTTATCATCACAGTGCTGTTTGCAGGATATATGCTGCAGACAAGGCCATACGTTTGAGGTTTAACATTGATACAGAAGCGTGAACAAATTTAGTAAAAGAAAAAAAAAAAAGCTGGAATTTTAGTGTTATCAAAAAGAAGAGTAACATGCAAAAGGTTTGTGCTCCCTGATTCTATTAAAGCTTCTGAAATTATTAATGAGAATCCATCCACCAAGCTGAAAACATAAATGTAATTACAAGATGTGACATTTCCTAAAGGGTGTGTTGTAAAACTGGCAGGGTACAAAATAGTTGCTTCTGGTCTTTCTTATTCATTTTAATATTTTGAAAGTGCTGAAGGGATATGTCACGTTTTTGCTTTGCACTTTAAAATATTAGTTGATTTATATTTTCACTTGCATGCCACTATACAATTACCATAATGAGATTTCTCTTATCTGTTTTATTTTTCACAGAATAAAAAGATCCTCTGTAAAGACATGTTTGTCTTGTTTGATTACAAGACAAACATGTAACTGAACAGACACGACTTCTGTCTGAGAGGGAAAAATACAGGAAGACAAAGACTGCATCACCATGGTTTTGACATTGAGCACGTGCAATTGATAATTAGCTGAGAGGAGATAAGTGAGGGTTTATTTTGCTGAAAGATTTTGTGTGTGTTCGTTCTTGGTTAAAGAATGATGCTGCAAATTCTCTCGTATCAAAATACTTATTCTTGGGAATAGATTTTTTTTTTTTTACAGAGCAGCTCTGGGTCAGGCTTCTCCTAACCACAACAAAAATGGGTCAGGACACGAAGTCTGACAACATATTTTTCCCTCGCTCCGAGTATTTATACTGATACTGATATACTGATTTTGGTCCAGTGCCTGACTCAATCCACTTCTCTCGCATGTCTGGACTCTGATGACTGCTCCATCTGTAAACACAGTTTACAGCCTTGTTGTGTGCTGAGGGAGTATGTCATTTTTATGCTTTGCACTTGAAATATTAATTTACATTTTCAACTGCATGTCACTATACGATTACCATAATGACATTTTTTCTGTTTAATTTTTCACAGTCAGACACATGACAAACATCTGAATGAATAGACACGACTTCTGTCTGAGAGAGAAAAACACAGAAAACAAAAACTGCATCACCATGGTTTTGGCATGCATATAGTTGATAATTAGCTGAGAAGAGATAAGTAAAAATTAATTGTGCTCTCCATAGTGCTGACATAGTTGAGATGCTTCACAGTGCAGGGAGTTTGCTTCCTTCCAAGAAAAGGTCCAAACATACACACATATATATATATATATATATAGAGGCTGAGGAGTTGTCGTCACAACGTGTGGCCCCGCCCCTCCGAACCGGCGTTCCGGCATGTTTCTTGTACACTTACTGAGAGCTACGTTGGTCGTGACTGAAGATGCTGGGTTACAATGTTGAGTGAAGGACTGTGCCAGCTCTTCACACAGTCAAGATGATAAAAAAAAAAAAAAAAAAAGACAAACAAGGGCGAGTTACGGTTTTTCAAGATCTCCGGTTTGAAAAAAAAGACTGAAAAAAAAAACAAAGATTGTAAACTGCTGAAGTGACATGGGGGCGCCAAGTGGCTGACAGCTGCAGTCTGAAGGAAAGAGATTAGCAACATGCAGCATGCCGTGTGTTCTCCAGCTAGTGATTCCTTTGTGACTGATAATTGTGGTATCCTTCAAAAACTACTCCGTGATTCTGTCCTTGCAGATAGTTTTAATAATGAGGAATCAATCAGTGCGCCACTATGAAGATCCTTCCCTCACAAACGGCCGTGCTCAGCTGGGAGCAGTCATGTGGAACATGTCATCATGTTTGCAGGAACCAGTAAACAATATTCCAGTCATACCAGTGTGCCTGTGAAAATGCTGCTTTGCTGTGAGAATGAACCGGACACTACGACCCTGGATAAGATCGTCCTTGTTTGCTGTGCATTTGCAAATGTATGCTAAATTGGTGTTGACAAGACGAGCACTGAAGCTAAAATGAGTTGATAAAAACTGCGGTTACTTTCTTTTATCTGTCATTTCCTCGTGATGTTCGACACCACTGACATCTGCCTGCCTGACAGCTTATTTTGGTCTTTCACAAATCAGACACACACTCATCACTGTTTTCTATTTTATAAATAAATGATTGAAACCACGTTAAATATCGTCCTGCTTACATGTGTTTACTGACAGCTCACAAATGTTTTCTTAACTAGCAGCATAACAGTTAACTGTGTAAAAGGCAGAATAACACTTCTCTAACATTAACAGAGCAAAATTACAAATATTACCACGTTACAAACTGATTGTGAAGACTAAATGATTCACAATGCATTAGCCGCATGTCTCCATGGAGGACGGAGATTACTGTCCAGACTACTGTCCCACTCTGATCCATTCAGCTCAGATAGGTCCAGTCTGGATATGTCCCCTAGTTTCTCCAAATAACTCTTCTTTGTGCTAGACATTAAATTATTCCTGTACGGCTTTTCTCCTTTGCTCCTTTTTCCTCCAATGTTAAAACTCCCGACATCTCTCGTTTTGACAGTCAAAACTGTACAAACATAATGGTGGCGCAACTCCGCTTCGCTCAGAATTGTCACGTGACTCCTCAGGCTCTGTCTCTCCCTCTCTCTCTCTCTATATATATATATACAAATACATATACATATATATATATATATATATATATATATATATATATATATATATATATAAATACACACCCACACACACACACACACACTACTCACAAATAGTTAGGAATATTCGACTTTCAGATATAATTTCAGGAAAATATAAAACAATTCCCTGTTCATACAGGGAATTATTAGGCAAATGAGTATTTTGACCACATCATCCTCTTTATGCATGTTGTCTTACTCCAAGCTGTATAGGCTGAAATCCTACTACCAATTAAGCATAACAGGTGATGTGCATCTCTGTAATGACAGGGGGTGTGGTCTAATGACATCAACACCCTATATCAGGTGTATTAGGCAAACAGAATTATAGGGGATTATCACGCTTACCCCCCTCCTTGGGCTGCCACCTTATCGTGGTGGAGGGGTTTGCGTGTTCTGAGGATCCTAGGGGCTATGTTGTCTGGGGCTAAATTATGCCCCTGGCAGGGTCACCCATGGCAAACAGGTTACTAGGGGAGGGACCAGACAAAGCGCAGCCCAAACACCCCTTATGGAGACGGACAGCAATGGAGCCACGTGTCCCTCGCCCGGACGCGGGTCACCGGGGCCCCCCTCTGGAGCCAGGCCCGGAGGTGGGGCACGGAGGCGAGCGCCTGGTGGCCGGGCTTTTACCCATGGGGCCCGGTCGGGCTCAGCCCGAAAGGACGACATGGGCCCCCCGTCTTGTGGACCCACCACCCGCAAGAGGGGCCATAGGGGTCGGGTGCATTGTGAGTTGGGCGGCGGCCGAGGGCGGGGGAGACCCTGGCGGTCCGACCCCCGGCTGCAGAAGCTAGCTCTAGGGACGTGGAATGTCACCTCTTCTGGTTGGAAAGGAGCCTGAGCTGGTGCGCGAGGTCGAGCGGTTCCGACTAGATATAGTTGGACTCACCTCGACGCACAGCTTGGGCTCTGGGAACACCATCCTCGAGAGGGGCTGGACCTTGTTCCACTCTGGAGTTGCTCCGGGTGAGAGGCGGCGAGCGGGGGTGGGCATACTCATTGCCCCCCGGCTCGCCGCCTGTGCGTTGGGGTTCACCCCGGTGGACGAAAGGGTAGCCTCCCTCCGCCTCCAGGTGGGGGGACGGGTCCTGACTGTTGTTTGTGCCTATGCACCGAACGGCAGTTCAGAGTACCCACCCTTTCTGGAGTCCTTGGATGGCGTGTTGGAAAGTGCGCCCTCCGGGGACTCCATTGTTCTGCTGGGGGACTTCAATGCCCACGTGGGCAACGACAGTGAGACCTGGAGGGGCGTGATCGGGAGGAACGGCCCCCCTGATCTGAACCCGAGCGGTGTTTTGTTGTTGGACTTCTGTGCTCGTCATGGATTGTCAATAACAAACACCATGTTCAGGCACAAGAGTGTCCACATTTACACCTGGCATCAGGACACCTTAGGCCGCGGTTCCATGATCGACTTCGTAGTCGTGTCATCGGACTTGCGGCCCCTTGTCCTGGACACTCGGGTGAAGAGAGGGGCGGAGCTGTCCACTGATCACCACCTGGTGGTGAGTGGGCTCAGATGGTGGGGGAGGCTGCCGGTCAGACCTGGCAGGCCCAAACGTGTCGTGAGGGTCTGCTGGGAACGTCTGGCTGAGTCCCCTGTCAGGGAGAGCTTTAACTCCCACCTCCGGGAGAGCTTCACCCATGTTCCGAGGGAGGTGGGGGGACATCGAGTCTGAATGGGCTATGTTCCGCACCTCTATTGCTGAGGCTGCTAGTCGGAGCTGTGGCCGTAAGGTTGTCGGTGCCTGTCGTGGCGGTAATCCCCGAACTCGCTGGTGGACACCAGCGGTGAGGGATGCCGTCAAGCTGAAGAAGGAGTCCTACCGGGCCTTCCTGGCCTGTGGGACTCCTGAGGCAGCTGACAGGTATCGGCGGGCCAAGCGGAGCGCGGCTCTGGCGGTCGCTGAGGCAAAAACTCGGACATGGGAGGAGTTCGGTGAGGCCATGGAGAACGACTTCCGGACGGCTTCGAGGCGTTTCTGGTCCACCATCCGGCAGCTCAGGAGGGGGAAGCAGTGCACCGTCAACACTGTGTACAGTGGGGATGGTGGGCTGCTGACCTCGACTCGGGACGTCGTGGGCCGGTGGAGGGAATACTTTGAAGACCTCCTCAATCCCACCAACACGTCTTCCGAGGAGGAAGCAGAGTTTGGGGACTCAGGGGTGGACTCTCCTGTCACGGGGGCTGAGGTCGCTGAGGTAGTCAAAAAGCTCCTCGGTGGCCGGGCCCCTGGGGTGGATGAGATCCGCCCGGAGTTTCTTAAGGCTCTGGATGCTGTGGGGCTGTCTTGCTGACACGCCTCTGCAGCATCGCGTGGACATCGGGGGCAGTACCTCTGGACTGGCAGACTGGGGTGGTGGTCCCCCTCTTCAAAAAGGGGGATCGGAGGGTGTGTTCCAACTTCAGGGGGGATCACACTTCTCAGCCTCCCTGGTAAAGTCTATTCAGGGGTACTGGAGAGGAGGGTCCGTCGGATAGTCGAACCTTGGATTGAGGAGGAGCAGTGTGGTTTTCGTCCTGGTCGTGGAACAGTGGACCAGCTCTACACCCTCTTCGGGATCCTGGAGGGGGCATGGGAGTTCGCCCAACCAGTCTACATGTGCTTTGTGGACTTGGAGAAGGCGTTCGATCGTGTCCCCCGGGGATTCCTGTGGGGGGTGCTCCGGGAGTACGGGGTGCCGGACCCCCTTGTTCGAGCTGTCCGGTCCCTGTACGACCGGTGCCAGAGCTTGGTCCGCATTTCCGGCTGTAGGTCGGATCCATTCCCGGTGAGAGTTGGACTCCGCCAAGGCTGCCCTTTATCGCCGATCCTGTTCATAACCTTTATGGACAGGATTTCTAGGCGCAGCCGAGGTGTTGAGGGTATCCGGTTTGGTGGCCTCAGGATCGGGTCTCTGCTGTTTGCAGATGACGTGGTTCTGTTGGCGTCATCGGGCCGTGATCTCCGGCTCTCGCTGGGGCGATTTGCAGCCGAGTGTGACGCGGCCGGGATGAGAATCAGCACCTCCAAATCCGAGACCATGGTCCTCGCCCGGAAAAGGGTGGAATGTCCTCTCCGGGTCGGGAGTGAGGTCCTGCCCCAGGTGGAGGAGTTTAAGTATCTCGGGGTCTTGTTCACGAGTGAGGGAAAAATGGAGCGGGAGATGGACAGACGGATCGGTGCGGCGTCTGCAGTGATGCGGACTTTGCATCGGTCCGTCATGGTGAAGAAGGAGCTGAGCCAGAAGGCGAAGCTCTCGATTTACCGGTCCGTCTACGTTCCTACCCTCACCTATGGCCATGAGCTGTGGGTCATGACCGAAAGAACGAGATCGCGGGTACAAGCAGCCGAAATGAGTTTCCTCCGCAGGGTGGCCGGGCTCTCCCTTAGAGATAGGGTGAGGAGCTCGGTCATCCGGGAGGGACTCAAAGTAGAGCCGCTGCTCCTCCGTATAGAGAGGAGCCAGATGAGGTGGCTCGGGCATCTGGTTAGGATGCCCCCTGGACGCCTCCCTGGTGAGGTGTTCCAGGCACGTCCCACCGGGACCAGACCCCGGGGGAGACCCAGGACACGCTGGAGGGACTACGTCTCCCGGCTGGCCTGGGAACGCCTCGGGATCCCCCCGGATGAGCTGGCGGCTGTGGCCGGGGTGAGGGAAGTCTGGGCTTCCCTGCTTAGGCAGCTGCCCCCGCGACCCGATCCCGGATAAGCGGAAGAAGACGGTACGGTACGGTATCACGCTTACCGGAACTTCCCGGTATTTGGACACTTCCTCTTCCGGGCCATGTTAACAACAGCCGTTCCTGCTCTGTTATACTGTTTAAATCGTATAAACTCCAAACATACTTAAGTTTTCATTCCAGACTAAAGTGATACTGGATCAAAAGCTGGATCAAAGCGATCGATTCGCCGCGGTGAAGGGCCGAACTTTATAATAAAACACACGTATGTTTGTCGCCGGTGGGGCACAACACCGCACGACACCGGCAGTTCACAGCATGCTAGCATTAGCCAGCTAGCGTTTACTGACGTGCTTAACATTGTGCGTCTTAAAACACATAAACATCTGAAAATCGGGTCTGTACCTCCCTGTTTCCAGTGGAACAACTGGGGACTGCCAAAAAAAAGGAGACGCTTTCAGATGCTTGTGTGTTTTCAGCCGCACAAAGTTAGGCACGTCATCGAGCTGGCTAATGCTAGCCTGCCAACACGACTGCGCAGACTGCCGGCTACAAACAAACGTGTGTCGCTTTATTATAAAGTTCGGTCCTTCACCGCGGCGAATCGGTCGTTTTGATCCACTTCTTCCTTAGCATCACTTCAGTCTGGAATGAAAACTTGGCATTGGCGTTCATCCGATTTACAAAGTTTAACAGGGTAGTAGCTGGCGGACTAGGTTAGCAGGCTAGCATTAGCCAGCTTGATGACGTGCCTAACTTTGTGCGGCTATAAACACACAAGCATCTGAAAGCGTCTCCTCTCTTGGCAGTCCCCAGTTGTTCCACTGGAAACTGGCGGGGGGTCCAGACCCAATTTTCAGATGTATGTGTGTTTTAAGACGCACAAAGTTAAGCACGTCGGTAAATGCTAGTTGGCTAATGCTAGCATGCCGGTGTTGTGCCCCACCGGCTACAAACAAACATGCTACGTTGTTTTATTATAAAGTGCGGCCCCTCACGCTGGAGAATCGCTTTGATCAACTTCCTCTTTAGTATCACTTCAGTCTGGAATCCGTGAAAATTTAAGTAGGGTTGGCTTTTATTCACGTTATCTACAAAGTAAAGCAGTGACATGAAGTGGGCCGTCTAACTGTTTCAAACCGGAAGTTCGGAACACGGAAGCGTGATAATCCCCTATTAGGCAACTTCCTTTCCTTTGGCAAAATGGGTCAGAAGAGTTGATGTCATTAGACCACACCCCTTGTCATTACAGAGATGCACATCACCTGATATGCTTAATTGGTAGTAGGCTTTGGGCCTATACAGCTTGGAGTAAGACAACATGCATAAAGAGGATAATGTGGTCAAAATACTCATTTGTTCATGTATTTCCATATTTCAACTTAAAAGGTGCAATTTACATATTGTATAGACAAATAATGTGAATCAATATATTTCAAGCTTTTATTTGTTTGGATGTTGCTGATTAGAAGTTGCAGCTTAAGAAAACCTTAAATTCAAAAAGTAAAAAAAATAGAAAACTGCATAAAATCAATCAGAGAAGGGTTTTAAATACAAAAATATGGACGCTGGAGTGACGGGATGACGCTGTAGTGACGCAGTATCTGTGGGACGGTAGGCGATTCAAACCAGGCGAGTTAAGAAATTTAGCGCTTCAACTTGAACTTATTAATATTTGCCAATATAATAAATAATCATTAAAACAGATCATTAAAAAAAATCAGTATAGTGAAGGGTACAACCTGGAGGGAAGCGGGGAAGATTCGATCAGCCCGGCGGATTACATTGATCTTCTGTACCATGAGCAGCAGGCCATGAAAAAAGGTTTAAAAAAACCGAAGTCAGCGTCTACTCCGGAGAGGAAAAAAAAAAGGCAAGAGAGCTCGGGTAGGAGATTCCTCTAGTGCAATGTCTTCATTAGAAAACTCGGTGGACATCCTTCTCTCCATAGAGAGGAAAGTAGACAGCTTTGACGCCCGTTTGAACCTGGTGGAGGTTCTCCATAAAGAATTCCAGGCGCTCCGGGAATCATTGGAGTTCAGCCAGAAACAGGTGGAAACACTAGCGGCCGCAAACGCCGACCTACAAGACACGGTTAAGTCCCTCACTGAGGGAATAAACCGGCTGTCAGGAGAAAATAAAAAGATGAGGGAATCAGTAATCGATCTGCAGGCTCGGAGCATGAGAGATAATCTGGTATTTGCAGGGATCCCAGAGCAGGCAGACGAAAACCCCGAGGAAACAATCAAAACATTCATCCATAAACAACTAAAACTCCCCTCCGATACAGTCAATGGTATCGGCTTTCATCGCGTCCACCGCATGGGAAGTAAAATGCCGGATTCACGCAGACCAAGACCGATTGTTGCTAAGTTTGTTCACTTTAAACAAAAAAGAGCAAGTAAAGAAGCAGGGCCGCGAGCTGAAAGGGACCAACTTTGGAGTAAACGACCAGTATCCCAAAGAAATCCTGGACCGGCGTAAAGTCCTGTTTCCTATCAGGAAAAAAGCCATTACGGAGGGATCCCGAGCTGTCATCGCGGTGGATAAATTATTTATTAACGGACAGCTTTATCGGGACTCAAACATCACCCCGTGGCTCTTCTGATGTCAGGTACAGTTCAGTTTCATATCCTCCTAACTCTGATTAGAGCTGTCTCCGCTCCGGGGGACGCCCGGCGCCCGGTGGGGTCGGCAGCTGTTGGTCTTGGTCCGCTGGGGCCTGGGCCCCCAGACTGCAGGGGGCTCCGGCTGGGGCCGCCTTTTGCCGCCCTTCGGGGGATGCATGTCCGCTCTTTGGGGGGGGTAGCTGGGATCTGGGCCTCTGGGTGGCTGCTGGGGGCCTGGGTCGTGAGCCTTGCGGGCTTTCTCCTCCTTGCAGAGACGAGGTTGCATCTGCATGACTGTATCACCACGGAGCACCCTTTATTATGCATGTTGACACTGTGACACTGCTTCCCATTGCGATGACTAGGCTGTACCTCTTCTCTACTTCCCATTGCGATGACTAGGTTGTACCTCTTCTCTACTTCCCATTGCGATGACTAGGTTGTACCTCTTCTCTGCGTAGTTCTGCGTGTGTTTGTGTGTGTTTGTATGATTTTGTTTTCCAACAGAGACCTTGGTTGTTTAGGGATCGCGGTACAGATGTACCAGTGAACTGTGTAAGTGGATTCATGTTTTCTCTCCTCTCTCTCTTCCTCTTCCTTACTCCTTTCTCTCTGTTTCACTTTCTATCATTACCTCTGTTAACTTTCATTTCTCCCTTGTCAGGCCCAGCAGTATGATATGGAATGGTGTAATAGACAAATGTTTAAATAAAAAAAATAAAATGAATAAACATGATATCAAGTGGAGCCTTATGTTCATAAAGCTCCGCTTGGTAAAGCAAAACTGTTCAACAGAATAAAGCAATCAGATTTCCATTCTGCTTGCTTCGATGCTGGACAGGACAAGTAAAAAAAAAAAAAAAAAAAAAAAAAAAAAAAAAAAATACAAAAATATCAGGCCTCCCAAAGTAAAATTTTGCATACTTTGTACTTGGCAGGGGGGCCTGCAGAGATTTTTTTAGGGGTGGCCACAGGGTGGCCAGAGAAAATAGCAGGGTGGCCAAGGGTTATTAAAGGATAACTTTTGTTTCTTTAAACCTGGGCCTCATTTCTGGAATTTATATGTGCATTTACTCACCATTAACATTTCTGCATCACTCTGAATCTGTTGGACTCTATTTAGATTAGTCGTAGATCTGCATATATAATGGAAGTGAAGGGGGCAGAATGAATGGGCCTCTATATAAGGCATTATCTGCAGCAAACTTCTTCAATTTCAACAACACTGCAAAAACTCAAATCTTAGCAAGTACAATTTTCTGATGTCTTATCAAAATATCTCATCACCAAAATAAGACAAAATCACCTATAGAGAAACATTTCAGTGAGATATAGGAACTTGTTTTAAGACAAATGCACCTTATGTCAAGAAAGCTTATAAGAAAATTTCCCCCTGTTCCAATTTTTTGAGCGATGGCAGAAAATGGTAGGTCTGGTGTAATATTTTTTATTCATTTTATTAGCTTATAAAGATTTTGACATTCAAATATAAGCAAAGGATGCTGCACCATGTTAATATTACATGCAAATTTATATAAATGAAAAAAATATAATTTTTGCAGGGGTGGCCAGTGGGCATTGTTCAGGGGGGCACTGGCCACCCCTTGGGAGGGATCCTTGAGTAGTTGCTAATGTGAAAGGGGCATTAAAAACTGGTTGGGGCAGTTTTGGGTGGAGCCTTCCTGGATGAATTTGCATAAGAAATGGCAAGTTAATTAGGAGTGATAGACCTACGGGGGACTGCGGCCAAAGAGCAATGGCAGAAAATGGTAGGTCTAGTGTAATGTTTTCATTTGTTTTATTTTTATTAGCTTTTAAAGATTTTGACATTCAAATATAAGCAAAGCATGCTGCGCTTTGTTGATAGTACATAAAAATGTATATCAATGAAAAAAAATTTTTTTTTTTTGCAGGGGTGACCAGGTTTTTGTTCAGGGGGGCACTGGCCACCCCTGGCCACCCCTTGGGACTCTGGTACTTGGTGGGGGCCCCTTTAATGACTGCCTTAACCCGGCGTGGCATGGATGCTACCGGCTTGTGGAATATCTCAGGTTTTATGGAAGGCCAGCATGCTTCATTCACAGCCCTGAGCTCGTCTCTATTGTTTGGTCTCTTCCTGTTCAGCTTTTTCTTGACAATACCCCACAGATTTTCAATGGGGTTCAGGTCAGGGGAGTTTGCGGGCCAATCAAGCAAGGTAATCCCATGGTTGTTTAACCAGGAGTTTGTTGTTTTGGCAGTGTGGGCAGGTGCCAAGTCCTGCTGGAAGATGAAGTCTGCATCCTCATACAGCTGGTCCACTGAAGCAAGCATGAAGTGCTCCAAAATGTCCTGGTAGACTGCTGCATTTATGCTGGACTAAATGAAGCACAGAGGACCAACACCAGCAGCTGACATGGACCCCAGGTCATCACAGACTGGGGAAACTTAACATTGGACTTCATGCATCTTCTATCTAGCGCCTCTCCGGTCTTCCTCTCTGGGACCTTTGTTTCCAAATGAGATGCAAAACTTGCTCTCATCAGAAAAAATGACTTTTGACCACTGGGCAACAGACCAGTCCTTCTTTTCTCTAGCCCAACTAAGGTCCTTCTGGCGTTGCTTGCTGTTGACGAGTGGCTTGACAACAGGAATCCGACATTTGAAGCCCATGTCCAGCATCTGCCTGCATGTTGTTCCTCTTGAAGCAGTAACTCCAGCCTCAGTCCATTCCTTATGAAGTCCCCCACACTTTTGAATGTCCCTTTCCTGACCATCTTCTCCAGGTTGTGGTCAGCCCTCCGGCTTATACACTGTTTTCTTCCACACTTCTTTCTTCCACTTAGCTGTCCATTAATGTGCTTTGAGACAGCACTCAGAGAACACCCAGCTTCTTTTGCTATCACTTTTTGTGTCTTTCCCACCTTGTGCAGGGAGTCAATGGTGGTTTTGTGCACAACGGTCAGATCAGCAGTCTTCCCCATGATTGTGAATTCTTTTAAACCAAGACAGAGACTTCTTAAAGGCTCAGGACACTTTTGCATTTGTTTTGGATTACTTATCTAAATTGGACTGTGACACTCTAAGCCTACAATACTGGAGCTTTTCACAGTATTCAAATTTTTTGAGTTTTTGATTTAGAGTTTTCTTAAGCTTCAACTTCTAATCAGCAAGATCCAAATAAACAAAAGCTTGAAAAATATTGATTCACATATTATTTGTCTAAACAAATATGTAAATTGATTGTTGAAATATGGAAATAGGTAAATTTTTTCAGGATATTCTAAGTCTTTGGATAGTACCTGTATATATGCATATTAGGGTTGTCAAAAGATTAATCCAAAATTAATCCCATTGTCAAACAAGAGAAAGCCAGAAATCTGGGAGTAGTCCAGGACTCAGACCTGAATTTCAGCTTCATATTAAGACAGTTGTGAAGTAAACCTGTGAGGACTGGATCAGCAGCATTCTGGACTAAATGTCCGCTGTCTGCAGGACTTTAGGGACACATGTAAGGACAAGGTTTCAATAGTCTAGTCTACTAAAGATAAATGCAGAATTCCTGATGAGACACCTTTCATCCTAAATGTTCTAGAATAGTGTTCCTCAATCCTGGTCCTCAAGGACCCCTGCCCTGCTGGTTTTCAAGATGTTCCTACTTTAACACACCTGACTCGGATGAAAGGCTCATTAGCAGTCTTGCAAAGAACTTGATGATCAGTTCTGTTGATTTGAATCAGATGTGAAGGAGTAAAAAACCTGGAATACATTGACCAGGACCAGGATTGAGAAACCCTGTTCTGGAAAGTAATGTGATTGATCAGGATTAATCTTTTGACAGCCCTAATATGTATGTATGTGTGTATATATATATATATATATATATATATATATATATATATATATATACATATATATATATATACATATATACACACACACAAATTTTCCAACAAAATTTTTTTTGCAGTTGATAAGGGGTACTTGGCTCTACCTACATATATTACTTTCGACCAGCGCTACTTTTAGGTAGGTGTGGATGCACAAAGAGCAGAGAAAAGAAACAAACTCTGGTCTGCTCACAAATGTCCAGCATGTCTTGCTTCAAGTGAACCAAATACAGGAAATGGACTACAATGTAAGTTATTATGCCTAACACAACCAAAGTATATATGTTTGTAGGACAATAGCTGGGAGAAATGGTTCACAGCCATACATCAAAGAACATGGTACAAGTTGTGGCAGAAATATAGTCAACCAAAAACTGCTAGGATCTGATGCAGCTCCATGTTTTGCTGTTATACCAATTTTATGCCACATTGTAACATTCTTTTATCCATTACATGTGCCAGTTTTCTTGTTCGTTGCTTATTTTATCTTCTCCTTCGATCAATCTTGATGTGGTAGCTTCCCTCCGGGGAGGACAGGAATATGTTTTTTTAAAGGCCCAGTTCACTTGACCAGTTCAGAGAGAATGCAAACTCTGACTGACTGATTGTTGCAACTCTCTAATCATAACAAGTGGACTATACTGATGTGAATGTACTATTGGTAGTTATTTTGTGACGTCATGGTCTGTAGGGAACGTCCCCCTGGCGGGCAAAAAACACTCTAGCTCGCCACCTGCAGGCTGAGAACAAGCCTGAGAAACACACAGTTATGCTGCTGGAAAATACCAGACGGTTGTTTTGCGATCGTGTGCACAAACTACCAGGAAGGGGGAAAAGCTGGGGTTGTGTTTTTACCGCATTCCGTCCTATAAAGACACCCTGACAGGACAAATGTATCAGCGGATCAGTTCTATCATACGCACCTCGGTCCCAGCCGGGTACAGTAAACCAAGCAGCTCCTCCATCAGCCCCGAACCCACACGTTCTAGCATCAAACACTTTATCAACGGTCAGTAATGCCCACACCTACATTCATCCATATATAATTAGCGTAGTTTTAGCCATAAATAATACCTCATGTATACGTGTTGGCGTGATTCATTGTCATATCGAGGCAACCAGCCGCCAGCCGTCTTCTGCATGAGTTGGCGTTAACTGCTAGCTAAAACGGAGGGATGCAGTAACTCAAACACCTAAAGGAGGGGACGTGGAAATCCTGTTACACTCATTTTCAGCTGAATAACACAAAGACAAGATGTAGCGCTCATATTTAGAATGATATTCTTTGTTTTTCCTGCATACCGGTCCTATATGCTTTTCATTTACGTCTTCACAGCGCTCCGTCATTTCTAAAACTGATGTTGTAATAAGTTAAAATGAGAGGAAATTATTCTATTTCTGCTATTTCTGTTTGAATAGCAGTTTTTAGTGAGAACTGTCTGTGCTCTTATATACCTTCATTCTGGCAGCGGTGTAGGGTGACGGCTTCTCAACCAGACAGATGTAAATATCCCTGAATGCAGGCTTAGCAGGGACGTGGTGATGTTTAACGGCTCGTATACAGCAGTCGCTTCTCTATACGGGACACAACTGTCCAACACTTCCATCTTAAGGCCTTTTCAGATAGAAAGCATTTTTCGCTGAGTTCACCGCGGGGTAGGGCACAGAGTCGGCGGCAGACCCTGTGGCAGCGCGCACTGTGGGCGCGCGTTGCTAAGCGACAGACCAGGAAGTGTTTTCTCCCCAGCACGCTTTGTTGTGAGAGATGTACCCCCCCATCGTCGCAGCAAAGAGCTTTTCTCCAGAGGAGGAGGAGAAGACCAGCAGCAGATAAAAGGGTGGGGGTCTACCTGATCCTGATAACAAGGCAGAACTTGGGGGAGTTCAGGCTCGTCCAGGAGCTGCATTCTTTCACACAGACCGTTTCCAGGTTTACTTCAGGCTGAACAAGGACCACTTTTTCCCCTGAACTGGCCTCTCCTATTGGATGCGCTAGGATGTCGTCACAGCGCGCTGCGCCCGAATTGAAAATTTTTCAATTTGGGCGCAGTAGTCTGAGCGCCACCGCGGCGCCATGCGCCCACCTTGTGCACCGCGGAGCTCTGCGGCATGGCGGAACGCGCTGCCGCGGCGGTACCACATACACAATGAATGGGTTTGCCGCCGTCCTCTTGCGCTTGCCACGTTCTATCTGAAAAGGCCTTAAGGGTGGGATCACACCAGGACTATCCTGATGTGTGTAGGGGACTATGTTCAATTGGGAGTTGCATTCTTCCAGACCTACTTTGCCATCATGTTTAACTTCTCAAATGAATCAGACCTTTTAAATATTGTATTTCATTCTCTGCTAAAAGCAAAACAGCACCAACAATTACTGAAGACAAGGCACACAACAAAGAAGTGAACTCTTTCATCTATTGATTAATGCAGAACAACTTCTGTTTTTCTACCACATATAAATGCAAAGTCTGGAACTGCATCTGATCCTAGCAGTCTTGGGTTGATTTTATGTCTGTCAGAACTTTTAGCAAGTTCTTTCACTTCTGACTGCAAGCCATTCCTCCTGGCCAGAGCTGAAAATTGTCCCACATGTGCTTGCGTCTTGGTTGCCTTCACCCACAATGCCGTGAGCTGAAGTCACATTTTGTTTTGTTTTCTCCTTCACAATTACCCAAACAAAGCGGACTTTCTCAGCAAATGAACCAGGATTTGAATAAAAAATGTTGTTACCAACATTCAAAACATGGAAAGAATGATCTTTTCGTTAAGTCTACAGTTGGATTAGTATTTGCAATACTAGAAAAAATGGATTGTGTTTGTGACACAAGAGATTCTCCCTGAGCCATTACTGTATAAACTCACATGTATCAGGGTGACCTTATGTTTGTTTTCATAGAAAAGAACATAAACAACATACTAGCAGAAAAACATACAACAAAATACACTCAGAAATGCTCGTATGAATGCATCCTTAGAGACATGTCACACATGAACAGATGGTATTAAGTAAACTAAAGCTAGTGATACAGTACATGAAGGAAAAAACCAAAGGGAGAGAGGCACCAGATAACAGAAAAAAAGAGAAAAATAAAAGACAAGTGAGACAGAGAAAGGGAGAAAAAAATGGAAAAATGGTACTCTTAAAAAAAAAAAAGAAAAAAAAAAGAAAAAAATATTATACATACCAGAAGTCATTCAGTAGATTCAGTTCCATGTTACATGTAATGGTGTCAAAATTGCTTATATTAGCTAATTACACAGAACTGATTTGACCATCAGCTATTAATTACATGCAAATGTTGATATTTAAATACGAATCAAACTAAAAAGTTATACATTAGGATCATCTGGACCTCTGCTTCAAAAAACATTTCACTTACACCTCCTCCTTAAATTTCAACTGAATACTTCTGATCTAGTACTGTCTCATCTTAACAGATATATTCAAAATAATCAATTTAAAAGATGAAGATCAGAAAAAGTTTCTAAAAATACATTACATGTATTATGTACATATATATACATTTTATATACATTCATCATACATTTATAGTTTTCAATCAACTGTCAGCCTATACATAAAATATGTATATGACTGCATGTGAAAACACAAAAAATACAATAATTTAGAATGCAGTGACATGCAGTTTACATGCAGTGATGCAGACTGACAGCCTGTTCCTAAGAGATAAAGATATAATTATATTAGTGTGTATTATAAATGCTGGATGGAATTGTTTATGAATTAGTTTGGAAAACATTTTACTATTCATAAATAAATACAGTAGATATCGGCGTGGGTTTGCTCAGCCAGCAGTTGAGGGACAACTCTGTGCAAAAACTAACTACAGGAAATCAATAAGCATCTCATCTACCAGTGTTTGTCTCAAGGACAAAATGTGAATCACAAATAAGAAGGATGAGGTGTTGTTCACAACAATTCTTGAGTGATAAAAGCAATATTGAAGAAAGCATGGAGGACCTATCGGTAGAAATTAACAATGTCACAGCCTCAGTCCTGACACCAGTGTGTTTCTTTACACATCCAATTAAGATGTGATGGGTTCACCATAAAACTGCTCAACTCAGGGCTCGAAAAATGAAAAACAAAAACAAACAAAAAAAAAAACTCTGTATATACTGACAACTACAAGCAGTAAGAATTAATGAAAAATTAATTCTTCATTATACTTACAGTAGTAGATTGTTTTGATGTGATGGTGGTGAGACTGACTATTTTAAACCAAGCACAAATACATTCAGGTGGGAAGATGACTAACTTTTTGATGTGGAACAGAGATTCAGACTTAACAGAGATTTCACTTGACTGGATTACAGTTCTTCTCAATTCATTTGGCTTATTTCTTGAAACAGAACAAACATCATTTGGCAAAACAGCCGAAAGGTTCAGCACAATACCAGCTCACTTGCAATAGCTCATATCTGGGCCAAAACTCTCCACTTATGCTCCAGAACTACAGTAACTCTCTCATAGATGGATTTCCTTTTTACTAATATACACTGAAAAAAAAATTAGCTTTGGCTTAACCTTAAAAAAATTAAGGTAATCGGTCACACCAAATATTTCTACATAAATTCAATGTAAATAAAAAAAAATTGGTTCAACCTAATTTTTTTAAGTTCATGCAAACTGTTTTTTTTTAAACATTGAAGTAAACCATTTATTTAAAGTTGTTTGAAATAAAAACAATGAAGTGGCTTGAGTTCATATTTGCCCTACATATTGAAATTTGCTCTATTAATTTAACAGAAAAAAACCTGTAGAACTTGAATGGTTTATTTTTTTAAAACAAGTTTTGCTTACACACATACCATATATATATATATATATATATGTGTGTGTATGCGTGTGTGTGTATGTATGTATGTATGTATATGTGTGTATATATAAACACACACATATATATATATATATATATATATACACACACACACAGGATAATAATAATACATATACATACACATATATATATATATATATATATATTATACCACACACTCTCAATATAAAAATATATCTCTATATATTTTTTAATCATATTATACAAAAATATAATTTTGAGCCTATATCCCCACCCCCACCCTGCTGTTTATTCCTTTCTGAGTAAAAAAAAAAATCTAAATAAGACAAACCAAGGCCGCCTTTTCCAAACAGACAATTCCCCTTACACCCTGCACTGCAAATACCCCACCAATAAATGTGGTTTTTTTTTTCTGAGTGCACTAGAATACCTATTTCAAAGCTGAAATTTAAAAAAATCGCGGGGGAGCATGCCCCGGACCCCCTAGAGGGGTCAGGTGTTTGTCACCTTTTTCACCTCTAATGAGTTTGCAGGTCTGATATAAATAGTCAGTGCCACCAAATTGTAAACATCCTTCTCAATTACTTTGGCTCATTTCTTGAAACAGACCAGGGGTCTGTTGCACGAAGCAGGTTCAACAAACTCCGAGAGTAACTCTGAACTCTGAGTTGACCTACTCGGAGATTGGAAACTCTGAGTTTTCAGTCCCATAACAGCTGATTTGAGTTGGTTTAATCAACTCAGAGTAGTTCGACCCGGGGTTTTAACCCGGCACTACCAAGATAAAAAGCCAACATCAATTGAGCACCGATTCGATGAGTCACCATGGTAACGTAGACGCGAGGGGCGGGCTGCGCTCGCCATTGAATGGAGATATAACTTTTAAAGCCTCATATGGCGAGTTTAAACTGCTGCCGCTGCTGTTCAAGCAAAAAAATAAAAAAAGAAAGAAAGAAAGACGGCATGGGAGAAGATTTAAGTTTAAATGCTGTCCTTTACAATCACAACGATGTTATAGAGTAGAACTGTTTAATGGTAATGCGACAGTCTCATATAATATCACTATGGTTCCAAGTGACTGAATATGAATACCTAGTTGGTCTAATGGTCTGCGCGCTTGCCTGCCACTTGGGGGGTGGATGTTCGAACCCAGCTTTGTACTTGTACCACAGTCTTTTTGTTTATTGAACTTGAGTGAAATCCCTCAGGGAGAAGCGCTCTTGTCGGCAGCATTAAGATTAAATATAACCGTCGCATTTCTCAAATGCCCTGCGTCTACAATGAAAGAAAAAAAAAATCTATTTGCGAAAAAATGCAGGGTAATAGACAATATGCTTCGAGAGAAAAGCGTATGGCAACATAAAACAAAAAAGCCACAACAAGAATTGAACTGCAGTTGTCTGCGTGGCAAACAAATACCTTATCTATTTAGCCAGAACCAGAGACAGCTAAATAGTCAAATGATCATGTTAAAGCATCTCTTGTAAACGGAGAGACAGGACCTCCAACTATCACGTATGGCTGGTGATATTATAAATGTACGGACGGATCAGCTCGTGTATGTAGATAACTGACCGTGATGTGTAACTGTAACGTCAGAAATGTCAACTGTCGGGAAATTAAACTTCTATCCGTGGTCTGATAACGATCTCCGAATATTTAACCCTTCATGCAGCATCTTAATCCATAAAATCCTCATTGAAAGATAAGGATGTAACCTACCGACTCTGATTTATTTTTTAACATGTTTTATTCGATACGGCAGCAGCCAAAACTCACCGCTGACTTAATGAATGAATGAGGAAAGGAAACGGCGAGTGTGACTAAAAGTGGGTGGAGACAGTGAGAAACTCAAGGTTTCTCCACACTAACCTGCTCCCGACCAGGTTAAGCCCCGTTTCCACCCGCAGGTCTGGGTCGGGTCAGGTCGGGCCAGGCCGGATCGGGTGGGTTTTGGTACGGGTGTGTTGATTTCACGCTGCGTCCCCACAACAACCTGTACCCTTACTCTGGAGGCGCTGGACAGCGCTGCTACGTGATCGCGTGACATCATCGCTGTGCAACGCTGTTAAACCAAAACACCGCGCCACACATGACAGAAACAAAAAAGGAGTCACCCCGGCTTTGTTTTTACGCTTGGTCAGGAGGGAAGTTGGATTTTTCAACAAATCAATGTATTGCTTTGTGTTAGCTCCACCTCTTTGGTCCGGATCGGTTAGATCAGTACCCCTACCGAAGGGTGCCAAAAAAGTAGGCCAGGTCGGGTCGGATATAAGGGTACCCGTCCACGTTTTTATCTGTGGAGACGCAAAAAAACGTGGACCGATCCGGCCCGACCCGACCCAGACCCGCTGGTGGAAACGGGGCTTTAGTTTCAGAGAGTCTGTTACCATGGTAACTGACCGAGGGTTTAAGTTACCCCTATTCGTGCAACAGGCAAGAGTTACTCCTCTTTCCCTGGGTTGAGTTACCTACCTTTGTGTTACGAAAAACTCAGAGTTTCCCGAATTTCGGGGTAAAACAACTCAGGGTTTTCATTAAACCTGCTTCGTGCAACAGACCCCAGATGTTCTCAACACTCTTGATGCTTTAGCCAGAATAACCTGGATGGTTCAACACAACACCACGGTTTGCCTGCAGGAGCTCATATCTCTCCCAGAACAGTTCAGGAATGTGTCAAAACGAAGTTCCTTTCAGATATTAACCATCCGCCTCATCCAACCAGCTGTCCTCTTTCATCCTGGCCATCCACAAGCTGTTGCCTGTCTGACCACAAAATCTCGTCCACATTACAACATATATTCTCCTTTGTGATGCAGTGAAGGAAGAAACTGCATGCATGTTGCAATCATCCCCAACACTGACATCTTTGCCATCAGCGTCCTCTGCATACAGCGGGTATCTCTGATTTGAAGCCTGATGTTCACCACTCTTCACCTGCAAGCAGAGAAACACCCACCCCTTCAACAGGATTGAGGAAGGAACAGTTAGGTGGTAGGAACACCGTGATCATCCTTGGATGAGTGGTGAACCAGCCCCTGATGGGCAGCACACAGTGGAAGTTCACACATTGTCCCACACAATGATATTGTTTGATAGGCGAGGTCCTACAAGACCTTTCTCAAATCAGAAAAAGGCAGATCAACAGATTCATATTTGGTATTCGTGGCATATTTTCTCTATTATTTTCGTGACTAATTTTCACAACTGAACACACTATTCTGCATGCGATGACAAGAAATGGTGCTGATATGTTTTGGAGAACAACCATTAAACTAAGAATGAACCATCAGTTTAGATCTATTCACTTGGATTGTGCTAAATGTAAGCTGTGGGCTACCTGCACATTATCATTTGCAAACATTTACTGAAACATGTACTAAGACATTCGCAATTTCATTAAATGAATGAAAAATTCAACTATGGTGTGAATTATTGCCAAGTGATTTGGAGGTTTGACCATATTGTTTAGAGAATGTAGTTCCCGTTCCAAGGAATGAGCCAAACCAATGGAAAAAAAACTAATTATTTTCATTTGGTCCACAAGATGAGTCCCATTCCTCCTTCTGAATATCCACCGCTTCCCCCTCCTGAGAGCTGTGTGGTCTAATCACAGAGGCGACAAAAGACTTTTTCAGTCTGTCTGTGGAACAGCTGTGAAACAATGTCTGACTGTGCTCCTCCCCTGTGTGAAGATACAAAAGCTGTGTGGTGTTGTCTATAATAGACCTAAATGTGGACGGGGTTTCTGCTCAACTGCCGACTCTACAGGGTCCAGCTTTCGTCTCACAGCCCAGCCTGCCTCATTGATTATTTTGCTCAGGCAGTGCATGTTCCTCTTGTTGGTGCTGGTTCTCCATCACATCACAGCACAGAGAAACATACTGGCGACCACTGACTGATAAAATATCTGTAGCAGCTTCGTGCAAGTGTTAAATAGAACCAACCTCTGCTGGAAGTAAAGCCTTGCAAATCCTATTCCTTCAGAAGTGGTTAGTGTTCACAGTCCTGTCCTGTCTACTGTCCAGTAAGAGCTCCAGGTAGATCATCATCATCATCATCATTATGATAATAATGGATTAGATTTATGTTGGTTATGATTTGTGCTTTACTGCTGACAGCAGTCATTGATTACACTGACTCCATTATTCATCCGCCCCTCACTCATACTTGCCGATGGTAAACTACACGTGTGGCCACAGCTGCCCTGAGGCAGGCCGATGGAAACATGGCAGCCAATATGCACCAAACGCTCTCTCTGACCACAAGCAAAACTCATTCTCCATAAGTAATGCTGGCACTGGAGGCATGAAGTGTCTTCCCCAAGAACACGACAGCTGGGGGAGTGGGATTTGAACCACCACCTACCACCTAAGCCACAGCCACCCCAGTACCAATCAAATAAAACTCAATGGCAATACTGGTAGTGGAAATAGATGAGCTTAAAGCATTACCAAGAGCAAAGGAGGAATACTAAAAGTAGTGTTATGTGTTTCAGTAGCTGGGTTTCCATTACACTTTTTTGAAAAACAAAAGCAAAATTCCTCAATTTAAAAAAAGTACAGTTGCTATATGCAGGTGTTATATTGAATGATGTATGCTGCAATTCTCATAAAATCCCATCCCGTGAGACTCCACTTTGGGACTTTGAGGAGGATGAAGATATGAACATGTGTTTTAGAGCTACTGCTGCTCCTCATCAGGAAATGAAAACAGCGGATGATAATTCAGAGACAAAGTCTGTCTCTGATCAGACGGAGCCTCTGATCACATTTGGCAGGGAAAAACACTCGTGACGTCTTCCAGGACAGACGCCCGAAAAGTAACACAAATTAAAAACCCCTCAGGATCAACTTCTGGCGTGTGGATCTCATTTCTTGAGCTTGTATTCCACTTTTATCTGGCACCCAGTTCCTGACTGATGTGCATGATACAGCTGTTGATACTAAGGTGCAGTCATAAGATGCTATCCGTGGTCATGCATTATTAAACCTTTGTAACATGTTATTAACACGGGAACAAGATAACCGAGTCGTGTGTTACAAATGTGTGGAAACAGCATAAACAGCTCGTGGACAGTCGTTACTAATGCATGAAGAACTTGAACCATCTGTATAATGTCCAAAATGAACCCAGCTTGCTGAGTTACAGCGATGTGAGGTATTTTTCATACAGGCCTATATGTGACTGATAAAACTTCCCATCACTCCAATTTCACAGTTAATGCTTGTAAATGATCATATTCATCATAATCAAAAAGGAATAACTGTTTTTTACCCCAATATGTCAGACTCGATGGCGTGTAAATGCGAAAAAAGTGTTTCCATTATACTTATGCAAAAAACTGCTTTATCGAAACGTCTGAAAATCCACCTCATGAGAGCATAAAAACGTATTTGCGATATTTGAGAGTTTTTCTAAATGTAGGCGTTTCCATTAGTGGTTTTTAATTGCAATATTTAGATTTTGTGAAATTCCAGGTGTAATGGAAACCCAGCTACTAAGATGACTGCAGGAACAGCTACTATAATGTGCATAGCTTTAAGATTGTACAAGCAGACTGAGACAACACTGCAGTGCTTTTCAACCTGGACACATCATGGTAAAGTAAAAGGTTTACACAGCTTCCCCTACAGTCTCCACATTAGCACTTGGGGGTGTCTACACAGAGACAGCAATGACGTGAGTAAACTTTCTTAGGAAGCAGTACAGCTTAAAGCTAACAGTTCACATTCAGCTTCAACAGTCCCATAACTGGGATTACTGCCGTTTACACAAATTATGAGGAGACCACATTTGCTTTTCCCTCAGGCGTCTGTCTCTCTCAGCTCTTACCATGATAAAACCAGGTAGCTCCACATTAACATCACGTATGACATTTGTTAGCCAAGTCTCTGTCAAGGTGATCTGGCAGCTCTTCTGGTGAATCCTCTGACTTCTAGCCAGCACTGGCTACTCATCTCCCTGTTTCACAGAGCTTTTATATTCCCCATCAGTGCAGAGGGAACAAATGACTTTGAACAGATAGATTGGCCGTGATGTTAGTCTGACTGAGAGAAAGCTGTATGAATGACATAAATGTAATGGTTTTAACAGTGAGGGGATTTCTTCTGTGTTGAATGGACTTAATCATGCAGATGACTGTCATAACTGATTATTACCTCCACCAAGAGGTGGAGGTAATAAGGTGATAATAAGAGGTGGAGGTTTGTCCGTCCGTCCGTCCGTCTCTCAGCAACTTCACGGAAAAAGTACTGGACGGATTAACCTGAAATTTTCACCAGCCATGGGCCTCAGCCCAAGGACGAACCCATTAAATTTTGGTGGGGATCCGGATCGCGTTCTGGATCCAGGACTGTTTTGAAGGATTCTTTATCATTGTGAGATAGGCCATGTTGAAAGGCTGTTGCTGAGGCATGAGTGCTCCCTTGTTGCAGAAGTATGCAGCTGCATATGATGTCAGGAAGCAGAAATTAAACTTATGAGCAGCAGTGAGCACGAGGAGAGAAGACTGTTGGACAGACTTCTAGCTTCTGCTATGATCCAGAATCACAAAAATAAGGGAGTTGAGCTGCTTGGCGGAGGTCTGCGCTCTCCGAGTGCTTTTCTAGTTCAAGATGTAATTAAGTAAATCTTACTTATATTGCACTTTTAAAGGCATATGCCACCCCTGGGTGAAATTTAGCCTCCCCCCACAGTCCCCTGAGTTGAACAAGTGGGCAGAAGCGTTTTCTAGCCGACCCAGTCATTCTCTAAATCTGGCAGCACTGACTTTAGCTTAGCTTAGCGTAGTTGCTGTAATCTGGCGGTTTCAATTAGCACCACTTGGCGAAAGTGAACTAATTAACTCGAGATTATTTTCAATTACGTTTCCTGATCCGCACATTCTGAGAAGCCAATTTCACATCATAGGACTCACTAGGCGGCATTCAATAGGGAAACTATATGTCGCGGAACGAACTAGATGGGGGGAGGCTAAATTTCACCCAGAGGTGGCATGCCTTTAAGAGCAAATGTCACAAATTGCTTCACAAATTATATTGCATCCATATATACAGTACACACATACATATAAAAACAAATATATTTATGTATATACATAGACATACAGTACACACATACATTTAAATAAATACACAAATATACATAGACATATACGGCAGGGGAAAAGTATTGAACACATCAACATTTTTCTCAGAAAATATATTTCTAGTAGAGCTACTGACATGAAATTGTCACCAGATGTTGGCAACAACCCAAGTAATGGACACAGGAAGAAATCTGAACATTTATATCCATAAGTTATGTGTAATACTGTAAAGCAAGGGTCCCCAATTCCGGTCCTCAAGAGCTACTATCCAGCACATTTTGGTTGCGTCCCTTCTCCAACACATCTGAATCAAACAAATGGCTTAGCAGACCACTGCAAAGCTGAATGACATGTGCATGGGGGAATTAGCCATTTTATTCAGGTGTATTGGAGAGGGTATGCTCTAAAGGCAGTTTATTTGGAATGATTTTATATTGAATGCATGTGGGTATGAATGTTGGTAGGCATGCATGCAGGTAAGGATGTTTGTGTGTACAGTATTTTTCTGTATGGTTGGGTTTATGTAAGGAGGTATTGAAACTCCTTTACACTTGCAAATTAAACCTTAAAAACTAAATTAAACAGAAATAAAGAAAATGTTAAACTCAAATTTCAGATTGTGTTTTATTAACAGTACTTTTTACTTTTGATACTTAAGTACAGTAAATACTAGCTACTTTTTTACTTTACTCAAGTAATATTCTAGCAGGTGACTTTCACTTTTACATGAGTCATTTTCCAGCAAGGTACTTTTACTTTTACTTAAGTATGGCATTTGGGTACTTAATACTACACTGTACGTAACCAATGCAGATGACGTCCGTCTGCGTATCCGTCTTCTGCGTTGAGCATAAATGGGCCTTAAGAATTACAGAATAGTAGCTCTCGAGGACCGGACTTGGAGACCCCTGCTGTTAAGTGAAATGACACAAGTATTGAAAAAGCTTACTGAAATTTATTTGATATTTAGTGCAAAAACTTTTGTTGGATTTTGGCCCATTTTTTTCAAATCTTCAAAGTCCCAGGGGTCTCTTCTGTGAGCTCAGATTTTCAGTTCTTTCCAAAGATTTTCACTTGGATTCAAGTGGGGTGATTGACTGGGCCATTCTAGCAGTTTTATTTTCTTTTTCTTAAACCGGTTGAGTGTTTCATTGGCTGTGTGCTTGGGATGGTTGTCTTGCTGAAAGATCCACCCTCATTTCATCTTCAGCAACCTGGCAGATGGCAGCAGATTCTGGTCAAGAATGTCTCTATACTTATTACGTTCATTCATTCTTCAATGATATGAAGTCTGCCAGTACCAAATGCTGAAAAACAGGCCCACACCATGATGTTCCCACCTCCAAACTTCACTGTTGCTATGGTGTTTTTGGGGTCAAGTGCGGTGCCATTTCTCCTCCAAACATGTTGTGTCTTATGACATCTGAAGAGTTCAATTTTGGTCTCATCTGACCAGACTACGGTCTCCCAGAATGTCATGGGTTTGTCCAGATGTTGTGTTGCAAACTGCAAACGAGCATCAACATGCTTGTTAGGTGGACTTGCAGGTTGCATACTTGTCAAAACATCATGAACCAGCTTCCAGCTGACATTGATGATGAAAACAGTGGCGATAGACGTGTAGAGGTAGGTAGATTAAGTAGCCATATATCCCTAAACTTCATTGACCTTCTGATAATTGTTCGTACGTTGGATACTGGGAGACACCAAGTTTCTCTCTGACATGCTGCAATCACCATGACTGGACTTAGCCAGAGCTGTTGACCTCATTGATAGAGAAAGCATTTCCAAAAAGCAGCCAAAGGTGAGCTCTGCTCTTCATGAATCCTTTGTTACATCCACTGTTGGTCAGAGAAATTATAAAAATAAAGACAAAAGACTCTTTGAGACTGGTTTTTATCCTGTCTTCTGTGAAGGCTGAGCTTGGGAAGCATTTTTTCAAAACAAACTGTAACATCATATAAGGATTTCAAGTTCTCAACCCCAAAAAGCCACTAGGAATGGCAATCGATTAGTCGTTCGATTCCATGGAATCGTTCATCTGCCTGCCTAACGATTCCTGTTATCGGTTCCATAAACGTCGGATGCATTTGCGCGATGACGTAATGTACACACCTCCAACATGGCGTTGAAGCAAACATGCTCCAGTGTGGTTGTGTTTCATGAAAAAAATACGATGTAAGCACGGGTTGAACGCAGGGGCGGAGCTACAGGGTGGCCAGGGGCGGCCGCCCAATCACTGGCCACCCCACTAGCCACCCCCACGCTTTAAACGGGCAACACTCAAGCAGTTACAGACACCCCAAGCTTCTTCCAAACCACTTTTCCTTCTTATTTTAGACACTAGCTATCCCATAAAGTTGGAATTCTTAAGATTGGACATGCAGAAATTGAAAATCCCACTTTTAAGCTTTTTTCGCTGAGATATTGCAATTGGGGAAAGAAAGCTTCTGCTTCACAGGGGAGGTCCAAAACTGCTTCCAAACCATATTCCCTCCTTATTCTAAAACAAACTACTCATACAATTAGAATTTTTAAGATCGGGCATGCAGAAGTTAAAAATCCGACTTTTAAGCTTTTCTCGCTGAGATATTGGGGAAAAGAAAAATTCTGCTTTACAGGGGAGACCCAAAACTGCTTCCAAACCACTTTTTCTTCTTATTTTACACACTAACTACCCCATACAGTTGGATGTATATATGATATATGTATACATGCGCTCTAAGGTATCTACTTATGGCCACCCCTATGTGAGTAATGGTCTCTCCCTGGCCACCCCAGTGAAAAATTTCTGGCTCCGCCACTGGTTACACGTATGGAACGTTGTTCACATCAGAGGGAGGAAATACCTCCAACATTTGGCCACACAGCAGTAAGTTTGCAGGAATATAAAGCCTTTCGTATGTTGCTAAGCAACCGTGGTGGCGCTCGGTGGGGAGCCTCAGCACGTCTTCTGTCTGAACCATCGCAGGTAACGTAAAACTCCCGTTGACTGTAATAATGTTAGAGATTATTCATAAAGTATTAACAGAGAGTTACATCAACCAAAAATGATCTTGGATACAAAGAAGGTAACTGGGGTAAAGAATCTAACCAGTTTGCTTGAATTTACAGTTCTTGAAGCCATTCAGTGAAGTCTTTTATTAACTCTTCAGACTGTGCACAGTTGCAGTCAACCCACCAATCAGTAATGGTGATTGTGGATGGAGCTTTTCAGCCCTGAAACTGATAGAAAAAAACACTTGTGTACCACCATGAACGACAGACTGAGGGACCTTGGAGTGCTAAGTGTGGAGTCCAACAAAGCCACGGCCATGGACATGGATGGGTTCACAAGGTTGTTTAGTAGCTGACACAGAAATTGAAATTACAGTTGTTTTAAATGTTTGCCCCTAAAAAAGAGAACTCAATTGCACAATAAAAATGTACTGTACTTTTTGTAAAATGTCTGTATTGCTGATGTTCTTTGTTCTTGTGATTCATGATTTTTTTCCAAGCTTGTGTCTTAGGGCGCATTCACAAAGCTTTTTTGATTCGAATCAGAGTTCGTTTACTTGGAAAGTCCGCTTCATTTAGGGGAGTTGTGAATGCGCAAACGGACTCTGATCCGGAACAAACAACCAGGTCTCGGTCCGATTCAAGTGAAGCAACGACAGGAAGTGGACTACAAATCGCATTGGCATTATGGGTCAAACGTTGGACAACATAGGTAAAGCTACGACAACAATGACATTATGAAAAAGTGTAAGAATATAAATTAACATTAGTGGATCTGCTGGTCTGCTGCAAACTTAACAAGATAAGGATTAAGCATGTCTGGACCAGCTGATTTGCTACAGTATGTTTATAAAAATGGATTAGATTTATAAAGCCCTTTTCAGGGCACTCCAAGCGCTTACATTGCATCTATTAATTATTCATACTTGATGATGGTAAGCTACATGTGTAGCCACAGCAACCCTGGGGCAGACTGATGGAAAGGTGGCAGCCAATCTGCACCAACAGCCTCTCCAACCACCATGAAACACTCACACATTCATACACCAGCGATGCCAACAGTGCAGGCAAGGAGGGTGAAGTGTCTTGCTTAAAGGAACTAGGGACAGGAATTGTGAAAGAATACAAATGCATGTCCAGTTTTTTAATACTAATGGGTGAAGAAGCGTTAAAAACCAAAAAGAACGAGCCCACCCGCGCATCTCTCCACTGAAGATGGTTGTGGTGGATTTGAACATTTTAAGGGATAATTATGGATTCTTCTGCAGTCAGCAAACGACCCAGATCTACTGAAAGACCACTAAAAAGTGGCACTACGAAGAAAAGACTTTATCAGTGTAATAAACAATGTTGCAGCATCAGTTTGTGCACGCTCCCGTGATGGCTTGGTTGATGGCTGCAGTTACCCGGAGCACCAGTCGCATCAGTCACGTGACTCGTGAGTCTCATCTCTTAATTCTGCCCCTAGATCCTTTAAGGACACTATGACTATTCGAAATGGCAACCTTAAAGGGACTTGAGGCAAGATTAAGAAACGAAACTCGCGACTACAGCGACTGGCACTTCAGGTAACTGCAGCCACAAGCCAAGCCGTCACGGGAGCGTGCACAAACTGAAGCTATAATGTTGTTTACTAACCTTTTTCTTCGTAGTTACACTTTTTAGTGTCTTTCAGTTGATCTGGATCGTTTGCTGACGGCAGAAGAATCCATAACTATCGCTTACAGTGTTTGAATTTACCGCAACCGTCTTCTTCCTGTATCAAAACTAGTGTTGTAGTCAAGACCGCACTAACCGAGACCAGGGAGTACCGAGACCAAGACAGGTCAAGACATTTAGAGGTCGAGACCGAGACAAGACCAAGACTTTCACAGACCGAGACCGAGACGAGACCAAGACCTTTACGGACCGAGACCAAGCCGAGACCAAGGACACAAATATCAAAGAAAAATCATGACAAAACATCAAAATGTGAGGGTTTTTAAAAAGTTAACTTTTAAACAAATTTGACAACAAAAATTAATCGTTCTGTTGTTTTGAAAGCAGCACTATGAATTAAATAAACTATAAACTAATAAATTTTGGCAAACATCAATTTTAACTATTGCCAAGTTGGGAGAAATCTCTTCTTATTTTCTGTCATTTGGTCTCTTTTTAATCTCAGTGTCTGTTTTAGAACTAATGACAACAGTATAAGTAGCCTACTCCTATATGTAGGCCTATATACGTTCTGCATATCATCTGAAATTTCTGCAGTGTCATCATCATCATCATCATCATACTCACAATGTTGAAAAGTTTTACAAAGAACTATTTTGTTTAGTAATGAGACAGTTTGCACAAACATGAAATTATATAATCACTACTAAAAAAAAGTTTATAATCAAACAAAATTCAGATTCACAACGAACCTGAAGTAAACACGCACGCTGCATGAGGTGAGAACCATGTAGACTCAATCACAAATGCGCAAACAGGGAGTTTGTTCAGTAAATATAAACTCTACATTAACCTGGAGACAAGAATGACCCTGCTAAGCATCACTGTTGCAGGTAAGATGTTCTTAATGATCTCTGATGTGAAATAATTACTCTGCATACCTGAAGTCTGAAAAAATAACGGGGATTTGCTGTGTGGATGATCGATCTCTGATCAGTGACTGAACAGCTGATGATGCGGCGCATTGCGCCTTGGCAGGCGGAAGAAGTAGTTCAAACCTATTTGTACGATTTAGTTAGTTTTCACTGGTGTTCATCGGTGATAATAAATCTGAAATCAGATTTAGCTTGAGAATCAGTTCTATAATACAGGTGGTTGGTCGGGGAAGAATCACTATTTCAGTATCAATCCGCACAGAAATCGTCTTTTCGGGTAAATGCTTTTGAGCTTGATGGTTTTTTGGTTAATTTTATTATAAATACTGAGGTCCTGGTCCAGACCTCGGTATGCTATGGTATGGCAATGGTAGCTACAGTCATGCTTACAAGTTCACACAGCCGCTCTCCTGTCGGCTCGCGCCTCTCTGCAGGTGTGCGCAGGAGGCGCTTGGTCACAGTGCAGCTGCAGGGAGACATAACACTACCGATGTTTTTAAGTTGTCATTTGCTGTTTTTAAGAGGCTCCTTTTCCACTCTTATCAGCAGCCAAGTTATGGACAAAAAGCAGATCAGCAGTGGTCTCGACCGGTCTCGTTCAAAAATCCCGAGACCGCCCTATCCGAGACCGAGACAAGACAGAGACAAAATGCTGTCGATACCAAGACGAGACCGAGAACCTAAAAAAAATGGTCTCGAGACAAAGACCGGTCTTGAGTACTACAACACTAATCAAAACTATGGATGTAGCGTCATTTGACGTCACGTCCACAGGGCAGCGCGGGAAATTTCGGACACCGAATTGCAGCGCATTTTGCAGCACACAGCCTGTTCAAGGCAACGAAGAGAAACGTGGGTGGAAACGTTATTTTTGGTATTTAGCGCTTCATTAGTATTAAGAAAAATGGACATGCATGTTTGTTTGTTTTTTTAAATTTCTGCCTCTAGTCCCTTTAAGGTCATTGGACAACCCACTCTACCATCTAAGCCACTGGCCCTAAAAGAGGTAAAACTAAATAAGGGGACCAGATTTGTCCGTGAGGGGCCATTAAAGACACACAGACAGCTATACGCTTAATCACATAACAAAAGAAAAAGTAATTGATAAATGAATCTGTATAAGTGGGCTGTAAATTACATTTACATATGTAAATATTGGAAATAGTCAAGTGTGGAATGGGCTGAGTTGGTGTGCTGCCAGTCTGTATGAGTCAGTTCAGGTCCATCATTGCACTGTAATGGGGTATGAAGGGGTGCACAGTGAGAAGGGTGTGTGGGTGATGGGAGGAGGGTTGATGGGTAGGTTCTGGTTCAGTAAGGTTTGGGAGAAGAGAAGAGTTGAATTGGAGGGTTCTGGGAATAAAGGTCATCCTCCTCTGTGTCTTGCAGAATGGGAAGTTTGCGTCCTGAAGGGAGTCACTCAGATTCAGGGAAGAGAACATGGGAGGGTTCATGGAGAGTCTTGTCCCCAGTCGTAAGAGTCTGCTGCTTACACAGGGGGTGCTGTGTTTGGGAATCCTGCAATCCTGAGGCAGACTTATACTTATTTATCAGCATGCCCTGAACATTGGTGGAGCAGGGGGGCGGCTTAGGGGGCTTAAGCCTGGAATGATTCTTCAAAAGCCCCGTATCTTTTTTGAGGTTTCTTTTTTCTGCTTTTTATTAATTCAGATTTGATAATTTCTCATCAACTACAATATATGCAAAACGTAATAAAAAGGGGACACTGCATGTCGTTACTAGGCTCCCCCCTCTCTAAACTTGGTCTGGTCCAAACCTGTGGCATTTGTGTGCCGTGCGCGCTTTCTATTGCGGTGTCGTGTGCAGCGCAGCCTGCTGCAGCTCCCACATGCTCATTGATTCAGAGCATCAGAGGACGTTAATCTAACGTTCATCTGGTAGGTAGTGGTCATATGTAAACCATGAATGATGATGGTGTGTCCGTTACTTTTCCCTTGTAACTTTTATAACAGTCAGATGTCATTATGTCACTATGCAGTGAGCACAGATGCGATCGCTTCAACAAGATGAGTGAACGTAATTTTTGAAATCGTAATAAGCTGTGTTTAGCATTGGTTTATGAAATAAGTACAGTAATGGGCTGAGCCCAATAAATTTCTTTAAATTTATAATTCATTTTTACAAACTTTTGAATACACACATATATATATATATATATATATATATATATATAAACGTATTCATGTAGGCTATATATACTATTTTTTGTGATTTGCCAACCGTGGACATCAGGTCCTTTTTCAAAAAGGAGAACAGCTCAGGTGAGAGAAAACAACTAAATACAATTTTACAATGATATGCTGTATTTCATAAATCTTTGGATGATAATAATTTGCTCTGCTTGATGTATGAATGAAGGACAAAAAAGAGAGAGATGGTAGTAAGAAACAAAAATGCCAGCATGAGCATTTTAGAACTCACTAGTTTGTGTACTTTCTTTTGAAGTTGAGGTTAAATGATGTCATGTTTAAATGCTGTACATATAGCAATAACAAAAACACCTTGATATTATGGTTTCAGACTATATGCAGATATGACCTTTTACCTGTTTTAACTCCAAAACAAAGGTATAAATAACCTTATAATTGTGTGGAATATACTGGCGTGTCAATTTTTACAATTATATTTTTTGTGGCTCTTATTGATCTTTGTGTGTTAGTACTAAGAGGGAAAGATGACAGCAAGAATGAGAACAACACAGAGGTGGAACAAGAAAAAAAGAAGAAGTAGATGGGATTATATTTTAGGACATATTTACTTTAAAGCAACCTTTACCGATGTTGCATTCTTACACTATTTTTCTAACAGGGTAAAATGCTATGAATGAGGTAATGGAACTCTAAAATACAAGACAGACCCACCATAATCAAAATAAAATATTATTCCAATCTCTAAATATTCAATGAAAACTCCAACCAATCCTTAAGTGGGGTGCACCTCTAGGATTGTCCAACGGACCTGCCTGTCAGACCTTTATTCTGCATTGGGAGGTGGAGGGAAGAAGGGGTGGTCTAGGAGTGAGGCGGGACTGTTTATATTCAAATAATCTTTCTGTGCTTTCTAAACACGATCGGAAAGGTTGCTTTAAGTGAAGTAGAATTTTTAAAAACAGTTTTTCTTTATACTTTTGTTTAGCCTAAATTTATGAATATATCCCTGACTGAGTCCTGGTTTAGCCTATACCTGGTTTTGTAAATTCTGTCCTGAATGAGTTCTGGTTTATAACTGGTTCTGTGAATTCTGCTCAGTGAGTCCTTTTTTGGTCCGGAGCCATGTATTGGTATTGTTCTTTGAGTAAGATGTGTGACACTACGACTGAGTTTTAACTTTAATGTTTATCCATTAATACATTCCAATGAAATAATAATGTAGCGTCATGATTATTAAAGAACATGGGCAGGACATGTTAAACGTTAGATAGATAAAGGCAAATACTGAATAATTTTTGGTACCACACTGGTAGATTAAATTATTACTTTTTTGGTGTACTGGATCACCCTTCTAACGATGAATCTTTTTGTGGGCTAAGCCCCTGATGATGACAATGTCTGGCTCCGCCCCTGGCCCTGAATCTATTATGTTGTTTATTATCATTCATTGTCACATCCGCGGCTTGACTTGAGGGTCTGGATCAGTACCTCTTCAGTGTGTATACAAATTTGAATTTTTTCTTTCTTTTAACTCACTAGCTGCCATTCACATGTAAACACGTTAATTCAAATCCGAACGTTAACTGCCAATCACGTGTTTACACGTTAATTAGATGTTACTAAAGTAAAAAAATATTGGCATCAAAGAGCTTCCACTTGAAGCGCATTGCAGCATTTAAAGCTCGTTTTCTGAGCTTTTGGGTCAACTGCAGATTACTAAAGAATGGAAAAAGATAGAAACAAATGTTTTTTTTTCTGATAAAAGAAGAGTCTAAGCTTTCCTTTGGTACATTCGGTGTTTGCATAGGCATAGTACACAATATTCTGTGGCTCTCCAAAAATCAGTGAAAATGCTTAAAAATCCTGGCAATATGGAGCACTCTGCTCGGAAAAGGGTCTGGCAGTCAATGAGTTAAAAGATGTATAGAAGGAAGTCTGGTCTCTCAGATTAGTCTACTATCCCCACGATCCAACCCTCGATATGTGGTGGAAAATGGATGGCTGGTTGCCTGGATGAATAGAACAAACTGTGGTCTGACAAACAGACCCCGCGGGGGATTGTTTTGGCTCCCTTCCTCAGTAAAAAGAGTTGGGTGTGGTAATGATATGCAGCTTTACCCAGAGACCAAGTTGACTTCATTTTGATTGGCTACACCTTATTTGACTATAACCTTATTTAGAGAAAGTAGGTCAAGCTGCGGTCAGACTTTGCTAAAGGCTAACTGTTAGCAACATGTGCATTTCAGACAGTGAACTATGTTTATCGGACAAGACAGTCAGTCTTTTTATATAACGCTTATCCAGTTCAGGGTCACGGGGGTTGCTGGAGCCAATCCCAGCTATTATCAGGCGAGAGGCAGGGTACACCCTAGACAGGTCGCCAGTCTGTATCAGATAAGACAGCATTTAGAAAATACTGTAAATAAACTTACAGGTAATGACAAGGTTGTGGTCGCCTCCCTCAGTGTTGCTGCAGAAGTTTTCTTTTAAATCCATTTGTTTGAAAACCCAGACCTGACTGCTGAGCAGTCAATTAGCTCCACTCATGCAGTTGAATCAGCAAGGGGGGGGGGGGGGTTAGAGCGGAGCGAAGGGTGGAAGGAGAGAAGAGGGGGGGGGCACTGTTTGCTTGATAGCGTGCTCTTATTGGAGCAATTGAATTACGTAGAATGATAAGCTGCTGTCTGATTCAACCGTTTTGGACAAAGAAACAAAGCTGACAGACCATAAGCAGGAACTTGGTTATTCACCCTGGACATTCGCATGGCCTCATTAGTGCACAACAGATCATATTATACCCCCAAAACCCCAGAAAAGTGAAATATGATGTCATGGCATCTTTAAAAGGATAAATTAAACATCGACATTAAACTCACAACATGCCACTACATGTATGTTTGCCAGACTTTGCCTTACCTGTGATGAGGTTGTCCACCAGTGTTGTGGGGATGCAGAAGATCCCCACCAGTAAGTCACTGATTGCCAAGTTAAGAATGAAGAGGTTGGTAACCGTGCGCATACAATGGTTTTCCAGGACAATCAGACACACCAGGATGTTACCCACCATACATAATAAGAAAATGAAGGAGTAAGCCAGGGTGTAGCTTGCAGCTATGTAAAAAGAGTGTTGATAGTAAGGGAAAAAGGTGAGGTTGGTAAAGTTGGTGAATCCATCTATGCTGTTGTTCAAAAGAGAAGTTCTGATGGCTGATCCTTCTGGCTCTATCCCTTCCTCGCCCATAATGTCCTGCATCTCCATCCTTCACATGTAGCAACACTGCAGGGGAAACAAACAGCAGAGGAGATCATAGAAAATCAGTGTGTTTTACAAACAAATCATTAGAAAAAAAAAAAAAAAAAAGCATTGCATAGTTGACTTGTTATTACAGAGAAATAGCTTATTATAACTTTAATTAGTCTAAACTATCATACACTGATAATTATACTGTATGAACAGTTGTACAGTAGTGATGGCAAATTTGGCTCTTTTCAGAGAGCTGGTTCTTTTGGCTCAGCTCCCAAAGAAGAGCCGGATCTTTCAACTCCTGAATGGCTCTTGATTTAAGATCTTTTGTAGCCTTATATTTTCCCTTAACTTTGCAAAAATCAATGGATTCTGTTTTGATAAACTTTTTGCGATCAGTGTTTTTAAAAAATGGCCACCATGCGTGCCAATCAAAACAAATTTTGTCGCGAGTAGAGCTGAGTGCTGTGAGAACTAAGCAGCAAGAGGAAAAAACTGGGGGCTGGGATGTGAGCCAACTGTAGGCATTCACATGACTACGTGGTGCCGGTGCTGTTAAGGAACAGAATTATGCAGACAGCCTCTGTGTTTCGGCTGGAAACGGACATGAAACATCACTGATACTCAGAAACTGTCTGCATACAGAGACTGTCACTAGAACAGAAGGCAGGTGATTGAATATGATGTATTCTAAAGACCGAGTGCACAGGCAGACAGTTATTCAGCAGATGTTCAGTCAATCACTGTATTCATGTTTCCTTTACTAGAGTCTGGTCTCAGAAGTTTTGTTATAAAAGTCCATGACAGCCAGGAAACAGAGTTGCGAAACGAGTATTTTATTTTATGTGGCGCATGTCTTTATGGAGTGATCACAGCCTGGTGTAAAGAGGTTGGGATGAAAATCAGCACCTCCAAATCCGAGACCAAGGTCCTCACCCGGAAAAGGGTGGAGTGTCCTCTCTGGGTCGGGGGCAAAGTCCTGCCCCAGTTCGAGGAGTTCAAGTATCTTGGGGTCTTGTTCACGAGTGAGGGAAGAAGGGAGCGGGAGATTGACAGACGGATCGGATCCGTAGTGATGCGGACTCTGCATCGGTCCATCGTGGTGAAGAAGCAGCAGTCTACCGGTCGATCTACGTTCCTACCCTCACCTATGGCCATGAGCTGTAGGTCATGACCGAAAGAACGAGACCATGGGTACAAGTGGCGGAAATGAGTTCCCTCTGCAGGGTGGGCGGGCTCTCCCTTAGAGATAGGGTGAGGAGCTTGATCATTTGGGATGGACTCAAAGTAGAGCCGCTGCTCCTCTGCATTGAGAGATGAGGTGGCTCGGGCATCTGGCCAGGATGCCTCCTGGACGCCTCCCTGGTGAGGTGATTCAGGCACGTCCCACCGGGACGAGACCTCGGGGGTGACCCAGGACACGCTGGAGGGACTACATCTCTCGGCTGGCCTGGAAACGCCTCAGAATGCCCCGGATGCGCCGGTGGCTGTGGCCGGGGAGAGGGACGTCTGGGCTTCCCTGCATAGGCAGCTGCCCCTGCGACCCGACCCCAGATAAACAGAAGAAGACGTCCGTCTGTCTGATGTTACTCAGAACATACTCAGTACTTGAGTAGTTTTTTTAGTGAGTCCTTTTTCACTTTACTTGAGTAATTATTTGGATGAATTCTTTTTACTTGTACTTGAGTCATATTTTTCTAAAGTAACAGTACTTTTACTTGAGTATAATTTTTGGCTACTCTACCCATCTCTGTGAGTCCCCTCACTCATCTCCAGCCAAACCCCTTCACACTATTCAGTTCAACGACATTAACTATGAATAGGACTTTGCACTGTTGCATTATTTATTCCATATAAGTCCTCCTCCAGTCTCTTTCTCTCTCTCTCTCTCTCTCTATCTCTCTCTCTCGCCCTTTCTTTAATCAAACGCCCCCTCATACTATTCACTATGTCAATTGTCTATACTATACTTTGTGTCTGTTGCTCTTATTTATTTCAATGATATTTAGGAGATTCATGTATATTAACTCGTTTTCTACGGTGACAAACACTGAATTGAATTGAGCATGGATGCTTAACCTTTTACGACTGGCGGTTTTCAAGCGGGTCCCAAAATTGGGCTGGGGATTGGAGAGCTACCATGCAAAACACATGAAATTAGAATCCTGCGATGTGTGTTACCTTTAACCCAGTGCATTGCAAACATTCAAGAGTTGCTCATGCAATTAACGACTGATTGCAAATCTAAGTTTAGATGTGCATTCAGTAACACAAGGGGCATTTAAATAGCCAATGTTAAAGATTGTGACAATACTTCCGATCGTGATGTGTCATGCGCAAGAGATGCAGCTCTGAGAGCCAATGTTTTGCAGTGAATAAGAGGAGCCAGCTCACACTGAAGTAGGGCAAGTTCACAGTTTTTTCTTTTTACTGCTTACAGATTAAAACACAGCTTCAGTTTTCAAATCTCATTGCTGATGCACCAAAGATACAAAAAAATAAATACAAATTTAAAAAGGAAAAGAAAGATAATAAAATGTGCCAGAGCTGCTTTATTGGGAATTTGACTGTTTTATATATAGTGTACAGACACAGCCACTTTATATTACTTCTCCAAAGGCCTGGCAGTTTCAAGAGAATGTTCGTGAAGGACAGAGTGGAAAACTGACTGAAAAGTGAATAGCTTATGCATGAAGCAGCAGCCTGTGCTGGTGGCTGTATCCATGTATCCTTTGATCCAATTTGCGATTTATTTTAAAACCTGGAATCTGATTTTCATGCTTATTCTTATTATATATTTTTTCTCCTTAAAGACAGTTCCAGACTCATTATCATCAGCACATGAAACAGTTCTTAGTAATTAAAGCATAAAGCAGAAATCATTCTCTGAAATTAGAGGAGACTGAAAATGAGAAAATGTTGTCAGCAAGCTTTAAGCTGATGCCTTAAAGGTGCAGACTAAAGAAAAAACAGCTTTCTCCAGTAAGTACAGTGCCAAGGGAGATCATAAGATGTTTGTCAGTTATTGATGCCGACTAACTGAAAGGAATACACACCAACCTCAACCCAAGTCGCAGTTAAAGAGCTTCACAGTGTCGATATATTCTGCAGGGATATACTTGCTGTTAGCAACGTTTCATGGTGCTTATCATGGCTGCTCAGCGCTTTAGTGTAGGCTGCTGAAGATGACATGAGGTAACGTGCTGTCTGTATGTGTTGCAGTGCTGATTTGAAGGTTAGAGGTACTTATGGGCTGATGAGCATGAATAAGATGTCAGAGGTAAGCACAATGCCAGATAGTTTTGAAGACACCTTTCAGAGCTTGTCCATAATGGGCTGGCATCTTCATGAATTTTCCTCCCTGTTGCACAGTAACAATTCTTCTTCCTTGAGAGCAATGTCTATTTTTAACACAAGATTCAACACAAGATGCCTTGGAGATACAATGTGACCGGCAGATTGGACTTTTCACTATTTCAAAGTCCAGATAAAAGCTAAACTTTATGCCAATGAGTATAAACAACTAAATCCATAGTGCATTGTTGCTGTAAAAAATGAAGCACTGGCTACTTCTCTCAGCCAGTAAGTGCAAAAAAACTATGTTTAGCACAAAAAACCCCTGTAGCATCTCTGCAAAGAGACACCACATTTATTCTGCAAGGATACAGAAAGTTGTTCGGGAACAGCTGTAACCTTGAACTGTTTTTCTCAATCGTCAGTGCTGAGATGGCAACGGGACAAAACTACAATGAACATTTACCTGCACAGACACTGTGAAGGCATCATGGTTGAGAAGATTAAGACCAAAAGTGAGTTTTTAAAATTTCAAATGCTGAAATTGTAATAATGCTTCACCCAACAAGCCAGTGTTTATCTTAGAACCTTTCCTCTGAATCAGGGCTAAAATAATAATAATTTTAAAAAAAACTCCCCAATGGCCATAAGAGCAGGAATAGATTACTTTTTCTGTAGCATGTTTAAACCAGGAAGATGCTCCCAGACTGACAGAATGGTTTTAGTTCCCACTGTTACACTGATGACAGACCAATTATAGTATCCTGCTGTATCTAGCACTCCCCTGCCAACTGCCTGAGCAATATAAGGGTCCTATTCAATCTATTCAAGCTACACAATGTGCTTCTGTCCCCTTTTCATGGACAGCTTTTTCATCTACCGATCCCTCACCTTACCTTAACATCAGAGGAACAATGGCTTGAACGCTTACGTTTGAATGTATTAAGCCATCAACATGTGTATATGCAAAAGAAAAGGATCATACAAGGAAATAAAAATATATATGAAAAGCCATTTCCAAATCAGTATATATAAAGCACTGCAAGGATGCCGGGTCTGTCCTTTAAAAGATGTGCAAAGGTTTCTTTTTTCTGCTGGACTGTTGTATTGAAGTTCTGTCAGTGGTTTCCCAACAAATCCCCAACCAGGTACTCGCATAACAATGTGGACACCTGCAGGGTGGCAGCCCCCAATCTTTGAAGCAATTCATGAACATCTCTGCTCTGTTTGAGACTTTTCAAATAACCCCTGAAAGCCTCACAGTTCATCGTTCCCTCTGCATGCCATCATTTAGATAACCATTAGTACTGTTATTTTCTCTTATCATCATTTCTTCTGCCTCTCTGTAATAAATAAGCACATGCCTAGCTAGTGTCATGGGAAAAGTGCAGAGTAAATGCAGGCTAATGTTCCTTTTTCTGGGTACTAGTCAATGCTGTGTTCAAGAGCTGAACCTTTAGTACATTAAGATGTTCTATACACACAAAAACCATGAAGCACTGAGCTTCTGGGGACCACTTGATAAAACCTTCATTAACACAAAGTGGTAATGATACCAAATGGTCACATACAGACTGTAACCATGAGGACACTGGAGAGCAGTTCCATACTGGAGCAGTTATTGAAATGAAAAGTACTTTATTTATCCCAGAAGGGAAATTCAACATTGTAAAACGCTCACTCTTTTTTTCTTTCTTTTTAATCTTTCTATTTTCTTTTCTTTTTCCCTTTTTTTTTTAACAATATAGTCAAGTTTCACGGCCGAAAAACCATGGGAGCCACCATCTCGGCTCGTTTCTGCCAAGGGCTTCCAGTTACCACGGTTATTTTACACTGAGGACATACGCAAATCAACAACACACATAGGAAGAGCTCCCGAACTCGATGACTGAAAAGTGGATATTGTTAAACCCAAAAAGCGGTCTTGGATATTTTGTGCCGTACGTTGCTGCAGCAGCTTGTGAAAACAATTAAATATGAACCTTGCAAACTGAGCGAACTCACCGTAGGACGGCAGCCACGCAGCTACATGACCGACCACCGGGTGCAGCCCGCTGTCTCAAACTCTCCATTCTCCTTAACTCAAAAAAAAAAAAAAAAAAAAAAAAATCCACCGTAACCACCACTCAAGCCTTCTGACAGGAATCATCCAGACTCTGGCTCGGTGTTGAACATTTGTCTTCATGGACACTAAACTGCCGTGTGTGTGTCGCTATCAACACACAGCCGACTGCGTCACTATGTAAGTCTACGGCGTTCCTGTTTATCACCATAGGACTCAACAATAAATTTATTAATAAAAAAAAAGAGAAAGAAAATGCTACAGGAGGTGCATCAGTAGTTTGTCAGTCCAACAGTATATAGCCCCGTTTCTACCCACGGGTCTGGTCGGGTCGGGCCAGGCTGGATCAGGTGGGTTTTGGTACGGATATGTTGATTTCATGTTGCGTCCCCTCAGCAAACCATCCCCTTATCCTGGAGGTGGAGTATTAACCGGATAGTGCCGCTACGTGATTGTGTGACATCATCGCTGTGCAACGCCTTTTAACCAAAACGCCACACCACATGTGACAGAAACAAAGGAGTCACCCCTGCTTTGTTTTTACGCCGGGTCACATGGGAAGTGACGGATTTTTCAGCGAATCAACAGATTGCTGTGTATTAGCTCCACCTCTTTGGTCCAGATCGGTTAGATCAGTACCCCTACCGAAGGGTATCGAAAAAGTAGGCCGGGTCAGGTTGAATATAAGGGTACCCGTACCAGGTTTTATCTGTTGAGACGTAAAAACAACGTGGACCGATCCGGCCTGGCCCGACCCGACCCAGACCTGCTGGTGGAAACGGGGATTATGTCTGAAAGCATGATTACTGGGGTTTGTTTGCAGAAAGACAGCCTTACTCACAGAATCATCATCATCATGGCTAATCAGTTAAGGTGATGACCCCAGTTCCAACATGATGTGACGTCAGTTTCAGATTCTACACTTGCTAGACTTTTTTGTTGTATGGTTGTGTGCTATTTTGCATGACAGGGCCATAAGACATTCCATCACAATCTATTTTTGCTTGCCATTTAAATTCTGTATCATAACGACATATTCAATAATTTTTAAATTCCATTCATTTCTAATGATTAATTCATGAGTAACAAATTCATTACTCATATGTTTATTTTGTTTGTTTGTTTTTGTATATATGTGCTCGTGCATATATAATGCATGGTAGCACGGTCAAAAATATGGTAACTGCCAAAATATTCTGCTACTAGTCAACTGTATGCCACAGATTTAACAAAATCTGAAAACAGCATTATTAAAGCCAGAGTTGGTAAACCTGTTCAGAAACACTTGTTCTACTGGGTGAAATGGTCCTTCCATCGTGATAGTAGTCAATACATAATGTATTCATAAAAAGGAAGAAAAAAAGTCAGACCTCTGTGAGAGCTGCAGGACAGTAAAAACTCTAAAGCCAGGATCAAACTACACGACTTTTTTCATCGTTCACGATGGTCACGATGTCAGATTGACAGAAATTGTTTCATAAAATCGGACGGTGTCGTGTTACTCGCGAGTGAACACACTACAAGATTGACACCAGACAGACGACCGTCTGATCATCGCGTGGTGTCGCAAAAGGCAACACGAGACAGGGAAGTGGGACAAGCAGCTGTCAATCAGTCACTTGGTTTGGAGCCTCTGAACTGACTGTCACTTATGAAATGGAAAGTGGACGGAGACATCAGTTCCCTCCATTATTGTGACCAACATGAACTGTTTGTGTGTATTCTGCCTGTTCCAGTTGTTCTGTGGAGCGGGTTTTCAGTTGTAACTAAACAGGATTAAATCCACGACACGCACAGAAAGACTTGCTGCTGATCTTTGAAAAAGAGCTTTGAAAGAGAGAAACTGGGCTGTGATCAGCACTGTTGCTTCCACCAGGTGCATCACGCACCGCGCGCAGGACGCCCAGAGACAAGCGAAGCCAAAACCATCAGGCTGACCACAGTCTGCTGCTACGAGAGCAAAGTCCAGCCGACCCAGTGACGCTACCATTAAAAAACTGCCGTAAAGTGAAATAAAGTGTGCTGTTCTATACAAACGCATATGGGTGTGTCCTCACGTCATTCACTGAACTCCATCAGTTCAGAGCGCACGCTGGAAACCACGGCAACCACATGAAATCACACACGCATGATAAACTGAGAGCTGCGCAGCAGCAGCATCGCTGTGTCTATATTCAGCGCCCAGTAGGTGTTCAGAGGGTTAATTAGCTTTGATGATCACGCGTAATGTGGATATTTATGGCTGAGTGCACGAGTGCGTGCATGGGTGTCATATTTGCTCATCTCATTGGGCGCAATGTCTGTTATGTTGCGGTGTTTTTATTTAAACAAAGTGATTTTTCTGACTTTGTCATTGATTTATTTGAGAGCGTCACATTCGTGCACGCTTGGACCTGCTGTGAACTACTGTTGACTATTACTATTACTGATAGAACACACACATCGTGTGGTTATGTTTTGAGTTAATAAAGTAATGTTTTATTCAAGAGAGATACACCCTTTTGAATGTTTGTGGAGGTTTAAAACTGTTGAAAATAAATTTGGCACACCTGGTCTTGCTTTTCTTTTTTTTTTCTGGAGTAAACTGATGCCACAGCTCCATAAATCTCTCCACCGCTCCACCAGAGAGCGGCTGCGTCTCCTCCTTTCCTCCACTGTTGTTTGTGTACCGGCGCTCCTGAGCGTCTCTCTGGTAGAAGCGAAAGGCGCAGTGGCGCACTGTCCTCCTATTGGTCAATATGAAGGAACATGTTGTGGGACGTGTCACACTAGACGGACAAAACCAAAAAATTCTGACACGCCAGTCTTTCTGCGTCGTGGTCGTGGAGCGTCGCAGACGCCAAATTGCCAATCGCTGATTGTGTCACATTACACGGAGCGAAGACACGACGTCCTATGACCCGACAATGCAGAATCGTGCACAACAGTGAGCGACTGTCTGAGACGACTCCGTCGGGCCAAAATCGGGCTAAATTCAAAATCGGGCTAAATTCGTGTAGTTTGATCCAGGCTTAACCAACCCCTGCCATTCGCACCGAAAGGCAGGAATTGGTAATTCACATCATGTGGAAAGAACAAATCGATGCCTTTACGTCTCGTCTCTGCCCCTCCCCTCTCACCGTCCCACATGTGACCCCCCTGTGCGCTGCTCACTGTAAACTGCTAACTGCTGCTGTGCTAATAAAATCCAAAACAAAAAATAAGGATGAAGTTTGGGAGGCGTTGACGTTTGCAGTGTGGACTTTTTACAACGCAGAAGGAGTTGGAGGTAAGTAGATTAAAACTGTTAAAAACGTGGTTTGTCAGCTGTTTACTAGCAAGCTATCGAGCTATCCACTCGGCTGTTATCGTTAACCTGCTTGTAAAACATTGGTGCACACATCCCCTGAAGGCGTGGTTTTGGGTTGTGTGTTTTTTTTTAAATATTGCTTGCTCAAACCGTTTTTCCAACATTGCCAACCCTAGCTTTAATGCCCTTAGTTTTGCTGCAGCTAATAGGGATCCAAATAAAACTTAACAAGAGGAGAGTTTGAAAACTCAAATATTTATCATCGGGTATTCAGAAACAGAAGTTCTGCTGCTGGTGCTATTTGAATTATCTAAGTTTGAGCCATTCTCTGCAATAAAACATTCATTTGGAGTAGCTGCTTCTTCACAGCGGTGAACTGAAAAAGAAAACTGAAGAACTTCAGACACTCAGCTGCCAGCGGAAGTGGTGGATGGGTAGAAGGAGGGAGGAGGGGACAGAAAGACAGACGCTTCTGCCAAATGTTATGTTGTGAAACAAACTTCTTGTGGCTAATTTAGCTAGTAAATAATTATTTTGCCACCAAAACTCTTTTCTCAGTGTTGTATTTGTTGTTTCATAGAAGTAAACAGCTGTTCAGATCATGTCGGTGTCACTAAAGTAAAAAAATATTGGCATCAAAGACACTTTTCCACTTGAAGTGCACTGCAGCATTTAAAGATTGTTTTCTCAACTTTTGGGTCAGAAACAGGCATTTTCGCTGCAACAAACCAATGTTCTACTGCAGATTACTAAAGAATTGAAAAAGCTAGAAACAAATGGTTTTTCTCTGATAAAAGAAGAGAGTCTAAGCTTTCCTTTAGTATATTCACTGTTTGCATAGGCATAGTGCACAATATTCTGTGGCTCTCCAAAAATCAGTGAAATTGCTTAAAAATCCTGGCAATATGGAGTACTCTGCTCGGAAAAGGTCTGGCAGTCAATGAGTTAATATGCTCACTCGCCACCACGTGGTGAGCAATGTGAATTGCAATCTATAAAAATGGTAAATGGCCTTCAGATTTTTCGTCGATGAATAATTTATAGAATTAATTAAATAATAACCTTTTCTTTTTTTCTGTCTATTCTGTTTCATGACAAGGTACAGACTCAGATGCAGACTCAGTTCAGACAATAACAAAGTTATTTTATTGATAGCACGCTAGCGGAAGAAATGCTTGAACATTGAAGACAATCTGGCGAAGACCTAAAGTCGGATTTCCACCAGGTCCGTGTGCGGTGCATTACGGCTGTGGCACGGCTTCTGGAGCAAGTCGCGGCCGTTGTAGTCAGTGACTCAGTCACTCACACCAGACACATGACACATGCGTCCAAGATACGTCCCAGGTGTGTCTCGCCGCGCCGCTCCTATCTCTGGCGCAGCACGCTCCCAGAGCGCGTCAAGCTCTGCAGTGCAGACCGGACCAGACGGGAAACCAGACACGGGAACAGAGTAAAGCATCCGGTAAATTTAAGAATAAAAGCCTCCCGGAGAGTTGTGATGGCAGAAACTACAGTAACAATACCAGTGACTCCAGGTTAGAAGTCAAGCATGGACTGTGACCTGCGCATCCAGGACCTCGCGCCTGCATCCCTGCTGTGTGTTTTTTTTCATTTTGATAAATACATTAATCACATTTGATTTTCGTTTCTCTGTCTACGTCACATAAAACAACTAAATAAAAAAATACCATCACAGTGGATTTACATATAGGAAAAAGACTGATCAAGATCTCCAACGTTGATGTGTGATTTGAAAAAAAATTGTTAGCTCAAACAGATTGAAGGAACTGTGTGATTGCACTCAAGATTTTAACTCTTCCTGTAACGGCGACATCAGGTCAGCGGAGCTTTTTAAAGTTGAGAGTAACCTAATTAAAAAGTATTAGCGCAGCTAACGGACTGTGCAGGTTTGCACTATTATTCGTTAGAAATATAATAAGCCTACATTCAGACTGGATTATAAAGACTTATTGCTGAGTTTGCAGCGAAGAAAGCAAGAAAGTGGTGGTATGATAAATTATTGGGATAGATTATGTATGGTAAGTTAATTGTTAAAAATGTAAAGATGTTGTGTATAGCTGTAGCCTACAATAAATGAGCATATATAATGAATGAAACGTGTCTGCTGGTTTAAGTTGGACAATGAAGGGAAAAGTGACTGTATGTAGGACATTTATTTCACGCACACACCACTGGACATTTATCCAGCCCTCCTGATCATTATCATGTGATCCTGCAAATGTGATTTATCAGATTTATCTGGTGGTAGTATGGACTGCAGTCGCAGGCGCGCCATGTCTGACACAGTCGCGGTGGGAGCTGCTGCTCTGTAGAGGTCGGAACTACAACGCACCGCAGCCGTAATGCACCGCACATGGACCCGGTGGAAATGTACCTTCAGGGAAAGCAGGGAACTTGTATACGCACCCGCATGAGGGAAGCTGATAAGGCACAGGTGAAGCTCATGCGGATGTGGCAGGTAATCAGCAGGAGAGGGACTGTTAGGGAGAGACCATGACATTTCCTCTTTTGAGGCAAATTTAGAATTTTAAATTTGGATAAAATTGGACATTTGTGGTACATTTTAATTTGGTACATTTGGTACATTTTAACAGTCAATTCTGATAAGCATTCTTAAATGCAAGTTCTATATATTATGAAAACTAATTTCTTATTTTACATTAATCTACATTAATCAATTAATAATGCATCATAACAAACCTCATTTGTTAGGGTCATTAACCCTCCTTTTATCTGTGGGTAACATTTTACGTTGTTTAGGCTCTGGCGATTATGCCTCCTTTATCATTCATGTCTGCTTTTAGAATTCCTCACCTGCCCTCCAGTGTTTTTACAGTTTAATTAGTAATTACTAGCAAGCCTGTATCTGATTATGGAAATTATCTTAAGCTGAGCTGAAGCTGAGCACATTTACAAATCCCATTTATATCTTCAGTCAGGATCACAGCTTATGTTTCTAATAAAATGTGTGTTAAATGTCATTTGCAAAGCTGCTATTTCAGTTTTGCATAACAATTCAGAAGACAAGACGACTGATGGTTTGCATTAAAAGGTTCTGCAAAGGTTACAAGCGAGATGTAGACGTAAAGAAACCCAAAGGAAATGGTAATCCATGCAGAGAAAAAACCTTAATACTAGAAACATGTAGAAGTAGACAGATTTTCTGTCCATGTGTCAAAGCCTAGTTCACAAAGTGTGACACCTCCTGTGCAAGATCCCTCCTACAGACTCGAAAGACTCAAGCAATGCAAAAACACTGAGCTGCATGAAAGCTTTCCTTTAGGCCATTGATCTAGTTATGTGAGTACAATTCTCACAAGTTTCCTGCTACTCTGGCAATAAAATGATCTCTTCTCTGTAAACAAATGACAACAATCTCTAAATAAGTACAGGAATAAATGTACTGTTTTGTTAGCTATTTTTAAAACTCAGCTTTTACAGCGTTACACTGAAACACCACACAACTGCTGTTAGCTATCTTTACAACACAATGACAGTAGCATGGGCGGGGCTTCGGTAGCGGACCCTCCTTGAACTTGAGCCCGGAGTCGGCTATATGTTTAATATCACTTGTCATGCAGAGTTATACAGGGTTCATATAATGTTCATGTTTATGTGGCCACTGGGCGCAAAATCTTGAAGGGTCCCTCCAATTACAGGCAAAAGGACGTTGTCCATCATACAGACTTCACACCGTCTTTTGTAAAACAACATTTCTCAGCTGGCAGCAACATCAAGACACTACTTGTGGTCAAACTTAAAAGCAGATATAAATACCCGGAGTTTCTTCCCCATCTTTGTCTTCCTCCTATCTCTATCTTTCTTTGTCCTCCTCTTATGTCTTTATGAACTATCAGAACAAGATCACTACAGACTAGGGCTGGGACGATTCGTCGACGTAACCGATTACGTCGACGCAAAAAATACGTTGACGCAAAATATGCGTACCGATGCGTCGTCAGACCAAAACAAAGATGGCGGCGCCATGCGACTTCAGACGAAAACAAAGATGGCGGCGCGATCTCCGCGAGTGGCTCTTCCAAGTTTCCAAAGTGTAAGGCAGTGAATAAGGCCCACACTCGTTTATCGAAGGTATAACTATATATTAGGGATGGCGAATCCGAAGCCTAATGAGACATGAGACAACTTCCGTGAGATCGACGCCATGTCTTCAGACACGACAGGCCTGTTTGAGACGGTCAGCATGAAGCACGAGCTCCATCTGCTGGCCGTGGGTGTGAACTACAGCTAATGCCGGGAGCTGTCTCGTCTCTGACTGAATATAAAGTCACGTTCTCAACCTCATACTAGTGTTTCATCTGTTGGTAATAAAATAAAAATAAAGAATTTTTAATTTCATTTCCAAGTGATTGGCACCCGTATTTAGCATTAACAGAGTAAAGATGAAGATGCACTTTTTCTGGAAGCTAGACCCATGTTCAATATAATGTTCAACTCTGAATGTTTACTTATCTTCATTATCTTTTGTTGGAAAATAATATCTGTCTTAGCTTAAATCCTCCAAGTTTACATGATCATATTATTTCAATAATGACTTTTTTTATTATTATTTTCATGTAAATGAAAGAATTAAAAGCCTGTTTTTCAGTCCGCTGTGTTTTCAACATAAATTTTACATTCTGTTGGTTCATGAAAAAGTCCATGACAGGCTGCTGCTCCCACTGCCTTTTTATTCATGCTCTTTTTTACATTTTAGATATCTATATCAGCATATATAAATTGCTGAATCGTTTTAATCTAAAGTGAATCGTTAGATTAATCGATGCATCGAAAAAATAATCGATAGATTAATCGTTTAAAAAATAATCGTTTAACACAGCCCTACTACAGACCAATTGTCCTCACATCTCACATCATGAAAGTCCTGCAGAAAATGTTATTGGCTCACCTCAGGAAGCAGTCAACATGTCTCAGGTCCTGTCCCAGTCTGCAGTGGCGAACTGGCCATCGGGAGCACCGGGGCATTTCCCGTTAGCCTGGTTGCCAAACTGGCCTGTAAGGTTGCGTTTCAGTTTTAAATAAATAAATAAACTGTTACATGAAGTTTCCACCCTAATGTGCTGAAAACCTGATTAAAAGTGTATTTTAGCGCAAAAATAAATGTTTATTAATGTTTAGAAACAATTTTTAAACATAGTGGCTTAGTACGAGACATTTAAGACATTAAATTAGCAAAAGTGATCGGTTTATATTGCTACGAAACTGCCGCAGCATGGCAGATTTTGTGGTCCTAAGAAAGCGGAGAAGCCTCTGAATCAAATTATATCAACATTTTTATAAACTACATTAACGAGGTGACCCACGTGGGTGTGGGCCCCTGGGCCTGTGCCCAGAATGCCCATTGGATAATCCGGCCTTGGTCCCAGTCAGGATTGAGGGTGGTTACTGAAACTTTTACAAGACCAGCTGACTGTAGGTGATGTTCAATATTTTACACCTACTACAATATGTTATGCTGCATGACTGGCTTTATTTACACACTCACATTTAAGTTTATGATGGCAATTTACCGCAAGTTTCGTGCAACAAGCCACTACTTTTGTCATACACTTCCACACTCTTCAGCTTGAACAATCGATGGATTGTTATAAGCAAATAAGCTTCTTGAAGAAAATTAGGGGGAAAAAAACCTGATCCTTTTCATTTGTGATGTCTCTCATAGTGCTTGAGCCTTACACATCAAATTTTCATCATCCACTGCCCACAGACAGCATCAAAACTGGGATCTGGATTTTGCATTTTTTTGGCGAGAAAACACTAAATAAGGATAAGACTCCTGCTTCACAGGGATGACCCCAAGCAACACAAAAACATTTGTACCTTCTTATGCTGGACATGAGCTAAGCCCTACAGATGGAATTTAGAAGATCGGACACCCAGAAGGAAAGTTGCGTGCCCTTTTACAAGACCTCTGTCCAGCCAGCAGCGCCAGACAGAACTACTGCACATAAGCTTGGTATCAGTATTCACTGGTGGGACTTTTTTTTAACCAGCCTTGTTACAGGCACTATGCAGAGAGAGAGAGAGAAAAACATTAAAGGGACAGGAGGCAGGAATTGTGAAAGAATAAACAAGCATGTCCAGTTTCTAAATACTACTGGGTGATGAAGCGCTAAAACCCAAAAAGATCGACCCCTCCCACGTCTCTCTCAGTTGTCTTGAACAGGCTGTGTGCTGCATAATGTGCTGCGATTCGGTGGCCAAATTTTCCGCGCTGTCCTGCGGATGTGTCGTCAAATGACGCTGCATCCGCGTCCCCGACAGTTTTGACACAGGAAGAAGATGGTCGCGGTAAATTCAAACACTGCAAGGGATAGTTATGGATTCTTCTGCTGTCAGTAAACGACCCAGATCAACTGAAAGACACTAAAAAGTGTAACTACGAAGAAAAATACTTTATCAGTGTAGTGAACAACGTTATAGCTTCAGTTTGTGCACGCTCCCGTGACGGCTTGGCTCGTGACTGCAGCTACCTGCAGCGCCAGTCGGCAGTGTTGCCAACTCTTCATGAAGAGAAGCCGCTATTGGCTGACTCAAAAGTTGCTAGAAGTCGCCAAATGACGTCACCAACCCATTAACATGGTCATGCGCATGCGCAGAATCACATACCCACTTCTATCATTTTAATCTACAACATACTGAAATGCTTATTTACAAGTGTACTAAAGAGCTGACATACACCTTTGAGTCATGGTGCAAAGAAGACCCAGTTGTGCCTACAAGGCATCATGGGAAATAATGTAGATGAGGAGGCGTGGTAGGGCACATACTATTGGCTCAGGAGGGCAGCTGTCTGCAAAGGAACAGCGGAAGTAGTGAGTGAGTGCCGGGAAACAGGGAAGGGAGGGGCTGACGGAAGGCAGCTCCTGATGAACGGGTGGAGCGATATAAACTTTATCTGTCTCCATGATTACCAGAAAAAGTCGCTAGATTTGTCGCTAGTCGCTTTTTTGAAAATAAGTCGCTAGAGGGGTCTGAAAAGTCGCTAAATATAGCGACAAAGTCGCTAAGTTGGCAACAATGGCAGTCGGAAGTCTCATTTCTTAATCTTGCCTCAAGTCCCTTTAAGTGTAGCCTATGTGTGTGCAACCGGTAGGCTATTTAAAGGTTGGATATGGAATACGGACAGAACAGCGACATCACGTGTGTCTAGGTTGTAGTTGCAACGGCAGAAAAACAACTCCAGCTATTTGGTTGCCGGGCTCGCTGCCGTTATGGCAAGTGGCCAGCAGCCTTCACTATGTTCAATAAGTAATGCAGAGGAGTTTTATAACTGACAGCAAACAGTAGCCACATTAGCAAGTGAGTTTTAGCTTACCGATCCCAGAGAAAAGTTGTCATTTCCATGTTTTGATGCTGTGGAAATTATTTATGTGGGTCCATTTAGTGTAGGCTTCACCTAAATTTACTCCAGTTTTTGCTCTTCTCAGGTCACTCCTCTTCAGAGACAGATAACAATATCTCAGGGGCTCTGAAGCAGCTGATTGACTTGCCCACTCCACCAGTTTTCCCTGCACCAGCCTAACTGTGCCGAACATACTGTTGCCACAGAGAGACCGTATTTGGCAACCTGCAATGGCGGCCGGTATTGGCTTGTAGGTGTAAACATAATGCCATTGTTGAACCCGTTAAAATTGATATTATATTTATTTTCAGGCTAACTATTTACACTGTTGTGAAGGAAGTTGTTTTATTTTTAAATGTATGCTCTTATTTTGAAACGAATGGTAAAACAAATGGAAGAGAGAAAAATGAGAGAAAGAACGGAGTGAACTATGCATAACAACAAAGCATAACGGCAAATGATCAACAAAAGCATGTTTAGCTCCTGGCTGACAGTAGGCACAACGTATTTAAGAGTTATTCCCGGTTTATAATGTTCGTGTGTTTACAACATTACTCTCATGGCAAAGCCAGAATAAGGGTATGATAGTGTGCTCTAATTGGAGCAATTGAATTACGTAACATGATGAAACTACGTCAAATGATATGCTGCTGTCTAGAGCTGGGACGATTCGTCGACGTAACCGATTACGTCGACGCAAAAAATACGTCGACGCAAAATATGCGTACCGATGCGTCGTCAGACCAAAACAAAGATGGCAGCGCCGTGCGACTTCAGACTAAAACAAAGATGGCGGAGCGATCTCCGCGAGTGGCTCTTCCAAGTTTCCAAAGTGTAAGGCAGTGAAGGCCCACACTCGTTCATCGAAGGTATAACTATATATTAGGGATGGCGAATCCGAAGCCTAATGAGACATGAGACAACTTCCGTGAGATGGACGCCATGTCTTCAGACACGTCAGGCCTGTTTGAGACGGTCAGCATGAAGCACAAGCTCCATCTGCTGGCCGTGGGTGGAACTACAGCTGATGTCGGGAGGTGTCTCGTCTGTGACTGAATATAATTAAAGTCACGTTCTCAACCTCATGTTCGTGTTTCATCTGTTGGTAATAGTGTTGTGTAATCACTTCTGGGATAAATAAAGCATTTTTAATTTCATTTCCAAGTGATTGGCACCGTATTAAGCATTAACAGAATGAAGATGAAGATGCACTTTTTTCTGGAAGCTAGACCCATGTTCAATATAATGTTCAACTCTGAATGTTTACTTATCTTCATTATCTTTTGTTGGAAAATAATATCTGTCTTAGCTTAAATCCTCCAAGTTTACATGATCATATCATTTCAATAATGACTTTTTTATTATTATTTTCATGTAAAAGAAAGAATTAAAAGCCTGTTTATCAGTCCGCTGTGTTTTCAACATAAATTTTACATTCTGTTGGTTCATGAAAAAGTCCATGACAGGCTGCTGCTCCCACTGCCTTTTTATTCATGCTCTTTTTTACATTTTAGATATCTATATCAGAATATATAAATTGCTGTCTGTCAATTTATGAGGAGATAATCGATAATCGAATCGAGTCGAATCGAGCTAAAAAAGGGAATCGTTAGATTAATCGATGCATCGAAAAAATAATCGATAGATTAATCGTTTAAAAAATAATCGTTTAACACAGCCCTACTGCTGTCTGATTCAACCGTTTTTGAACAAAGAAACAAAGCTGATTGACTATGAACAGGGACTTTGATACTCGCTCTGGACAGTCACATGGCCTTATCAGTGCACAACAGATCATATTATACCCCCAAAACCCCAGAAAAGTGAAATTTGATATCATGGCACCTTTAACATGAGTGGCACTCCATATTAGCATAAAAGTGGAGCAACAAAGCACAAAGAAAAGGAATCACTATACACAATGTGTGAGGAGCACAGTGGGACAGGAGAGACTGAGTGAACTTGCTATGTTGTTCATGAGAGAGCAAAAAAAAAGGATCATGGACATATAAAGGATCATAAACAATTTAGAGGAGTGCAAGGCTTGTTGTACGTCTTTCAAATAGAGGTGAGTAGGGCTATAATACTTAATACTGAAATTGTGTTTGTGGACATGTGTGCCACTGTTTTGTGAACATGTGGGCCAGTTTTACTAAACTGTATCCACCTTATTCCTGAGCTCGCAAATGCAGAAATGATTGTTTGAATATTTCAACACGATTATTAATTTCTTAAAGGTGTCATAACCTAGTGTTTTACATACACAGTCCTTCTTAAATTATCTTCAAATGCATTTTTAATTCTAGTTGGGTGGACGAAAATTTAATGAGCTCATTTTAACCTCTTTTTTATCCCCAACTTTTGTTTGTCGCGAGAACACGTAGGAGAGTTGGAGCTGTCTGTAAGCACGTTCACGAGGCAAACGTCAAAGCCAAAACAAAGTTTTATCAGGACAGATGAGCTCTGGACATCTGATGTGAGGTTAACCAAACAGTGTTAGCTTTTGTAGCTACACTAGCAGCTTGTCACCGTTCGTCTACCATCGTTTACTGGTCTATTACACAAAAGATAATAAGTTACACAAGCAGCAACACTTACCGACTGCACATCCTCACTAATAAATATAATCCACTGGTCCCTGGTAAAGCTGTCCCTTCTGTCCACTCAGGCCGACCACGAGCAGCTGTAAGGCGGACACGCTTCAGCGCAGGAGCCGGTGAAAAAGCAGAGCTCATAACTTTATTTCTGAACATCCGATCTTGGAAATCCCAAGTGTAGATGGTAGCTAATTTAAAAAATATGTAGGGCACGAGGGTTGGAAGCAGCTCTGGGTCTTTCCTGGAAAGCAGCAGCGAAAATTCCACAAACACAATATCTCGGCGAGAAACGCTTATACGGGCATTTTCAATACAGGGAGCCAGTTAACCATGCCTTTGCGCCTTGAATGAGGATGGATTCATGTCTGGGGCTCAGACACTATGACAGGCATCCACAAAGCTGGGCCTCCGCTGGCTTTTGCCACAGCAGGAGACGCAGTGTGACTTGCAACACTCAGGCCGACCACGAGCATCTGTAAGGCGGACACGCTTCTGCGCAGGAGCCGGTGAAAAAGCAGAGCTCATAACAAAGACGCTAGCTTAGCAGCTCGCTTGCAGCCTCTCTAGTTCACGTCATAACAGCTGATCATAACTCCTCCGTGGCAGGTGATCAGCTGCTTTTAGGTGGCGCTAAAGAAGCTAGCTTAGCAGGCCGATGCGATTGACGTCAATGCCAGAGGCGGGTCCAAATCGCGTGCTGTGGAGTGCGCGCTCTTGTGGCCGATTCTGGGATGAAGAGAGAGCTCAAGCTGACAAACGAAGTCACTTTCAGGAGTTTCTGGCACTTTTTTACTCAATTCCTACCCCAATACACATGTTTTAACATGAAAAAGTGGGATTTCTGGGTGATGACTCCTTTAACAATTTGCGGCAGAAAAATGTACTTGCGGTGTTTAAAATTTAAAGGCATTTACTGTATAACTTTTGACCCAAATATTAGCCTAATGTGATTTCTGTTTGTAATTTCTGTTGTAAATACGCAGTGTTTGATGCGTGTCTGTGCTCTGAGGGGGCTTCCCTCTTCAGAACCAGACATTGTAACTTTGCAGGAGCGGATCAGTCTCTCATTAAATCATGTGATCTGGGGCACTTGTGAAACTGAGAAAACCGTGTCTGAGTTGGTGAGAGTAATTGGGAAAGGGATCATTCCAGAGGAAAGACACATGTAGACCTTGGCAAAGAATTCACTCGCCGGAGTCTGAGGAAAGAGCCGTCAGACTGCAAAACCCACTCTCTGTTTGCATCAGCATTATTAGACTGGTAAATTAGCTCTTTGCCTGTTGTGCAAACATACAAAAAAGTGATGTACTTTTTCACTTCATTCAGCCAGCTTTAGTTCAACAAAATGACAGTGAATGCGTGATGAGTTGCAGAATATTGCATTTTATTTTATCTTTTTTTTTTTTTTGCTGTTTAGCAGAAGCTAAATACAGCTAAACAAAGCTAATCGGCTACTGACCAAAGCTAATGTGAGTCTATCAACATTTTGCACAGGTAGGGTTGGTTTGCATGCAATAAATGCAAATTTCCTATAATTCATGTTCAAACATAGAAAAATTCAAATATCAAAAAATTCACAATTAGCAACTGGTTTGGTTTAGTTTTATGGTTTTCATCCACTGTTCAATAGGAAGCAGTACTGCTGTACTGTCACATAAGGGCTATTGCTGATGTTTTCAAAACATTCATTTTCCATACCCCTTAGTCCAGTTAATGGTCGTGGGGGTTGCTGGAGCCTATCCCAGCGATTATCAGGCAAGAGACAGGGCACACCCTGGACAGGTTGCCAGTCTGTCGCAGGGCGAACAGCGAGAGACAGACAACCATTTACACTCACATTCACTCCTACGGACAATTAAGACTGATCAGTTCACCTGACGTGCATGTCTTTGGACGGTGGGAGGAAGCCGGAGTACCCAAAGAGAACCCATGCATACATGGGGAGACAATGCAAACTCCACACAGGAAGGCCACGGTTGAAACTGTTCGAACCCCTCCCCAGCCAGGGCTCGAACTAGCAACCTTCATACTATGAGGCTGCGGTGCTAACCACCACACCACTGTGCAGCAATTTTTTCAAAACAATAAGTTATTGTTAATAATAATAATAATAATAACTATATATATTTTTTATTAATCTCAATTATCAGTCAGACTGGTAAGCGCACATGACTCTCACCCGGGAGTCTGTGGGATCGAATCCCGTTGCATACCTTGCCACATTCTGGCATTGTTGGCAGGAACCATGTGACGCCGGTAACCCCAATGGGCTTTATGCACAACTGCACTACTTCCTGAGCTTGGGCCAGCTTCTTTCAACTTCAAGTTCCATTTTTTTATAGAGCACACTAACAACATCCTTTTGGAGTTTGAGGTGCTGTACAACTCACTTAGCGGTAGGTTACTTAAAACAAGTCATAAAAAAATAATATAGAAATAACAGAGGAAAAAGTATATATTTACATGAAACATAAAATAAAATACATAAGACACCAGTCATGTTAAAAAGACACCAGTTAAGGGGAGTTTGAGATTGGTCTGTAGTTCACCAACTCAACAGGGTCAAGGTTAGGCTTCTTTAACAGAGGGTGAACAACTTCATGTTTAAAAACAGAGGGGACACAGCCTGACTCCAGACATGTGTTGAGAAGGCAGTAAATGATCGGGCCAAGGTCCTGAAATACATCACAAATCAGCAATGTGTGAACGGGGTCAGACGGGGGAAAAGAGGGTTTGGAACCACAGACAACCTTAGATAGGGCAGTCAGTGATACTGGTTCAAACTGTTCTAAGACAGTCAGAGAGGCCAGGGGGGAGATCACATGCTGAGAGGAGGATAGAACCGGAAGAGATCTAATGAGTGGGATTTTATCCATGAAAAAGGTTTTAAATCTGTTGCAAAGGTCTACAGAGGGTGGGAGAGGCAGGGGCTTTGGTGGGTTCACGAGCCTGTTAATGGTGGAGAAGAGAAAACAAGGTTTATGACTCTTTTTGACCACAAGGTTGGAAAAATAAGTTGTTTTAGCAACCTTCACAGCTTTCTGATACTCCATCAGACATTTCCTCAGCAACCCCAATGAGACATGCAGCTTATTCTTCCTCCACCGGCGCTCCGCACATTGACACTCACGGCAGAGTATGCGAGTGGAGTCATTCTTTGCCTCCTGTCTTTATTTACTAGACAAACTGATCCAATCCAGGTGTGTCTGGCCATTGTCCTCGTGGTTACTGAGGTCAGGCACACCTGGACTAATCAAATCATCCAGTAATGAAAGACAGGAGACAAAGGGGCTGGCTTAAGTTAGGAAGTAGTGGAGTTGTGCATAAAGCCCATTAGACACCGAATTAGGAAATTCGTTTCTTCATTCAACTCATCTCAGGTTGAACCTGAGAGCAGTTATTGACATGACAACTAGAAGCATGCAGAGGCGCATACCTTGGTCAGGGCCCTATCCCTGAATGGTGAAGAATCCTTTAAAAGATTCTTGTATCTGAAGTGACTTGAAAAAATGGCCTGCAAACACAATTCTAAAACATGGATGAAGACTGTTTAATGGAGGTTGTGTAAAAGACTGATGCAGTTTTTCACATGTGCACATTTGTAAAGGAAATAAAATAAATTAGATATTTGGATCTATATGCACAAAGACATCTGAATATTGGGATGAAATCAAGGTTTGTTTGTCTGATTTCTCATGATAAGATTAAAGAAGCCGGAGGACTGCAGCAGTCAAATGAGTCAGACCACCATACCAAAAAGTGGTATCAGTCATTAGAATTAAAGGAGCTGTATCATGCTTTTCAAATGTTTCAAAAGTCAAATACAGGCATTTATAAGCTAGATATGTTCCCATCGTTACTATAGAAACTAATTTGGTGTTAAATATTAGTTTTTCGATGCATCTAATTTCCAACACGGAAGTAAGATGGCTGACTGTACTGAACCGCGGAGCTCTCGACCAATTGCAGCATGTTTTACGCCCATTTCATGACGTCGCCCCGGAAGAGACACTTATTCTGAAGGGTCACAGAATTGTCTGTAGCACCGGCACCGGCAGCTCTCATGTGGATGTGAGAAGTAAACATTGATGGATAATTACTCCGATCGACGGGATAAAACAGACCAGCCTGTTATGGAGCTGTATGCGCTCGACCCAGAGTCTGATATGGAGTTTGAAGTACACGCAGTACCACAGAAGTACCACAGAGACCCCCGACAAGCAAGTAATTTAGCGAACAAATCATAGGCTAACAGTTAGCGCTGAGCTAAGCAGCACTCACATGGATCTTGTAAACATTGATGGATAATCGGACTCCGATCGACGGGATCAAACAGACCAGCCTGTTATGGAGCTGTATGCGCTCGACCCAGAGTCTGATATGGAGTTTGAAGTACACGCAGTACCACAGAAGTACCACAGAGACCCCTGACAAGTAAGTAAATTAGCGAACAAATCATAGCCTAACAGTTAGCGCTGAGCTGAGAGATGTGTTGACTCACCAGTGTTGTTGTCTGTCCATGCGCGTTTTTATAGTAGGAACTGCGTCATGTTTCAGAAGTAATCCCAGAGAAAAAAAAACACTTTACTGCCCGAGATTCATGAAGTTGTCAGGGAGTGAAGTTCACACACGAAGTTGAGTTTTTTTCCCCCTGCTCCTGAAGTTAAAATCCAACCACTTCTGGCAAGTCGATTCATCCAGTACAACAATAAACTCCCACGCTGAACATAACCACGCTGAACGTAACTGCATTTTTCCCAACTTGCTGTCCTCTAGAGCTTAAAAAAAAAAAAAAAAAGAAGAAAATTCTCCTGAACTCTGGATCAAACGTCTGTTAGCTGATGGCTGTTTGTCTCTGAGAAAATCTTCCTGCAGGTGTTAGTTTCTTCCTCCGAGAGTGTGTATAGGATTCTCTGAGTTTCTGTTCAACAGAGGGCGTCTTGCTACGATACTGAGCGTGCGCATTTGGACTTTCGTGATTGGTGCCACGTTCATACGTAACGCGGTGGGTAGTCAGCCGTTTGCAGGGAGGTAGCGCTTGGTTTAAATATTCATGTAGATTACTCAAAAATGCATGAATGAAGAAAAATAACGATTTAAATCATTTCTTGATAAGGAAATAACACACTGACATGCTGAAAAGCTCTTAAAAGTCCATTTTTCATGATAGGGCTCCTTTAATGTCCTGCAACCTTGCTGTGAAGTGGAAATGCAGACCAAGCAGATTTGCAGGAGAAGGGATGACCTCCATGCTCTGATCTCCACAGAAAAACACTTACAGGTCTGCTCTATCCTGTGCTTCTATGAAACACAGCTGGGGCAGCCTGCAGGTTTGCTTGGAGGCTACAGACACATTTGAAGTGGCCACAGATGACATCCCTGAACACACAGGTGGGGAGTGTCTGTATCAGCTGGTGCATATCTACAGCATGTACCTCTCCCAGAACAACCCAAGTGTTTCTAAACCAAAAATCTTGTTTCAATGGAGGCATAAAGCGGAAGATCAGGAAAAGGCAGGCTTGCGATCCACCAGAAAACAAGTCAGGAGGCTTTTGAGTCTGGTGATAATGGGGAGTATAAAAAAGCCCAGTACGAGCTACAGAAGTCCATCAGAGGTGCAAAGAAGGCTTATTGCCAAAAACTTGACAGCTTGTATCTGCATAACAACGGATACTGTATAGTATGTGGCAAGGTATCAGCAGACACAAATTATGAGAAAACAACACCCCATTTAGGCCTGGGGGATGTCACCCTCCCATACAACCCAAACATTTTCTACACCAGATTTGATGGATAGAATACAGACACCCCCCAAAAAGCCAAATGTTACCCCATGGGCACTGCCTTTCAGGTGACACCCACACAGATCCCGGCTTTGTTTGTTTGTTTATTTATTCGGTTAACAGAAAAATACATAAAAAGGATAAGATCACAGATAAAAAAAAAAGTGAAAGAATACCGAAAGGGTGTAGGCAGAAGCTAAAGCTTATATAGTGCCTACCCATCACTGACATGGTAGAACAATATACAAAATAGAATAAACTGGAATCATTTAAAAAAAAAAAAAAAAGATTTTTTTTTTCCGTCAATAACATACCACCAATCGTAATAAAACACTTATAAACAAAATTAAACAAATGTCATAATTTTATTTATCATAATATTTCATTATTTTTTCATTTTTATATATTCTTTTAAACCTTTTCAAAGTAGAGCTTGTTTTAATGTGGTCAGGACACCAGTTCCACAGTTTGACACCAGTGACAGAAATACAGTGCATCTTTGTATTTGTCCGGACCTTGGGTTTACCAAACATGCATTTTCCTCTGAGGTCATAACACTTTTCCCTCTTTTTGAACAGCTTCTGGATACTAAGTGGCAATTGATTATTATTTGCTTTATACATAATTTGCATGGTGTCACAATCAACTAAATCACTAAACTTTAGTACATTTAATTGAATGAATAAGGGATTTGTCGCTTCATAATACGTTCTTTTACTAACTATACGTATTGCTTTTTTTTGCAACAAAACAACTGAATCTGTGTTTGCACGGTAAGTGTTTCCCCAAATCCCCACACAATATGTCATGTATGGAAGAATCAATGCATTATAGAGGATATATAGTGATTTTTGACACAGAAAATCTTTAACTTTATACAGTATGGCAATGGATTTTGACATCTTATTTTTAACGTAATTTATATGTGATTTCCAGTTTAATTTATGGTCCACAATAACTCCTAAAAACTTGGTTTCAGAAACAATATCAATTTCAATATTATCAATTCTAATACTCTTATAACTATTTAATGGACGTTTTCCAAATATAATACATTTAGTTTTTCCATAATGAATGGATAATTTGTTAGCCGTAAACCACTTATTAACTAATAAAAGCTCTTTTTCCACTGTATCCAGAAGCTGTTCTAAGTTGTCCCCACAACTAAATAAAGTTGTATCATCGGCAAATAAGATACACTTTAACAGCTGAGAAACAAAACATAAGTCATTGATAAATATAATAAACAATAATGGACCCAGTACAGAGCCCTGTGGTATACCACATGATACCTCCAAAAACTCAGAATCAGTTTTATTGACATGTACATATTGATATCTATCCTTTAAATAACTACATAACCAATCATGAGCAACTCCTCTGATTCCGTACCTCTCTAATTTATTAAGAAGTAAACTATGATCTACAGTATCGAATGCTTTCTTCAAATCTAAAAAAATACCTACTGTATATTCTTTTCTGTCTATTGCATCTGTAATCTGTTCAATAAAGTCCACTAAAGCCAATGAAGTGGTCCGGTTTTTTCTGAAGCCATATTGTTGCTCACAAAGTATGTTGTGCTTTTCAATGAAGTTATTCAACCGTATAGAAAATATTTTTTCCAGTATTTTTGATAATTGTGGTAATAATGATATTGGTCTATAATTTGACAGTAGATGTTTATCACCAGTTTTATGCAAAGGAACAACTTTAGCTATTTTCATGGTTTTTGGAAATTTCCCAGTGGCTAAAGACAAGTTAAAGATATAAGCCAAGGGTTTTGCGATACATTTAATAATATGTTTAATTAAAAACATACTGTGCCCATTGCAATCAATTGATTTCTTATTTTTAAATTTATCTACTATATCAATAATTTCATATTCAACTGTCTCTTTAATAAACATAGAATGTGCGTTAATATTGGGAATATTTGTAATTCTTTTACTATTAGTTGAATCTGTTGTGGAGTCTGAAATTTCTTTCCCCACACTGACAAAATATTCATTAAATTTATTAGAAATTATATTACTGTCTGTAATTACCTCATTATCAGAATATAAATAAGGAATCATTTTAGAATTAGATTTGTTTTTTATAATCTCATTTATCACCTTCCATGTTTTATTCATGTTATTAATATTATTTTCCAATAATTTTCTATAATACTTATTCTTTTCACTTCTCAGAATACTCGTTAGTTTATTTTTGTAATTTTTATATTTCTTTTCAACTTCAACTGTTCTTTGTTTAAGAAACTTTTTATACACCAGGTCCTTGAGCGCAGTGCAGTGCAACGGGCTTTGCTCCGACCTCCATGGCCCGAGCATTTACACGAGCACACCCGCAAGCGCACCAGCTGTTGCTAGATCCGTAACATCACGGAATCACGGGAGGGATGGCAAGATCGCCTGTGATTCTCACCCAAATGGTTGATTTTGTCCAAATGTTTGTGTTTCATTGTTTCTTATTTCTCTGAAACCTTGTGTCCACAGAGATGATGTCATGTTCGGATAGTTCAGCACTTGAAAATCTGCACGGTGACATTTGTTTAGAAAGTTACCGGATGTTTTACACTGATTTCCTGTCTGGTGTGATCTGAACTACTGAAATTTGTACGGTGTCTGTGCGTGCTTCGTCAAAAATAGAGCTGCCTTGTATCTTTAGTGCAGCAGCACGACAGGATGGAGCGACGACGGACTGCTCACGTGCTGCGGCGTGCTCAAAATAAATCAAACCATTGACTAAAACAGGTGCGATTCAGTGCACACGGCGCGGCGCTGCGCTCACGGACTTGGGTAAAGCCGGGGTCTGAGGCAGGTCAATCCCCACAAGGTTGTGGGTCCAGACAGGGTCTCCAGATTCCTGAAGGCCAGTGCAGATAAACACACTGGTGTGTGTGTAGACATTTTCCATCTGTCTTTAAGCAGTAGTCTTTCATATATTTAAATCCTCCATCAATGTACTGGTTCCAAAAGAGGAAAAAACCTCCACCCTGCATGACCTCAGGCCAGTGGCACTCAAACCAGTTGCCATTAAGTGTTTGGAAAAACTGGTTCTCAAATACATTATGGTCTCTGATACACCATATGGTCTCAAGCATGACTGACCTCCAGTTTGAACTACCGACCCAACGGCTCAGTGGATGATGCAGTGGCCATTGTCTTACACCACATCCTGCAATATCTGGATAGCAGGATTACAGCTCTGCTTTTAATCAAAGATGGACAATCCAGATGCCATACAGGAAAAGTCCTGCCATGTTTTTGGATCTGCCTGTACATTTATAACAGGTGTTTTCACTAATGGGCTCATCTACCTGCAGAGGAGCTGTGCTAACTAAATTTAACTGGTTTAGTGACAGGTTGGAACAACTGCTTATTGCCTGGAAAAACATAAATCGTCCCAGTTTGCATTATTTCATTTAAGAAAACATGGTGGAAAGCAACAAAGGCACCCAGATGGACAGTGCTGTGGAGATTTTCCCCCTTTAAAAAGAACAAAGTATACGTCTAGACCCATTTTGGATATTTTTAAAGATGCTGGTGGGTATTTCAATAATACCGCGATTAAAATGAGAACTGTTGTCATTTTGGTCACAATAACCATGATATGAAATTTTCATATCGTTACATCCCTACTCAGCACTGGATCGTCTCAGGGTTGCTGTCTCAGTATTAAACTTTTCACCCTGTACCTACACAACTGGGTAACACATTCATTCACGGACGTAATTTTAGGGGGGGAGACATAGGGGACATGTCCCCTGCCGTCTTTAAACGCACCATGAGTGCACGCATGCTAGCACACGCAGGTGTGGATCACAGACGAGAGAGAGCAGAGCTGTGCTGAATGGTGTCTCAGGAAAGTTTAGCTAACCAGTCAGAAAACTTCAGTCTTTTTTTCCTCAAACCGTGTAAGTAGAAGCTGTTCCATGCAAATAATGTTAGCTAAATAATGACTCGTTAACATGGACCAATACATCATGTTAAGCTAGTTAACAAGAATACAGTTGTTGTTACCTCTGTTACATCCGTTGTTATTTAGTTCATGTTAGGAATAAAGCCAGTCCTCCTTAATTTCTATAGAGGACTTGTGCTCATTATTGCTTCCTTATATTTAAAAGAAATCTTTATTGACACATTATGGAGCCAGTCAGGCCCTGACCCATTGCTGACAATGTAAGGAGAAAATATAATATACAAACAGGATCATGATAATTGTGAAACTACATATTTATCCGTCTGTATATATAGAAATTTATGATTGTTGCACCCCAAATTGTCCAACTGTTCATGTCATGCATGAATACTATATATTATTGTCAGGTGAAGGATAGTAGGGATGCAGGAGGAGATGCTGTAGGAAGGAAAGTAGGAGAAGCTGAAGGAGGTGGAGGAGAAAAGGCTGGAGGCTCACAGGTAAGGTTGAAAGAATAAACGTGTCAGTCATGAGATGAAGCATTGTGACAAATGTTACAATGTGATAATCTGTAACAGAGCTTTCAAAGTTCAGACACCTGTATTTGTCCTCAAAATTATTCATACCCTCCAGTTAAAGAAAAGGCTAAATTCACAATAGTAATTCAAATAACAAGAAATTAATTAAACTAATAACTAATGACAAATTACAAAATTATGGATGAATTATGGTTTAAAAGAATAATAAAAACAACAACAACAACAAACCAAGCAAACAAAACTGTCCCAGACACATTACTGCATCTTTCCCATGAACAGTGGACTAACATACCTGTCAGCAGGTGTAGAAGTCTTTTTGAACATTATAGAAAACACCTGATTGCAGTGATTGCCTCAAAGTGTTGCTCAACAAAATTTTAGCCACAGAGCTCCATCATGCTTGTATACTTGTTTTATTTTTTGTTTGTTTTAAATATTTCTGTCAAATCACAATTCGAATTCAATGTCATGATTTTTATAGATTTTTTTTATTTATTATTACTTTAGTAAATTTCACCTTATTTCACTGACAGATGATTGTTTTCCTTCTTTAATTGGAGGGTTTGAACAATTTTGAGGACAACTGTATTTTGCCAGATGAAAGAACCAAACTGGTCAGGGGCCTGTATGGCGAAGCCGGATTTTCTCTCATCGAGGTAACTTCAGGGTTAAACCTGAGTTTTTCGTCCTATGACGCTGGTTCACTTCTGATTGGGTTTTATCTCTACTTATGCTGAACGCGTCTCTGGATAAGAGATCACAGAGTATAAAAGCACCACCCCCTGACCAATTAGCGCTCTTGGAATATATGGCCTGCCCACTTTTAGAAGATCCTGTCGATGCTGGCGCAGATCGTAAGAGTTCTTAGAAGAGAGAGAATATTCAGAGATGGTGCAACCCTTTTGATCTGCCAGATGACCCTTTACAGTATATGAAAGATATAGGTTTTCCTCTGCTGGACTCCATGACATCAGTCAGCTGTTGGAGCCGTACATCACAAATGTAACGCATCACAGCCGGGCAATGACTCCACAGACACTCTGAATCGCACTGAAGTTTCATTAATGTTAATAGACTAAATAAATGTATTTTAATATAGACCAACGCCTCACCTTGATTGAGACACAAATATTAGTGCTGTACTGATGTAGCTGAATAGCTTAATTTTTGCAGCTGAATTATGCTCATGGTGCTCAATCCCACTCAGTAAAACGTCATTCATTCATTCATTCATTCATTCATTCATTCACAGGTAGTTTCATGCACTGTCAATGACGCTGATATTTTTGTGAATTTTGTTCTTTACTTTTTCCCATGATCGTCTTGTGCTGCTGGGGTTGCATCTAAAAATAATATGGTTAAGAGGTCACACATGCAGAAAACATGAACTTATGGAGCGCACACCCACCCATGCAATCATGGTGCAGAGTTACAATACGTGCACGACATAAGCCTGGAAATATCTATATGTACAGTACATGTACAGTATGAGAAGGAAATACACTGAGGAAGCGCTGTAGTGTGATGAAGTGACAGTGATCAGTCCGATATTGTTCCATGATTGTACAATCGCACAGACTTATGCATTAACAGAAACTGCAATTTTCTGCCAGCATTCCTTCCTGGCTGTTGCTGCGGCAACTGTTGCTTCTGGCCTGGATGATGTTCCTGAATTGTTCATATTTCTTAAGTATCATCATCTGCTCCTCCATGGTGAAATATGTCGTTCTCTGTTTCTCCATGTCTGCGATTGGTCAGATGCTTCCAATGCCACCCCTTTTTATGTTAGCGCGCTGATCAAGATTGGAAACCCTGGGTTGAGTTACCGAGTTGATAACCAGCTTCGTAGTACTGTTTATCAAGATAGCGGATGTCTGGTTAAGTCAACCCAGGTAACAGAGAGAAATCCCGGGTATGTTAATCCAGCTTCGTCGTACAGGCCTCAGGTACAGATTTTTATTGAGGCTGGTGAACTGTCAGAAAAAATGTCAGAACTGTCAGTAATTGTGTGAATGTATTATTTTATTGGTAAGAAATAGTCGTGAGTGACTAGCAGTAAGTTTATGAGCTGGTCAGGAACTAACAGTAGGGAGGGACATGAACTAGTCTATTTGGTAATATTTTTTGTCATTCTTGTAATTACTTAAATTAGAAGTTGCTCATAGACATTCCACCTTTTGTTATGTTTATCTTAACTGGATCAGCCGCTGCCAGGTTTATTAATAATACTTGTACCCCCCCCCCCCCCTTTGAAATCAAAATTTCGTCCTTGCCCTCATCATAAAGTAGGTTGATGATACTCCACTCCTGGCTTAATCATGGGAAAGAGTCTGGGTACCGCAGTCTTGTGAAAAACATTCTTGCTATGGTGAGGTGAGTGACCTCAGCCTCAACATAGGCAAGACAAAAGAAATAATAATGGACTTCAGGAAGCATCCTCCCCCCCCACTGCAGCCCCTCTTCATCGAGGGGACTGACAGTTACAGATTTCTGAGCCAACAGGTAACATCAGACATCAGACTTGGACTGCTGCCATGGTGAAAAAAGCCCAGCAGAGACTTTATTTCATAAGGCTGCTCAGGATACGCTGTCGCCCTCTCACCCAGATCTATAAGGGACTGGCAGATAGCATCCTCACAACAGGCATCACTGTCTGATCTGGCAACAGAGAGACAAGGGCTCTGCAAAGGGTCATAAAGACTGCTGAAAGGACTCTTGGAACTGAACCTCCCTCCATGAACAAAATCTACACAGCATCATACAAAAAAGAGCAGAGAGAATCATCAGAGATACAACGTCCAGCTCACTTTGTACAAACACAAACGCTGCATACAAGCTCAGACACAGACAAGCAGACAACAATACCACACAAAGAGCAGACTTTTTCAATAACTTCTTCCCTGCAAATGTGACACTCCTGGCCAACACAAAATAAATGGGCATGGTGCAATATAATGTCTGTATGTATGTACGCATGTATGTGAGTATGTGTTTTTATAGATGTGCGTGTTTTTCATCAGGGCTATGTTCATACTGCAGGTAAAAGCGACTTGAATCCAATCTTTTCGCTCAAATGTGATCAATATCCGATCTGTTTCTGATCGTGTGAACAGGGCAAGTCACATTGAATCTGACATTTTTGGATCAGATTCAGGCCACTTTCAAATGTGGTACTAAAGCGACTGCGGTCTGTACGGGCACGTCGCATCCCATCCAACCTCTTCTGTGAGACCAAGGGGGGCGTGCTTATTTCTGCTCCAGAAGAGATGGACATGGAATGTAAACAATTGACAAAACAGTTTTCTGGCCCTGATTTCACATTCACAGTGAGTGAAGGTGAGTGAGAGGGTGTGCACGAGCGGTGGAGGCGTGCTGCTGTGGACGAGGTCAGAAGAGAAAAAGTATGTGTGAAATGCATCTGGTAAAGAAAGACACGTTGACCGCAGCAAATAGAGAGAAGAACAGCAGGTGATAAATGCCGTACAGAAGCCACTTTGACTGTGGAGAAGACGGAGAAACACTGGTGTTTCCCAGGATTTTCAGGAACCCCCCTCCCGCGCGTGCTGTCAGTAATCAGCTCATTGCTGCTATTTATCAGTTAATTTACCGCGGCTGAAGCGCTTGGTGACATCACATCTGTGGAGAGATGTGATTCTCTCAGAACATCTGATCTGAAACATTCTCATCCACCACTCCTGCTCCGATGTTGCATCTATACACTTCAGCCGTTTTTCCAGAGACGTCATCACAAGTGCGTTTCTCTTCTTCCTCCGTCTTCGCAAAACCCGCTCATACATTTTCCGACTGCTGCAATATGCTCAGGCTGCAATTGCCTGTCAGACGCCGGAGTTGGAAAATCTGAACTTTGGCGTATTCACGCGGGGCGTCGACCAATCAGAGCGAGTCATGACACACTTTTTCTGACAGGAGAGGAAACACCCAGAAAAACCAGGGAAATCTCCTCTCTATCTGAACACAGAGGAGGATAAACTGTGATCTGTGTCCAGTCCCGGTTTCTGAACGGTGGTTTGATGACCTGCTGTGCTGATGGGATGTACTGGGCTGATAATGCTGCCCCGCATCGGGACAGCGGGACGTTAAACTGGGCCGGATCAGACGGCTGAAAGTGCCGCTCGCCAGCAGCTCCTGGAGTAAATGATGAAAGACATCACAGTCAGAACACCTGGAATCATCTGGTGAACCGGACACAGAGCAGAGATGTCCGACGATGACGTTCCCTGCTTTATTTTTCACATTAGGCCGAGCCGCTCTCTCTCCTGCACCTGCCATGGTGCAGACAGACCGGTGACAGGAAAAAGAGAAAGGAGAGGCTCCTCCCTAGGCGTGGCGAGCGCGGCTTGGCTGGACATCTCTCGTCGTGTGTCAGGGGCATCAAGACGCTGGAATTCAAGCGTCTGACTTTTTAGTGACCAAGCGTCCAGCTTTGGGCGTCAGGCGCGATTTTGACGCCCAAATTGCGCTTGGTCTGAACACACCGTAAATGCAAATATTGAATAGACATGAATTAATGATTGACAGTTATGTAGAAGTACATAGATCTCAAAAGATGAATAAAAGAAGAAGAAGGAGAAGAAAAGAATGAAAAACGATAACATAAGGGCTCAATACCTTGGAACATTAAGTAAGCAGGTCCGTTAAGCTTATTTCAATAGCACCTTTCACAGACAAAGAGACGTAAGGTGCTTCACAAAAGAGTCAACACAAAACAATAAATGTAAAACATACAGTATTGAGGTTTCATAGAGGAGTTTAATGGGGAGCAAATTCATCCTTAAATGAATCATTATATCAAAATATATGATTAAATAATTCAAGAAGAGATTTGTGTAGTGCTATTAACACTGAACTCAGTGGAGGTGGATTTAAAATGGCATTATTATTGTGTTTATGGACATTATTGCAGCTGATGAGCTTTAAAAGAAAGCAGTATGAACAGATGGTTCAGCATCAGCAAGACAGGAACATTAGTGTCAGCACCAAATTGTAGAGCTGGGATTATCAAATGGACAACAAATCATCCAAGCATACAAGTTGTAGGGATGTATGCCCTAATAATAGCATTACAATGATTATGAGAGTATCAGTGAAAACATTCTATGCCTGAATTATACGGTGCTTACATCAGGTGAAAAAGTAATCAGAGTAATTAAGCAAGAAAAACATCAAGTTTGTGAGGGTTCTTCCACATTTTGGCATCCTGGGAAATGAGAGGGGAACAAATTAGCCAAAAAACACCTCTTAAAGGGGAACTCAGTAACTTTTTTACCTCAATAAATGCTTTTCGGAATCCCCGTGGGGCTAAACAAAGTGTTTACGGAGCGATTCAATGTGCCCCCCCCTCCCGCCGGGGCCTCTGGCCTGCGAGCAGTTAAAAACAACTTTGCCTGCGTCGACCCGAGCAGAACTTGCGATAACAGAAACCACTGTACGGTACTCAGGTCCCCTATCTACCCAGCTGCTTCCAGCTCTGATTTGAACCAGACTACCAGCGCTAATTGGAAGAAAACATTTCTTTAGCTTCACACCACCTAAACACGGCTCCTGGCTCTCATAACCAACTCTTTGCTGGACCAGAGTGATTCACGAAGCTGCGCTGCCTGGGCGCCGGGTGAAGCATCACTGCTTCAGGCTCAATAATCACTTGTCACGTCCGCAAAAAGTAAATAAAAGTTCATATTCTTACCTGCTACTCGCCAACACCAGTGAAAAATATAATCCACGGCATATTTACCCGCAAATCGCGGGTAAAACGTCCCGTTTCAGAAAATACAGGACTTCGCTTTGAGCAGAGGGAGACGTGGTGCTGCTACCAACGCAGCAAAGTAGCATCAACAAGCTAGTAAACGCTTAGAAATATATCCAGCGATCAAAATAGAGGAAAGAGAGGTAGAGAAGCCGTCTGTGTGCTGTGGGGGTGTAAGGGAGGGTTAAACACGACAGTGAAAGGACGCCACTAGGGGGAGCCCCGAGCTGAAGTTACTGAGTTCTGCTTTAACTAGAAAAGCACTCAGAGAGCGCAGACCTCCGCCAAGCAGCTCATGTCCCCCTCATATTGTGGAGTGCACCTAAACTTTTATTGCTACATGTCTTTTATATTAAAAAAAATTCTGTATATAAAGTTTAAACTGGAAAGTTCACAGTTCATAATGTAGATCTCAATGAGTTCATTATAGAACTCATTGAGATCCTTTCTTGTAATTTTTTTTACCAAACACTCGGGCCATTTGTTTGGAGTTATATGCAAAAATTCCTAAATTTGGTCGATCTCTCAATGATAACGAATCCTTCAAAAAAATTCCTGGATTCAGAAGGTGATCCGGATCACCACCTAAATTTTATGGGTTTATCCTTGGGCTGAGCTGAACTTTTTTTTCTGTAAAGCCAACGCTACCAAAAGACATTAGCTCCTACATCTCAGCACTCAGTTTTCCGCTATGTATCGCTGAACCAATAGCTCAAAAGCGCATTTATGTTTTTGTGCAGCTTCACAATTTTTCATTCCCTCGGCCAAGGAGTTAATGTCATTGCTGCCATTTGTCCATCTGTTAGCAAAATATCAAATGTTTATAATGGCACAAGAAAGAATTGATTAAATTTTGGTGTGTGATGGGATGACCCCCGTCACCATCAGCTGACTGTTATCCATACACATATGAGTATAAGAGGGCGGGGAGTTGTATTGTGTATATACCTGAGATGCCGCATTGGTCTGAACTTTTATATTTATTATGTTTTGTGGGATTATCTGTCAAGTATTCCTTGGAAGTGTGTATCATTTGTATTTGTACTTTGTCTTTGTGTCCTGTTAATGTTATTGATGATATGAAATGGTAGCACAAAGCCGACCTAAAAACCTCGGGAGCCCTGACACTTAGTGGGCGGAGCTTAACCTTTATGAATGATGAGGTGCTGGAGTAATGAGAGAGTGTGTGTGTGTGGGTGTGTGTATATGTGTGGAGAGCAGGTGAAAACTAGGGCTGAAGAAGGGAAGTAACTGGGCATTTGTGTTGGCATTTTATTCTGTTGTCCCATAGTTGTAAATACTGTATATTATCACTTGATGATGGAAAATTCACATTAGATATGGGGAAGAAAGAGCACAATCAACTGCTTGGTTGAGGTCTTGAATTTTCATTATATTATATCTGATCTGGAGTGGATCTAAATATCTCCCGAAAGAATTTAAGTTGCACCAAAACTGTCTGGGTAAGTAAATAAACGTATTTCATGTTAGAAAATAGGTCCAGATTTAAAAAAAAAAAGTTCCCCTTTAATGCCTGGGGTACTGCATGGTAATGATGGATTCTTGCTGTGCTTTGACCTTAATGAAATTCCCTTAATTTCTTTTTGATTTCTTATTATAGCAGCAGATGCTGTCAGACAGCAGCATAAACTACGGTCTAACAGCATTATGGAAATGATTTTCCACAGACAGACCTTTTGGCCTGTCCGTGCCTGTGATACAAAAGTACCTTTTTATAATTCGTATTTTTACTTCTTTTTTTTTTTTTTTTTTTGCTAAAACCATACAAACAATAAAAAAGTAGAAAAATTAAACTTAGACTGAGCCATACACACTGATAAATGTTACATGGTATCTGTTTAGCCATTGTTTTTTTTGTTTTTTTTTTTTACTGAGCCTTGTTCTTGTATTCAGCTCTTGATTTTTCCCTCCCTGAGGTGGGCCTTTGCTTCCTCATGAGCATGAAAGGAGAGACAAGGAGCAATCTTCCATCTCAGGGGATTAAAACAATGTACTAATCTTCAAATCAGCTCAGTGTTGTGTCTCACAATCAGTAACAATTTGTGCTACTGTCATAATAGACAAAATTACTATACTGTATTGTCATGCTATTTTCTGTTTCATAATTACATAAGATTTCGCTTTTGATCATTTCAGAAAATCATGACACCAAATCATTACAATTATATAAAATGATAATGAATACGCAGAACTGAAATACAAGACTGCCAGTAATTTCTTCCCTTTGCAGCGATGTGTCATCAGTAAATTAGTAATCAACAAGCTAAATCAAGGCGTGGTGTGTCATATTAAACTGATGCTTTCAGCTGGAGACAAATATTTGCAGAACCAAATAAAATTCCTCTTAAAGCATTCACAGGATATTACACTCTTAAAGTCTGAGTAAAGCAAATTCAGAGATTTTCATAAAAACAAGTAATTATAGAGCAGTTTTCAAAAGGGAGGTACTACAGGGGAGCTGTACAATTTATCAAAAGTTCCCACTTATTTAGATACACTTTAACATGAATTCAACTTAGTTGAGTGAGCAGAAGCAAAAGATGTTTTCTTTCAATCAGAAATGCCCTCCTTCAGCGGCACAGGAATTCTCTCAAGCTGGAAAGTGCTTCACTCACAGCATGAGCACCGCACTGCATGCTCCATGTTTTCATTTTCACTCCGACTGCATCTGCACCTGAAAGCAACACCATGAGTCCGTGATCAGAATAGATATGCAGGAAGCTTTCTTCTTTTTTTTTTTTTCTTTCTTTTTTTTTTGTTAAGGAAAGCAATTAGAAATCACAAAAAGCTAGCTACAGTTTTTTTTTTTTTCAATTACTAAAACACAATCTTGCAAACTAGTGTGGTTTTATTAAAACACCTAACACAATTTACGAAATCACACACCCAAACTGCAAAAGACCTAATACATCCTTCAAAATGAAGCACTGGAACCAAATCACCACATCAAACTTCTGCACTAAATAGCGCACACATCATTCAATTCCCAAATTTTTGTCTAACCAACTTCACACTGATGGGCATAATGAAAAACACTGCTATCCTATGTATGCAGTACTTGTTGATTGTAGAACATTCTTTAAATATTTCACATGCACATAAATATTTGCAGATACATATTCTGTTGAAACATTCATTTTTCGCAAAAGTCTGCACAAATGCACTGCAGATATATTTGCATTGGAGCAAACAAATATATGTACAAAATACAGTAAACTGATAAAAAAAAATTGCCCCCAAAATGTGCAGAATAAATACATAGAAAAAATAGGCTAGAAAAACATCTTGCCGCACACCTGGGTCCATCCACAATGCCTCATCCACATCACATGGAATATTTTCCACTGTCAGGAGGGAAGAAGCACCTTCATTTAGCCCATGGTTGACTACATGATCAACTAAGGTTGCTCTGATTTAATTTGAAAGTTGTTGTCCTCTGTAGCTATGAACTCCTTTTCCAGCTCTACTCCATCTCTCTCTCCCTCTCCCTCTCACCCTCCTCTTCCTCTTTCTCCAACATCTTCCACTGTTATTGTGAAAAAAAAGATGATCACCTTTGGTCTTTTTTATGGAGTTTATTTCCCGGTTGAAGTGGTAACAATTACTGAGGGGTTTGGCCAGGTGACGCATGTGTTGGCCATGTAGCTCATATGATGTAATTTCGAATGGCAGTGTTACACAGTGCTAAACATGTGACTTGATGTCAGATTGCTGTCTTATGCAGAGAACTGTGTTCAGTGTATTTGAAAAAGTGCTATTTTGAATTTCAAAGTGTGTGAAAAGCATAAAATGTGTTTAGTTCTGAAGACTTGAAGAGATGTCACTCTCTGTGTGTTAGTTAAGTTAATTGTGCTCTGCAAGTCATTTTAGTCTGTTACTGTAGCAATAGGAAAAAAACTGTAAGATGGGAATGTAAGAGGCGCCACTTACATTCACTTACATTCAAATAGAAAAAAGCAGGTATAGAACATGTATAGATGAACAAACCTTCGAGTTGTCCAATAGGAAGAGGAATGAGGTATGAGGTTGTCTTATTCAGACGTTTAGCTTTTATATTGTATTCAGAAGAACTAATAAGGATCCTGAGGTCATGGTAACTTCCTTCATGTCCTAAAAAGCTTTCTGTCTAAGATACTGCAAATTCCAGACTACCAAGCACACCGGAGTACAAGCTGCACCAACTACAAAATGAGATTTGTACACATACAGGTCACGCTTGTCACCCCCCTACACCCCCCAACCCCCAAGGTTTTTAAAACCTACATGTTTCCCGACGTGAGCTCTGTCCACGGTGCTGCTGGAGCACACAGATGTGAGGATACACGTGTTTTACACGTGGATTCCAAATAGTGATGCAGTTCAGTCTTTTGCTCAGGCAGCCTATTCTGGAACACCCTGTCGCACACATTACTCCTGAATGTTAAACACTCATCCGGGCATGCACTGCAGTCTCATGAGGAGGCGCAGATTTTTAATAAAATGTTTTTCTTTCCGAACACAAATATTTTCCAAATTTTATGTTCGAAAGAAGTATTCGCAAAAAACATGTGACTTGTGCCATTCTGAATACCATATTTGGATTCGGCTCCACCCCTAGTACCCGGTTACACGTTAGAGATTCATGATCTTTGCCATTGCAGTTGCTCTGTGGACTGCCGACTCCGCCATGACAGACATGAAAACAACGTTAACGTCCATTAAGCTCAATAAAACCAGACAGTTGGTAGCCTAATTTTTTTAGCTTTTATTTTGCTATTAGTTTACTGAAGAACTAAAAAATGGTCATTGCATGTGTAACGGGAGTGTCTGTGTGTGCTCTGATAAAAGTTCTTAATCAAGTCCACACCCGTGAATTTCTGTATTTCTGCGTTGTGTTCTGGTTTTTGAAGTTGAAGAAGGGACTGGGACCACAATAGGTGTTGGTTGTTCTTTTATGGCAGTCAAGTTGCTCACAGCCTGCACAAATGAAATAAGAATGCTCTGTAACATGCATCTCGCTTCACACAGGTCAGCAGCTCCTCCTCTCAGACAGCCGAGCGCGGACTGATTTAACACAAGCCTTATACAGTTCATTGTATTCCAGCAAAAACCATCTTTTCTTGAAAAATAAAAAAATAAATGTTTAACAAACTTGACAGTAATTAAGAATTAATGCATATCAGAGATAACCAGGATCAAATGCTCATATAACCTGCAAAATACACATACCTGCACAAATGAAATAAGAATGCTCTGTAACATGCAGCTCGCTTCACACAGGTCAGCAGCTCCTGTTAACACATAAGGGAAACCCTGTAGCTGCGCTGCACGTGTCTGTTACAAACTTCACCAATCGCATTTTAAACAACACGAAACTGCATGTTTACCACTTAAAACAAAACTTACAATCACATAAATTCAATTTATATCAGAAGAATAACATAATGCTTATTTAACCATGAGCATAAAATGCGCCATACCTCCTCTCAGACAGCCGAGCGCGGACTGAGAGCTCTACAGCGCGGGCTGAGAAAGGCGCAGCGCTGATGTCATCAACCGGCGACATCTTAAAGGGACAGTACAGGTATTGAAACTAGACTATTAGGAGATTACTGAATATGGTCTAAACATGACAAAACGAATATTTTTACTGCTTAATCAGGATTTGGTGGCATTTCAAACACAAAATGAAGAACTTATGACACTTCGGTTACATTCACCCCTCATGAAATCCACCAATATCCTGATGACAGATCCTCTGAATGAAAACAAAGAAGGCATGTCTGGCACTGGCTCATACCGGCACAAGCGAATCAAAAGACCTAGTCTCGACAGTCAACTGAAAAGCTACCTTTTATGAAAGGTTCAGGGTAGAAAGAGGGTGATCAGGCCTCCCAATTCCCCTAGCATAAGGCGGCGCCTGTTACGCCACACAACACCTGGCCCAAAACAAACTTGCCTGACGAACATGCCTTACAAAACAAAGTTCAAAATGGCACATACATACATGTATATTTGTTTCACATATTTGATGTCGAATAAAAATGAACTAAACCAGGAACAATTTCGACGTGCAAATATATGATGCACAACAGTGTTCAACTCCCAACACTGAAGGAAACAGACTGAGAGCGGCTACCAAATGAAATGGCAGGGCCCTTAAGAAATGGTTTCTGAACCATAGATTCTATCAATCTATTTACTGACTTCACCAGTCGCCCTGCACGTGTCCTAACCTGGCCATCAGTCCCATCACGTGCATGTGTGGGAGTGTAAACAGGGGCATCTGCATTCAGTGCAAGAGGAACGGATGGACTGTCAGCAGAGGAACCAACAGGACTAGGTACTTGATGAAGGGGCACCGGGTCATTTGAAACGGTTAGTTCAGACTCTTGTGGGATTGCAGGCGATGAAACTGTTGGTATGGTGCTATCCATGGGGCATGATGTGTCCTGCGCATCCATGTCCTCAGTCAACCCACCAGGCTCTGAAACAGTCTCATCCTCACTGTCGCTGTCATCCAGATCAGATCCTCTACTGTTCAGGAACATATCAGATGTAGCATCATTCTGATCAGTCTCACAGAGTGGCAGGAAGCTGACATCCAGGAGAAGATTCCTGTGCACCACTTTTGTGTGTCCAGCAGCATCCTGGATTTTGTAAACATGGATATTGGGATTCACTCCAACAACGGTGTACACACAATCCTCCCATTTATCAGCAAGCTTTTTCTTCCCTCGTTCACTTTTGTTTGCCACCAAAACTCGATCACCGACAGACAGCGAAGTTCCCTTGATGCGCTTGTTGTATTGGTGGGCCTGGTGTTGCTGCGCGGATGAAGAGTGTTTCTGAGCAATTTCAATTGCACACTTCAGTGAGGAAAGAAGGGACTTGGCATATGAATCATAGTCGACAACTTTGGGGTCATCCAGAACTGGTTCGAACATAATGTCCACCGGGAGTCTGGGAATGCGCCCAAACATCAGGAAAAAGGGTGCATAACCAGTTGTTTCATGAACTGTGGCATTGTAGGCAAACGTTAGAGACTGGATCTGTTCTGGCCATCGCTGTTTCTCTTTAAGAGGGAGGGTACGCAGCATGCAGCCTAAGGTGCGGTTGAATCGCTCAGTTACCCCATTTCCCATTGGATGGTAGGCTGTTGTGTGGGATTTGGAGACACCTGCCAGCCGAAGAAGCTCTGCAATAAGGTTGCTCTCAAAATTTGCGCCTTGGTCCGAATGTATTCTTTCTGGAAAACCATAAACACAGAACACATTATCCCAGAGCTTCTTGGCAACCTGTTTGGCTGTTTGGTTGGCACAGGGAAATGCATGAGCGAGCTTGGTGAAATGGTCTGTAACCACCAAGACGTCCACACACCGCTGCTTGCTATCCTCCGCTGACCAGAAGTCCATGCACACCAGCTCCATAGGTGCAGAGCTTGTGATACTTTCCAGGGGTGCTCGGGCAGCAGGTTCTGGTGATTTCCCAAGGACACATCTCTGACAACATCTTACATAGGCACGCACATCTTTTTCCATATCAGGCCAATAAAAGCGCTGCCTTGAAAGTGAGAGGGTACGGTCCTGGCCTTGATGGCCCGCCAGGTCATGGATACCAGACAGTGCTGAGTCCCGTAGATCCTGAGGCAGGACAAACTGAAACTTTTTCTGTTTGGACATTGGGTCCTTTGACACCCTGTACAGCACACCATCGCGAACTTCCAGTTTGTCCCACTGCTTGAGCATCCTAAGGACCTTTAAGTCAGCGCCATGTCTCTCTCGCCGAGATGGTCTTTTTCTGGCAGCAACAAAGGGCAACACTTTTGAAATCACAGGGTCCTGCTGTTGACTGGACCGCAACTCTTGGATGGAAAACATGGGCAATACATCCTGACCACCTGATATCTGTTGGACTTGGTGGGTTAAACAGAGCGCTCTCGATTCTGCTGCTTCAGTCCAGTCACAGTGGGCCTCACAAAGAGCTCTGATTTCAGTTCGATCACATGCGCCACTGAAACTTGGATGGTCTGATGAGCCAAAAGACTGAGTTTGACAGGTGAACCTAAAGACATCCTGTACTGAATCCTCTTCAACCTCACTGGCTTCACGAAGCAGAGATGAGTATGGTTCCCTCAGCAGCCGCTGACCAATTGTTTTTGCAAAGGGGTCACGACTGAGGGCATCAGCAACCACATTTCGCTTCCCTGGGAGATGTTTAAGATCAAAGGAGTAAGATGCGAGTTTTGACACCCAGCGAATCTCACATGCATCCAGCTTTGGCTTTGTTAAAAGGTAAGTTAGTGGATTGTTGTCCGTCCAGATGGTAAAACTATGCCCTCTCAGCCAATGGCTAAACTTTTCACAGACGCTCCACTTTAGAGCCATGAACTCTAGCCTATGCGCTGGATATTTCCGCTGAGACGCACTGAGAGTCTTGCTGGCAAAGGCAACGGGTCTGGCACTAGATTCTCCTTGTGGCACTTGAGACAATACCGCACCAAGGCCATCCAACGATGCATCGACTGACAGGATAAAAGGTTTGTCAAAGTCAGGATGGGCAAGTACGACACACTCCAACAACATGTTCTTCAGTTTGTTGAATGCAGTCTCACATTCTGCTGTCCAATCTGCAGGGCTAAGCTTACGGTACATGCCCTGTGACTTCCTGTCCTTAGCGGCTCTTCCCTTCCTCTTCTGACCAGCTGTAAGTGCAAACAAAGGCTTTGCAATAGAGGAACAGTTAGGGATGAAATGCTGGTAATAAAACACCATGCCTAAGAAGGATTTAAGCCTTTTTACAGAAGGTGTGCAGCCATCAACCTCCATGAGGTCCTGAACAGTCATGTTGGTGATGACCTCTACTTTTGAAGGATCCACAGACACACCCCCGCCGTCAATAACATGACCAAGGAAGTTGACTCGCTTTTGAAGCAGGTGGCACTTTTTGGGGGCAAGTTTAAGATTGTTCTCTCGCAACCTCTGAAACACTGTGTAGAGCCTAGATATGGCCTCATCCTCAGATGGAGCAAAGACAAGAAGATCGTCCAAGTAACACAAGAGCTTCGTGAAGTTCATGTCCCCAAAGATGCCGATCATCATTCTCATGAAAGAGGCTGGGCTATTACACAGACCCTGAGGCATGCGGTTGTACTCATAAAGCCCAAGGGGAGTTGTAAATGCCGTGTACTTTTTGTCATCTTCATGCATTGGGACATTGAAGAAACCAGAGGTGAGGTCCATGGTGCTAAAGAGGCAGTTGCCACCGAGAGCAGCCAAGCAATCAGATTGATGCGGGAGAGGGTGGGCATCTTTCATGGTTCGGGCATTCAGCCATCTGAAGTCATTGCAGATCCGCAAACCGCCATCTTTTTTCCACACCATCACCAGGGGTGAGGCATAGTCACTGGAGGACTTCCTGATAATACCCTTTTCCTCCATGTCCGTGAGGACCCTGTCTCAACTTCTGGTAATGTGCTGGTGGGACTCTCCTGTATGGCAAGCGGAAGGGTCGATCATCCACAAGACGGATGCGGTGTGAATATCCCCCAACCTCACCGCAGTCCAGGGGGTGTTTGGAGAAGATGTCTTGATATTCAGCAAGCAGCTGCAACAGACAAGCTTTACAAGCCTCACTGACCTGACAAGAATCCACATCAATGTCACCTAGACCCAAGTCAGACAGTTTACTGGCCAGTCCAGCATCATTGACAGCAGGAGATGAGTGGTCAGGTTGTTCCTTCTTGGAGCCAGACTTTTGTTCCTCTGCAACCACATGTAGACCCTGGAAGACATCAAGATCTTCAACTGCCAAACACGGAGACACATCAGCTAGTTTACAGTTTCTTTTGAGTGTAATGGCTTTGTCAGAAGGGTTTACCACTGTCATTGGCACCCACCTGTCACCCCAGAAAGGTGTGATTAGCCGCCCTACAAGGACGCCTCGTGGCATGGCTTTGGAAGTGGTAGGCTCCACAATAACAGTGCTGCCGGGGGACATTGGGACAGTTGAAGGGAGCCTGCCCCAGACTAGATGTTCATGTCTGGGTAAGAGGGTCACGGCTTGAGTTAGCTTGACAGTGCCTATTTTGTCTGGAGCTGTAGCACCTTTCCAGCGTTCAACACTGGTGAACATGGACAAGAAACGCTCCGCTTCAGAGTCAGGGTGATGTTCATGTCTGGATGCAATGTCCCAGTAGTCACTGTCACTTTTCAGGACATGAATGATGTACTTAATCACGTTAGAGCCCAAAATTAGATCATCTATCTGACCAGGCACAACTAAGGTGGGAACAACGCAAGAAACGCCATAGAGCTGCACGTTCAACTCATAAAAGCCTGAAGGCCTAGTCTGTGAACCACCACAACCAACTAAGATGATGTTCTCTTCGGAGTACTTTTTCTCAGGCAAAACACCGGCAGAGTTGAGTTTCTGCACCGCGGCTTCACTGATGCTACACGCCATAGAGCCAGAGTCCAACATGCCTTTGAGCTGTACATAGTTGTTGACATGGACCGGGGTGTAAAACAGCTCACTGAAAGCTTCAATCTTCTGAGCAGCTTGAACAATCACTCTGGACCCCTTAGGTGCTTTGGCACGGCTGTCCTCATATAAACTGGCCAGATCGCAAAAGTCAGAGAGGGATTTGTCAGCATTCCCCACACCGCCCCTCCCCAGGTGTGGGTTGTCTGGTCTAACTGCCTGTCCTGTCCTCCAGCATTGTCAGCAGACTGAGACTGGCGTGGTGCGGCATGCTGAGGGCAGTTTCTCTTCCAGTGACCAGGAGTCAAGCATTTAAGACATCTGTTCTCTCTTTTGCAGTGAGACAAAGTTGAATGATCACGGCTCCCACAAACCCTGCAAGTCCTTTGTGAAGACTGAGCCATTGAGGACTGGGCACTGAAACTGGCTGGTACTTGTGTCTGCTGCATTACTAGTCTGTCAAGCAAGTTCACTAAACTCCTCACGCAGTCATTATCAACATTAGCAGTAGTCTGGGCTGCAGCTGATGGCACTGGGGATGGTACTGAAGGTTCAGCCACATGCAGGACAGATGCATTTTCAGCTGAAGAGACCTGACACTTGGAGTGAAGTTTGTGCACTGCTGAGTTTGGCATGGGTTGTTGAACAAATGTTGTTTTAGTTTTCTTTTCTAGCATGTGTTCATCAAGTCTTTCCTGGATTTCGCTGGCAGTCCACTTCTCTGCAGACTTGAACTTGAAAACACTAGCAAGGGACTTGTCAGGACAGTGTTTAATAAACATCATGCTGACCTCATGTCGTGGATCATCAATGGCTCTACCTTGCCTTTTCAAACATTCATTGGCCACGTCTACCATCTTATTCAGTCTTATCCAGTACTCCATAGCATCCTCACCTGCCGTGGGCAGTGTATTATAGAACTCTGCTAGAGGCATGCTGGAATATGTCAGTTCACTAAAGTGTTGTTTTAAGATGTCAAAAATGACATGTGGGTGTGCTGCATGATCAATAGAGGTGTTATTACGCAGCTTTATTCTCACTACATCTCCTGCTTTGCCCATCAACCTTGCTAAGATTTCTTGGGAGTGCTCATGGACAGGAACAGCTTTCTTCTTCAAGTACATATTCATAAGACCTTCCCACTCATGAACAGTGAATCTGTCTGAGCCATCTCCCCTGAATATGGGAGGCTCCTTTGGGTCTGAATGCATGACAACATTGACACTGGGCAAGGAAGTTTCTCCAGTATTTGTAGAAGTACCTGTCATCTGTGTGTCCACAACAGGTTGCAGCTGAGCTCTTATGGATTCACCCAGCTTTTCGGCTAACTGTGTGATAAGTGAGCCTAGGTCTGTGTTTTTCTCTACTTGGCTCGACTCAGCATGATTAACTCGAGTTGAGGTAAACTGTGGCGTGTCTAACGTTACTCGTCTCTGCCCTGGTGTTCTGGATACTGAGGACTGATATAAAAATCCCCTCCCCACACCAAACTGGTATTCAAACGAGTCATTCTCAACATTTCCATCCCCACACTCAACTGAATATGTCCTGCCCTCTGCCATGTTTGTCACTGTTAACACACAGTAGCTAATATGACACCAAAAAGGAATGGTAAAATGGCTGTAGTGAGAATTCTGAATAGCAGCAGTAAATAATCTCCAAAATGGTGACAGATTCAGCAAAAAAAGAAATATGAAATAAAATGTTTGGAAAAGTCACCAACAAATATGTAATTCCGTACTCAGGGAACCCATAAGTCATACGACTGGTTTAAAGAAAAAAAACAAATAGTCCATAAAAGAACATTTTAATCTCTCACTTGTATTAGCCTCCTCACCACCGAGCAGTCCGTGGAGACAAAAAGACCACAGTCCAAAAGAATACCTGAGCACCTTTGATACTTGAGACGTGGCAGCTTCCTCGGCGGACGAGCTGACGTCGAACCTCTCCTTGATCCTCAAAAGGTCACGGCACCATTGTAACGGGAGTGTCTGTGTGTGCTCTGATAAAAGTTCTTAATCAAGTCCACACCCGTGAATTTCTGTATTTCTGCGTTGTGTTCTGGTTTTTGAAGTTGAAGAAGGGACTGGGACCACAATAGGTGTTGGTTGTTCTTTTATGGCAGTCAAGTTGCTCACAGCCTGCACAAATGAAATAAGAATGCTCTGTAACATGCAGCTCGCTTCACACAGGTCAGCAGCTCCTGTTAACACATAAGGGAAACCCTGTAGCTGCGCTGCACGTGTCTGTTACAAACTTCACCAATCGCATTTTAAACAACACGAAACTGCATGTTTACCACTTAAAACAAAACTTACAATCACATAAATTCAATTTATATCAGAAGAATAACATAATGCTTATTTAACCATGAGCATAAAATGCGCCATACCTCCTCTCAGACAGCCGAGCGCGGACTGAGAGCTCTACAGCGCGGGCTGAGAAAGGCGCAGCGCTGATGTCATCAACCGGCGACATCTTAAAGGGACAGTACAGGTATTGAAACTAGACTATTAGGAGATTACTGAATATGGTCTAAACATGACAAAACGAATATTTTTACTGCTTAATCAGGATTTGGTGGCATTTCAAACACAAAATGAAGAACTTATGACACTTCGGTTACACATGCTGCACAGTTGACAGCACGAACAGACTAGGATGTAAACCAAACTTGGCATTTTATTGTATATCCTTGATGAGGGCAGAAGACGGCGATGTTTAGCATAGCACCATGTCCTTGTGACCCAACCAGCAACAACAAACTGGTAAGCATCCAGACCTGTGTAGGCTTTTAAGTCTGCTCCAGTGTAAGGAGATACGTACACCATTCAATACATACTATATGGGTATAAATCATGGGGCATGCCGTGAATTCAGGCAAAGATAAACAAACACAACAGTTGATGTTTGGGTGCTTCCATCTCAGGTGGTTTCACATGGATCCCGTGCTGCTTTTGTCAGCCAGCTTTGCCGGACATAGCCCACACTCAACTGTATTTCCACTGGCAGTTTGCTTGAAAAACTGCCACACAGTGTTCCGCTTGTTCACCGCCATCACATCTCCGACTCAACTTGAAGTGACGCGACACTGGCTGTTGCTGCAGCGTTTTTTAATATATCAACATAACAGTGCCCCATGCATCTTTTATGTATGCGGATTACTGCCCTAGTGGAAACATTTAAGTGTTTAGTTATCTCTCAAACTTTCAGGCAAAATATAACCCCTAAAAATACTGTAAATTTTGGTGAGAAATTAACAAGCATGGGGAGTCATTTCTGCAAGGTATATCCAGCCATAACACTGTAGCAGTTATACAGAACAGCTAACTATTGAGGCCAGTTTATTTCTATGCCTTTTTTGGGAGGGACAATAGTGTTAGCAAAAATGTATCCTTCTGCAATTTGTTTTGTAAAAGAGAGAAACATATTCACCCTCAGAAATCACCGGTGAAAATGCAAGTGGTGTGGAGGAGCTGTTGATGAGGATAAGTCAGGGTAAGTGCTCTGCAAATCCATCTCTGCTCTGATCGCTGTGCTGCTGAGGGGGGATTTTCCTGCAATTATGAAACCTGATTTAGGGGCCGTTCACACGAGGACGATTGCGGGTAAAAACTGCAAAATATTTCATCAGAAGTGCCTTTCGTTCACACGGCAACGGCGTTATTCTGGGTTGAAGACGCAAAGATCTGAAGACTCATTCCAAAGTGGAATTCCTGAGGACGCAACGCTGTTGCGCCCTCGTCTGCACGGTCCAAAACGCGGAAATAATGGTGGACCCACAGACCTGCTGACGCCGTGCTCAGGACGCATGCATGTGATGTCACACAATACATGAAAAACAACGTAGTTTGTAGAAGTAATTCTACCTCTTCATCTGTCCACACAAATATAATATTGTTCCTCCTCGCTGCCGCCATAGTTGTTTTGATTTTGAAGCAACGAAGACCAACGATTGCACGCATATGCGCGGGCATTGTGGAGTTCTGTCACAGCACCACCTAATGGCCTGGCATGCACATCCAATCAAATTCCATACACACTTGCATCCTCATATGCACGCAGATTTCTTCATGACGATGCTCGTATAAACGCGGATAAATGAATAAAGAGGAGACGCCACTTTTGCGTCTTCTCTTCTGATCATCTCCGTGTGAACGTAGCCTTAATTCCCTTATTTGCCAGTGCCTGCATGTTTTCAGGCACCGGTATCGCCAGACCTGTTTTACTGGGGCACGTGCCCCAGTAAATGAGGTCTGTGCCCCAGTATAATCTCAGGAGTAAACACAGGAGTTAACCACCCAGCAGTGAGGAATAAGATGATATTAATATGACAAGAACAGAGGACAGTTTTCTATGTACATTCAGATAATTAAGTTTCATGCAAACATGCTCCAGTTTGCTCTGAATTCTCTATTATAACAATTATTGATGGTCTCTTATAAGCCTCCCTCCTAATCAGTGCATAATGGTTCAGTCCAAAGCTGCGCTGCTACCTAACAGTCCACAGGTGCTAGCATCTTGCCGGTAGTAGCTAACTCAGACAGTTGCTGCAGGCAGGAGTCATTCAAGAAAGGAAATCAAACTACCAAGAAACAAAAGTAAGAAAAGAGACAGAGAGAAAATGAGGTGAAGCAGCTGTTTCTTGACCTCTTTAAGAAAAGGTGAGCTGCACACCTACACAGTTTTCAAATTTAATGTATTATTATAAACTCTATTTTCTTGAAAAGAGTATTTTTTATAATATTGATAATGATATAATAACAACTAGTTATAAGCTCATTAGAAAATCAAGTTATCATCTAAAACCATCTATCAGAAAAGTGTTCAGCCTGCATGTTATAAGATTCAGAAGTTTACAGTCAGACAGCAGGTTCAATACAAAACATAACTCAGTGACTCAATATTTTTTCTGCAAATGTTAACAAATGTGACTTGCAGTTGTAGTTTACATCCTGTCCCATTAAAGAAAAAGCTAAATTCAAAATAGTAATACAAATAAAAGAAAAAAAAAATAGTAACAATAAAAAAATAACTTGATTGTTATTCAGTAAAATAAAATATTGATTTTGAAATTTTTGCTATAAAAATAATAATAAATAAATAAATCTGTCCCAGACAAATTAAAGCACCTTTCCCATTAACAGTGGACCAACATACAGTCGTCCTCAAAATTATCCATATTATCCAAATTAAAGAACAAAAAAATCAGCTGTCAGTGAAATAAGTTAAAATTGACAAAAGTGGACAAAAGAATTCTCTGAAAATCATGACATTGATTTTGAATTGTGGTTTGAAAGAAATATTAAAATCAAACACAAAAAAAATAAGAAAAATATGATTGGAGTGATGGGGACCTGTGCCCCAGTAGAGCCTTATGTCTAGCAACGCCCCTGTTTGCAGGCTCGGTCATTTTCAACGACGTTTTTGGGCGGCTGTAACTCAGGAGGAAGAGCTATCGGTTATTTGATCCCTGACTTCCCCAAACTATGTGTCAAAATATATTTGACAACACAGCCTCTTATATGTCAACAAGTGTGTGAATGATAATAAAAAAGCACTCAATACACTAAGAAGTGAAATTTTTGTGTGACTGGCATAGTGAAGCGTTTTATCTTCTACTGCTTTGACATATTTGGAAAGATAATGAGTTCAGTGTCACTCTCAACCCTCAATATAATGGCTCTCTTTCCACTTTACTCTGGCATCTCTTTTTTTCCCTCCTTTCCTTTTTCTTGACAGCTAGCCGCCATCTTAGACATGCATTACTGTCAACTATTGAAAAGAGGTGCACTACCACAGTTACAGATCTGGGCATGAAAAAGTTCCCCTTTCAGCCGACTGCCAGCCACTTATCAGCCACTTGTCTGCTAATTCAATCGCACAGAGAAACGCCTGTGTGCCCTGGGGAAACGATTTCAGAGCATAAATGAATGCCTGGAACAAGGATGTTTCCACACTCCAGGTTTGGACACCGTACGTGATGGCGTATTTGCGGGACAAATCGTTCAGCCAGTGATAGTGCACCACTTCTGGCAGAAAAAAGAGGAACTTTTTCATGCCCAGATCTGTAAGCAAGCTGGAGTTGTCCTAAAGGGCAAAACAATCACATGCATAATGAATGGTCAGGAGTTACAAGATATGGTAAGCTAAACAGAGGCAGCTTTGGAAAGGTGCAAGACACATGCAGCAATGATGAGTTCAGGGAATATGAGGGAGAGGGTTTTAAACAGGAAGCACGGACATTATTTTTTATTCACTAGCCTTGTTTACATGCACTAAATTTTTTTAATGAGTCAGTTTCCTACGGAAGCGTATTGCATTCACCTGAAAAAAATAAAATTGGTCTGTTTTTCTGAATTAACGAGATAATTTTTACAAAAATAAACAAAAACGTTGTTTTTTTTAATTAACGAGATAATTTTTACAAAAATAAATAAAAACATTCTGTTTTTCTGAATTAACGAGATCATTTTTTACAAAAATAAATAAAAACTTTCTGTTTTTCTGAATTAATTTTTACAAAAATAAATAAAAACTTTCTGTTTTTCTGAATTAACAAGATTTTTTTTTACAAAAATAAATAAAAATGTTCTGTTTTTCTGAATCGGTCTCTGCCAGACACGTGACATTTGTTGCTAAGACGCCATTTCAGGCATATAAAAGTCAGCGGTCCCGTTTATCAAACAAGCGTGGAAATGAGCGCACATCTGATCATATAAATGATCTTATTATTGTATCCACGTGTGATTCCTAAATGTTCGTGTCTGACCAAACAACAGAATGTACGTCAGAAATCCCTCGTCATCCAGCTGCTTCGACCCTGAAGCAGCAGCGCAGACAGGCGGAGGCTGGTCCAAGCCTGACCCGGACTGCCGGATCTGAGCCTGACCCGTACAGGGACAAAAGAAAAAATAACTTTCATTAGCTAAGCTAAGAAACAGTCTGCTGACTGAGCACTTATAGACTATAACTTTACAGATTACTTAATAGAAACGACGGATCGCCTCTGTGTCCTCCGTGTCTCAGTGGGAGCTGCAGGTGTCATACCAGCCAGATGATCTTAGCAGAGTGTTTTAACTTCTGATGAAGGCGACAAATGATCGCCAAAAATGTCGAGATAAATCAGACTTTATTATCTCACTGTTGATGTCTGAATAAAGAAAAGAAAGCTCGGCTGCTTTCAGAAGACGGACAGTCGGGCTGCAGAAAGGCGCAGGTGCATCGGACCAGCGGGAAACGCTGCTTAAGACTCAGAGAAAGTTTGCAACACAACCCTGACCTGTGTGGAGCTGTACAGCGATGCTGTAACTTGTCAAGACTTTATTGACAAGTTAAATAACAGAAACACTAGTTTATAAACATTATGCGCAGCCAGAAGGGCAGACGCGCTGGTAACTGCAGCTCCCAGGAGACACGGAGTTGAGTGGAGGAGATCCGTTTCTGTAAATGAATCTATACATTAACGTTGTACAAGTGTTCATTCGGTAGACTGTTTCCTAGTTTAACTAATGAAAGTTATCGTTTCTTATGTTCCTGTCCGGGTCAGGTTCAGATCCGACCAGCCTCCATCTGTGAACGCTGCTGCTGCTTCAGGAGAAACAGCTGGATGACGGTGCATTTCTGACGAATATGTTGTTTGGTCAGACACGAACATTTTATAAATCACACATGGATTCAGTCATAAGATCATTTTTATGATCAGATGTGCGCTCATTTCCACGCCGGTTTGACCACTGACAGTTTTACGTCTGAAATGGTGTCAAGCGCTGGTTACTGCTGGTTAAGCAACAAATGTTACGTCACTCGGCGGAGACCGATAATGAACCATCCGGAGCCACTGCAGTCAAGCCAGCCAAGTTTCAGAGTTACAGCTGAAATTACGCCGATTGTCTTGACCGCGGATCCACGAGAGGCGGCTTAACTGCAGTCCGGAGTGCTGGTACTGACCCACCAGCAGTAGCTACTTGACGGGTCATAGAAGGAGAGAACGTGTGCTGGAAATGCAGCTCGGAGCTGGAACTGTGCACATCCATGCTTTCCGTTTCCAACAGTGCCCCGGACAGATGAAGGTCTCAGTCCGGACTGGTGGGAACGGTTGGAATGATGAAGTTAACGGACTCCCGCTGGAGTCAGTGAATTTTCCTGTCACGCCTTCACCAAACTGCCAGATGAGTGATGGAGCCCCGCCATGTAACTGTTTGAACACCAGCTCCTCTCGGGATGCGTGTTGCCATGGTGATGTATAAACTAGCAAGCTGTGCAGAGCACTGATGGATCGCTGATACAAAATACTCTGTAGTTTATTTAAAACACCAAAAATAGGCTACTTGCAGATAGAGCATGCGCAGAACACAATCAAGTATTACTTTCAATGGAGATAATCCAATAAGCGTTTACATGACCAAATATTCCGGTTAGAAAAGGAGTAACCCAGGGGTAATATTCTCCTTCTCTTCACTTTTATCTCGTTAATTCAGAAAAACAGAACGTTTTTGTTTATTTTTGTAAAAAATTATCTCGTTAATTCAGAAAAACAGAAAGGTTTTATTTATTTTTGTAAAACATTATCTAGTTAATTCAGAAAAACAGAAAGTTTTTATTTATTTTTGTAAAAAATTATCTCGTTAATTCAGAAAAACAGAAAGTTTTTTATTTTTGTAAAAAATTATCTCGTTAATTCAGAAAAACAAAGTTTTTATTGATTTTTGTAAAAAATGATCTCGTTAATTCAGAAAAACAGAAAGTTTTTATTTATTTTTGTAAAAAATTATCTCATTAATTCAGAAAAACAGAACGTTTTCATTTATTTTTGTAAAAATTATTTCGTTAATTCAGAAAAACAGAACGTTTTTGTTTATTTTTGTAAAAATTATCTCCTTAATTCAGAAAAACAGACCAATTTTATTTTAATATTTAATAATTTCAAATTCTAATAAAATCTCATTTCACATAATCAGTTCAGTTCTTTTATTGAGTATTGAGTAGATGAGAATAATCTCTACCCAAATTTCAGAATTTGCTTTCATGCATGCTGATTGGCATAATCCATTTCTCTCAAGTGGAATAAATTTTGTTCTAAATGGATCAAAAGGAATTTTTATTCCAATCAGGCCTTTATTCTGTATCCATGCAAACATAGTTACAAAGATAAAACCTAAAAGAAGAAGAAGAAGAAAAAAAAAACACCTCTCCACTAACAAAGGAGACAAATACAGTTAAATTAAACATACAGGTGAGTTCAAATTTCAGTTAAAAAGAAACATGTTTAACCATTGGGGGGGAAAAAAGTAATCCAATAATTACTTTCACTGGTCACCAGTGTTAATTTTGATTTAGTTTGCCATAATCTTTTGACTAAAATGTTGTTTAGTTTCAGTCATTTCATCATATTAATTCAATTGGTTTTAGTCGCCAAAAATATAATATTGTAGTCGACTAAAATGCAGAAAATTCATTTGACAAAAATATGGGGTAAAATGTAAATGAGTTAGTTTGAATGTATAACGCATGCACAAACACAAACACAGATTTTGCTTATTTAAAAGATAAGATATATATATATATATATATATATATATATATATATATATATATAACACACACACTATATTGCAAAAAGTATTTACTCACCTGCCTTGACTCACATTATGAGCTTAAAGGTACAGTCTGAAGTCCCCCCGTAAAAAATAAATGTTAGACTTGAGCAACTGAAATCCATCTCAAACCCTGCCTTTGGGCCTCTATTCCCGTGCCGTAGTGCGCTTGAATGCAACCCTTTCTCCTGCTGCCTGTAATTCGCTCATCCTTGCTTTGGTGTGTTAGGGACGTTTCTGGGCGGAGATTTCTGTTTATATCGGCAGCCAATGACAGAGCTAAGAGCATGACGCTGTGTGGAAATAAGCTCATTGTTGGAGCAGACGCCAGTCACTCGAACTCTTGAAGGAAGAAAAAAAGAAAGAAAGGAAAGACCGTGGATGCACCGAAGAAAAGGTAAGAGCTTCAGATAATGCAGTTTGGAAAACCAGGGTTAAGAGTTTGGCTTGTACCCGCTTCTGAGCTCTGAAGGAGAATATTGAAGTTAAATAGGCTAGCTAGAACGAGGCGGCCATTAGCCTGAGAGGGAGGAGCGCTAAGTTTGAATACTGTTGTTTGCAAACAGAAATGCTGTAGGGACTTCGGACTCTACCTTTAAGTGACATCCCATTCCTAATCCATAGGGGTCAATTTGATGTTGGTCCACCCTTTGCCACTAGAACAGCTTCAACTATTCTAGAAAGCTGTCCATAAGGTTTAGGATGGAGTGTGTTAATGAAATGAAAATGAAAATAAAAAATACTTTATTCATCCCGGAAGGGAAATTCAAATTGTAGTAGCTCTCTCTCTCTTTAAAAAACAATATAAAAAAACATATATGTAAGAAAAAAACAAAAAAAAAAACAATCAGCTCCATACAGGTACTACCCAAAAAATTAGAATATCCTGAAAAAGTTCACGTATTTCTGTAATTCAACTTAAAAGGTGCAATTTACATATTGTTTAGACAAATAATATGCAAATCAATATATTTCAAGCTTTTGTTCGTTTGGATGTTGCTCATTAGGACTTGCAGCTTTATAAAACCTCAAATTCTAAAACTCAAAAAATTTGAATACTGTGAAAAGTTCCAGTATTGTAGACTCAGAGTGTCATATTCTAAGCAGGTAAATAATCCAAAACACCTCCATAAGTGCCCCAAGCCTTAAAAAAGTCCCTGTCTTGGTTTAGAAGAATTCACAATCATGGGGAAGACTGCTGATCTGACAGTTGTGCAGAAAACCATCATTGACTTCCTGCACAAGGTGGGAAAGACACAAAAAGTGATAGCAAAGGAAGCTGGATGTTCTCTGAGTGCTGTCTCAAAGCACATTAATGGACAGTTAACCCTCCTGTTGTCCTCATTTTCTGTATACACCCTATGTCCTCCGGGTCAAAATGACCCGTCGTCATTAAACCTCCAATATAAGCAGTTTAATTTAATTTTAAACACAAAATATTCTATTGCTTGAAGAACAACTTAACATTCACCACAAATTGTGTGAATACTTGTGTTTTTCCTCATCATCTGGCAGAAAACTGTATTTTATTGAAGACACCACTACCATTGTCAGTTGTATTATTGTTTCCTGTATAGGTGGTAAGTAATATTTGTATAGTATTTCTATAACAGAAATGTGCAAAAAGGAGTTTTTAATGCATTTTTCATTCATCCCAATGAGTCAGTTTTTCTTTTTGAACATGTGAACCAAACAACAAACATTTCATTCAACAGCACATGTAGGGCAATATACAAGTGCATAGCCTTTGCAGATAAATTTCTTACACCTGTAGCACACAGTATGTGTTTTACAGTCCTTCTTTGTTGGGCAAAACTGACACCTCTTCTAGGGCTGGGCGATATGGACCAAAAGTCATATCTCGATATATTTAGGCTGAATATCGATATACGATATATATCTCGATATTTTTATCGCAAGGTGAGATCAAATATTTTGTTACAGTCAGAGCCAAATATGACATTACAAGTAGTTTAATTTAACCAGACCGGATGAAATAATGCTCAGCTGTTCAAAGAATGATCAAATGTAAACAGAAATACTGTATAATACTGTATGTAATAATACTCGCAGATGCAAGTAAGGAACATTACACAGAATTAAATGTACTGTAACAAACCCTAGTAACGTCAGCATTTATATACAAGGACAAAACAAACACACATTGAACTCCATATCTCGATATGGGCGATATGGTCCAATTCCATATCTCATTTGAAAATATATTGATATATTTTTCATATCGATATATCGCCCAGCCCTAACCTCTTCGTCTTGCTTGCACCAGCTTGGGCAGCGGCTGTGACAGCTGGCTCCTCAGGTCGATCAGGAGATGTGGCACTCTGAATAGCTTTCACAACTGCTGCAGAGGCTTCTGTGCGGGGGACATGCTTCCTTCTTTCAATAAGCGGGGTTACAAGCGCCTTTCCGAGCTGCTCCAGGAACACCCTCCTCTTGTTCGCTTACTAGACATGATCTCTCTCCAAATTTCAAATGCATTGTAGGAGGAAACATCAATGATGTTGTGGAAGATGACCAGGGGCCAGCGGCCGTCATCCTTCTGCAGCTGTAGGTTCCAATCACCTTATCCAGGTTGTCCACATCTCCTTTGTTGCAGTTATAGTCAAGGATGATGGCTGGCTTCTTGTCCTCACAATAATGTCAGCATCTGTGTGCAGGGTGCTACTGATTGATCTGAGACTAAACTAAAACATTCTCGCATTCTGTGGCGTGAAACTAACTCTGTGACTTTGATTTCAACTGAATTTGACTGACGGGTCATTTTGACCCGAAGGACATCTTTGTACCTTTTTTTGTACAGCTTACATGAAAGTGTGACTAAAGGCAACAGTTCACTTTTTCTAATGTTTGGGTCAATCTAGAAAAAGTCATGAAATTTCAAGTTGAAAAAATATTGTTTAGGGGATTTTTTGTAAGTTTTTAACACAGTGACGGGTCATTTTGACCCGAGGACAACAGGAGGGTTAAATGGAAGGAAGAAGTGTGGAAGAAAACGGTGTACAAGCCGGAGGGCTGACAGCAGCCTGGAGAAGATGGTCAGGAAAGGCCCATTCAAAAGTGTGGAGGACTTCACAAGGAATGGACCTGTGAGCTTCATCAAGTCCAGCATAAATGCAGCCGTTTACCAGGACATTTTGGAGCACTTCATGCTTGCTTCAGCAGATCAGCTGTATGAGGATGCAGACTTCATCTTCCAGCAAGATTTGACACCTGCCCACATTGCCAATAGTACAAAATCTTGGTTCAACAACCATGCTTGATCGGCCCGCAAACTCACCTGACCTGAACCCCATTGAAAACATGTGGGGCATTGCCAAGAGAAAACTGAATGGTAAGAGACCAAACAATAAAGAAGAGCTCAGGGCTGTGATTGAAGAATGTTTTTTCTTCCATAACACCTGAGATATGCCAGAATCTGGTTATGCCACGCTGGGTTAAGGCAGTCATTCAAGCAAAAGGGGCCCCAACCAAGTACTAAGTACAGATGTAAAATTTTACTTTAGAAGGCCCAACTTTTTTGTATTTAAAGTCCTTTTTAAATTGATTTCATGCAATATTCTAATTTTTTGAGTTTTAGAATGACGTTTTCTTAAGCTGCAAGTCCTAATCAGCAACATTTAAACAAATAAAAGCTTGAAATATATTGATTTGCATATTATTTGTCTATACAGTATGTAAATTGCACATTTTAAGTTAAATTATAGAAATACATGAACTTTTTCACAATAGTCAAACTTTTTGGGTAGTACCTGTATATGTGGATTTCAGAATGACTTGTCAGCAGATGTGCTGTCAGGTTGGTTGTTTCTGCTAGCAATAGTTGCTCTGCACGGTTTACACAATGTCTTGTTTTGTGTCACGTCATTCTGTCTTTTGTGAAACATGTCAGTGTATGAGCTTTTCTTTTTCTCCCCGGACTCGACATTTTTAAGATCACATTAATCACGAAATGTGAAACAGGTAAGAACTGTTTAGCATCACCTCGGGTAACCAAATGTGTGCATACCAGCCTCACTGCACGAGTTTGTGTTCTTATGGGATGTCTTTGCAATATATCCCACCCTTCAACACAAACAGTTGTTCTGATTCGATGTCATTGCTGTCAGGTATTTTCGTCTCATTTTTATTTGTTGACGAAAATGTCATTAACTTTCGTTATATTTTTTATCCTCATGTGTTGATTTTCGTTTAGTTTTTGTCAAGAATAATAGGTAACTGACGAAGACTGGCGAAATTTTTTTGTCAACAAAATGAACACTGCTGGTCACCAGTTGCTACTTTATAATGCAGTAACTCAGTTACTATTTGAGAGAAGTAGCAAGTAAGCTATAGCTAATAACTAACAATACATTTTTTTTAAAAATTACCTGCCCAACACTGGTGCCGAAGTATACACAGCTGGCTCTGTACATGGATTGACTGAAAATGCCTTATGCATATTATGAACAACGTGACAAATAATTATAATATCCTTTTAAGCTTGTTTTACCTGCCATTCCTACAAAGAAATTTTAGATTTTAGTAAATATGATCACAAAAAGATGCAAAAACTGACAGTTATGCAACAATAGTCATAATATTGTTCTCTTTTTGTTACATACAGGACAGTCTACCCACTGGACAGTCTCCCTACAGGACAGTCTACCTTCTGTACAATCTATCAACTGGACAGTCTACCTACTTGACAGTCTATCAACTGAACTGTCTATCAAATGGACAGTTTACCCACTGGACAGCGCACCTTCCTGCTGGGCTCACATACTATTCGGGATTGCGTCATTTATGTATTAATTATCAGTTAGATCGTCTCATAAAACTTGGGACTGTCTTCCGACCCATAAAACAGAGCTGGTTATTTGGGCTGGACCAATCAAATTTAAAAAAATACTCTTTTTCACTTTGCACCCTGGTTAATTCATTTGATAAAAAAAAAAAAAAAAAAAAAAACAGAAAACAACAACAAAACGACAGCACATCACCAGTCCACAGCAGGGGATGACATGGGGTTGACCCAATCATGCTGTACCAATGCAGCTGTTTGCCTCTTTATCAGAGAATCCAATAATTCCAGATCTGGCGAGCAGGCTAAAAAAAAGGCTCACCCCATGCTGAGACAGCATCCCCAGGAGACTGTCAGTGATAGAGAGCAGGGGGCAGACACAGAACGACTGGTTCCACACTTTGTCTGAAAACAGTTCTCATCCATCATTTCTCCTGTTCTTTTTATTTTCCCTCAAACACAGAAAGACACAGGAGGTTGAATTCTGCTCCTCAATTCATTAACATGATGGAGTATTCATCTTTAATTTATTATGACAGTTTAAGTATTTAATCTTTCCACTCTCACTGATTCCAGCTCACTCATTGCTGACTTTGGTGGTTTTATGGAGTAATACAGTAGATATCAGCATTCAAGGACATAAAAGGGGCGATGTGCATGACTATGTTGTGGGCCCGTTGGGATAAAAATGCCAGGGGGGGGACACTATTACCTGGACAGACTGTGCTACATGCACTGAAAAAATGATACTTTGGTTCAACCTAAAAAAAAAATTGCTGTAATCTGTTAAAACTAAATGTATTAGTTTTTCTCAAACTAAATATATGATTTGGTTGAAACTATAAATTTTGATTTAATGGAAATACATCTTTTACCTTAAAACAAAGAAATTGCTTTAATGCAAAGTAAAAAATTAAATTATGACAAAGAAACTGTTTTTCACTTTGTTACTGTGGTGGTTAACTGACAGTTTAAGACTACGTGGCAAGGACAACAGTAGATTACGGTGTCCTACAGACAGTTTAACTTGACCTGGCATTTGATAGCTGCTAATGAATGTAAACAATGGAAGATCACTTTAATGCAGACGTGTCTTTAGCAGACTGAAAGGGCTGATGGTTTCTGTATTCATTTGGGGCATTTCTCAGTGCAGCGCAGGGAAGGACTACAGTACAAGCAGTGGAAGGGGACAGACTTTAAGCCAGATCTTTAAAACAAGGAATCAGGAAGAGACAGGGAACTGGAGTCTGGGTAGACTGAACTCAAGCTTGAAGGAGTATTCAGCTAAGATAAACTTGACTGCCGGACACAGATGCAGAGTCTGATTTACACAGTTCACTATGGTTTATCACTAAGCTATCTTGTAATAAACGTGTAACCTTCAGTGACGCTCCTGTGATTATTCTCACTACAACCTCCGGCTCTCTTGCTTGAGCTGGCTTAACCAACCGTACTGAAAAGGTCTGTACTCTGACATTAGACATCATTAACCTCTCTATAATATGCCAAAATGAACAGCACTTCTGATTAGCTACCAGAAGGGCTAAACAACCACAGTTACAACTTAAATTTTCATCTTGGAATAAACTAATTGAATTGCTGTTATTCTGTTACATGCTTTTTTCTGTTTTTCTCAACTTAAATATCTTATTTAGGACAAACTTTACTTTATTCTTACGCAATTCATTATAAAAAGTACTGAGTCAAAGTGGTACTCATTGTATGAGTTGGTGATTGAACAACAAGATAATTGGCATTAAAGTCATGTAGGTGTTGAGCCACGCATGTATACAGAAGTCTGCATGAGTTGGGAGTTTATCTCCTTGTACTATCCCTCACACTCATGGTGCAACTTTAACATCCAAACTGAACAGAATTTCTCAACAGCTTCCTCTGAATATGAACATAACAAAGACAGTGAACACATAACTCTAATTTATAGGATAACAATCATAAAAGGTTAAATTCCTGTTGAATTTGTATTTCCCATGAGCTTTTGTGGTCTAAATATGTTGATTTTTGAAAATAACCCTGCCCCCTTTGTAGTTCATGCTCTCTAAAGCTGAAACAACTTAATACATTTACTTTAAATGAAAGTAAAGCTCCCGTTGGTGTGGTGTGTGAGCGAGCGTGTGTGTGTGTGAAGTCCGGGGTCCGATTAGCCCCCGTATTTGATGTCAGACGAAGCTAAAGTAAGTTTGTCAGCTCCGTGTGCGCATGTGCAGAGGAATGCTGCAGTCAGATTAAAGCAGATGATGAGAGCAGAGATGGACAGAAAATGCGAGAGAAAGCAGCAGTTACATCCTCAGCTTTTCAGCAGGAAAGTAAAAGGTAAAATATCACAGCAGTGACTCTTTTTCTCCTTAAAAACAATATAAAAAAGTCAACATGAAACCCCCCAACATAAAAAACGAGGCTGAAGTTAGCAGCGACTCCTTTCCCAGCTTCTGATTCGATTTTGGCTTAAAGGGCAATTTCACTCAAATAATTTTCTACTGACAACATTTAACGAGGTCCTGTGTAAAAACTACAACATGTAGACTTTTCAAACCTGGACTCAGGTGTTCTGTAGGGACCGTAGATTAATTAAAGCACTGTTTCCGATTTGTGAAACCTATAAATGAGTAAATGAGGAGAAAATGAGAACAAATGAGAAGAAAACAAATGAGTAGGAGAAAAGGAGAACTAGTGATGAGGAGAAGAGAACAAATAGGAGAGAGGAGAACAAAATAGGAAGAAAAAGAAGAGAAAATAATGAGGAAAGAAGAGCAGATGAGAAGAGAACGTGATGATGTGGAGGGTCAGTGATGAGTCAAAGAGAAGACAAAAGGTGAATACTGTATGAACTGTTGTACGTGAGTGCAGCAAATGTGTTTTAGCAACATAATGGTCAGCATTTCATTGTTGATTTTGTGGTTAATTAATTTTTTTAATTAAAATGAGAATTTATACACACCACTATGTCTATTATTGCCTTCTAAAACACATTTTTGTAGCGGAAGACAAGAGAAAAACTCATCTAATTTTTTCAAATTTGTCTGGTGCAACTCCGGGCTAAGCCCAGGTTGTCCTTAAAGGCTGGAGACGCCCCTGCTGCCATTTAATCTTCTTATTGACCTAATCGAATGTTGATCATGTTTACTGGCTTATACTCGCTTTTGCTGTCCTGCACTCTTGCTTTTCGGATGCTTTTGTAGGGATATGATGATGTTTTTTGGGAATTTACAATAAAGCTGTGAGTCAATTTTATAGGTCTCTAATGCAATGACTTTTAGGGGTCAGACAGGTTCGGTTCACACGCCACAAGCCCTATCAGTACAAAACCTGGTGGGTAGGCTGAGGTGGAAGGATTTGATATTATCTTTTTTTTTCCCAAACCTGCATGATCAAACGTGCAGCTCATTAGGTAGGGTTGTCAGGTAGGAAAACATAGGAGGAAAGCTCCAGGAAGCTCCCACAGTAAATTAATTGCACATGTCTGTGCCTTGTGATGTGGTAATTTGTCAAATCTTCTCAACCGTTTTCAAGACATGAAGTGTAGATTTAACCCCTTAGGTTTGATTTTTAATCTGAAAAAACATCTTCAAATTCAGCCAGTTGCTGAATACAAGAGGTTGCCCTTTCCCTATCATCATGCCAGTATGACATTTGGAAAGCAGAAATTGAGATTTTTCATTTTACTTCTTGTCTCGAAGCAGATCAGTTTTTAAACCTACTGAAATACTGTAAGATTATAGGATAGAACTGGGCCACTGGCTGCATGTTGCAGTTTCTTTGATTGCATTATTACCTCCACCATGGGGTGGGGGTTGTGTTTTCATTTGTGTTGGTTTGTTTTTTTGTCCGATAACTCATGAAGTTACTGATGGATTTGGCTGAAATTGTCAGAGAAGGTCAGGGTAATGACAGATAACAATGATTAAATTTTGAATGAGTCTTTATCATTGCCAGGGGTATCTCTAGCCTTTGAGGACAACCTGGGCTTAGCCCGGAGTTACACCAAGTGTAAATTTGAAAAAAATGCACTCATGCATAACAGTTCATACAGTATTCACCTTTTGTCTTCTCTTTGACTCATTACCATAGACTGTATATAATTACTGGACGTAGCTTCCGGTCTCTTCTGAATAGAGAAATGTGAAGCCAGTTGGGCGTGTCTTACCGTCGCCATCTTGCCGTGTCACGTACGTCGTCACTCCAGGAAAATCCTAAAATGGGCACAGCGCGACCGCGGGACAAATGATTGACAGCTGACGTACTGTGGGCTAAACGCTAACTGAGCTAACACGAAACTAAGAGGAGCTAACAAAGATAAGCCCCCTAAGCGGCATGGTTAAGGTAAGACATGCTTAGACTTGCAATTCGCTGACTAAACACCGCCGTTGTGCGACTCTGTAACAAACTGAGACCTTATTAAGAGCAAAGAAGGAGCTAACTAGGAGCCTCCGGTCGGCAGGCGGAGCTTCCGGTCTGCCGCATGTCAATCATAAGGATACGCCCTTAATTATGTGTAATTTGAAGAATAAATAACATCTAAACGAATGAGTTATAAAAAAATTCACCCCCCTCACAGTTGACATGAAGGTAAACGTGACCTAATAAACCTAAAATGATTTTTTGAACCAGGCTGTAAACCTGTTTATTTCTGCTGTGAAGTCGGCGTTTTTAACATGGGAGTCTATGGGGATTTGCTCGCTCTTGGAGCCAGCCCCTAGCGGATGAAGGGAGGATTACACTATTTACAACAAGGAAGCGAGCTTCACTGTTCTGAGGCGGAGTTTGCCCCTTGCTCATTACAGGCCCTCCTCCTCATCATGTTCTCTTCTCAGCTGCTCTTCTTATCTCATTATTTGCTCTTCCTTTTCTTCCCAATTCGTTCTCCTCTCTCCTATTTGTTCTTCTCATCGCTTGTTCTACTTTTCTCCTACTCATATGTTTTCCTCATTTGTTCTCATTTTTTTCCTCATTTATTAATTTATAGGTTTCACAAATCAGAAACAGTGCTTTAATTAATCTACAGTCCCTAAAGAACATCTGAGTCCAGGTTTGAAAATTCTACATGTTGTTGTTTTTACACAGGACCTCGTTAAATGTTATCAGAAGAAAATTAAATGGAATTGTCCTTTAAGCCAAAATCGAAACAGAAGCTGGGGAAGGAGTTGCTGCTAACCTCGTTTTTTTTATGTTTGGGGATTTCATGTTGATTTTTTCATATTGTTTTTAACAAGAAAAAAAGAGCCAACACTGATATTTTACCTTTTACTTTCCTGCTGAAAAGCTGAGGAGTTGTAACTGCTGCTTTCTCTTATGTTTTCTGCCCATCTCCGCTCTCCTCTGCTGATAGATAGGCCTACCTTAATTTGACTGCTGCTCTCCTTTGCACATGCGCACACGGAGCTTACTTTAGCTTCGTCTGACATCAAAGACGGAGGTTAATCGGACCTCGGACTTCACACACACGCTCACTCACACACCACACCAACAGGAGCTAGGCTGGACCTTCGCGCATTCATGGTTCGTTAAGTGCTGGTAGAAAGCTGGGTCATCTGGATTTTCATCAGATTTTTTTTTCCGGAAAAAGTGGTTCAACGGTAAATGAACACCCGGGGCTAGACTCAAAACGTACGTGGGCTGACGCCCCGGGAAAATCTGCTGGCGACGCCACTGATCATTGCTAGACAGGGCCACTTCTTGTCGGAAGGTGGTGAGGAGTGTGAGCTCATCTGTGTTTTCATACTCATCCATTTCCTAATATGTGATGATAGAATGATGTGGTTTGATCAAGCGGCAACCTCCAGTGGCCAACAGTGAGGCCAATGCGGAAATCTGGAAAACTGCTTAAAAATTGTAGTTCTTTCTTCATCCACTAGGGGCTGGCTGCAAAACAGAACAAATTTGCCAAAGACTTCATGTTAAAAGGGCCAACTTCATGGCAGAAATAAACACGTTTACAGCCTGGTTCAAAAAATCATTTCAGGTTTATGGGGGGGGGGGGGGGGGGCATTATTTAATATTATTTAAGGTTTATTTAATATTAGTCAGTCAGTCAGTCATTTTCTGTACCGCTTATCCAGTTCAGGGTCGCGGGGGTTGCTGGAGCCTATCCCAGCTATTATCAGGCGAGAGGCGGGGTACTATGGGATCAAAATCATGCCAGAGACAATTTGTGTGTGAAAAAGATTTTTCATGTAAAATAATGTTTTGCAGTTGTATAAAACAAGTCGTGCTTGTAAAAAAAAAGTTATGAACCCACAGAATCATTTTGTGGTTGTGTGAGAAACCTTTGAGTGCAGAAATATTATTTGCAAACATGTAGATCAGTTTCGTATTTGTGTTTTATTTTTCTGTGTGTGTGAAAATTGAATTTGTACCTGTAAAAGTTTCGCCACACAAAAATATCTGTACGAGTGCGACACCTAGGGCTCGTGTGCGACACTGCACCTACGAGCTCACAAAACAGAAACCTACAACCACAAAACTTTTTTACGGATTGAAGACAAGTCAAAGTCGTGCCACTAACAGCCAATCAGGACACTGCATTCTGGCAAGCCAAACAGCCAATGATGTGGTGGATTGGTGATGACGTTTATTTTTGGGGACGAAGACGATACCGTTAGCAAAGGCTCTTGGCTGCTAGCAGTCAGAGCGCAGCGGCAGCTACATACTTGTAGCAAGAGGGAGGCTGTTCAATCCGAAGTCGGCAACTGATCTGATCACTAACAGGCCTGCTGGAGAAGGCGGCTACTGGCAGAAGAACTTGGCCGGTTATTTTGGTGTTGATCGCCGCAGCTTATTGGATCATCTGTCTTGCTGAACGTGCGTTAGCTTTGGAGAGGCTAACGACTAGCACATCTTGGATAGTCCCACTGGATTGTGTTCTTCCTCCGCATGTACATGAATGTTGGGGGATGAGTTGTGTTGTGATGAAAGACTGAGGCTAAGCCGTGTAAGTGCTTAAACGGGCATGATACCTCTTACCAGGCGTTCAACAAGGGGCTTTTATTTGCCCATTTATTATTATTTTAACTGGTAAAGGAGGACGTGTAAATGCCAAGTTGACAGGTAAACTGCCTTGTATGGATAACTTCACTGTTTGAGAAAAGCAGTTTGTCAGGTATGTTCAGTTTTAGCCACAGATATTTTCTTTATCCGTTTCTTTGTCATTGAAATGCAACTAAGGTTGTTTTTATTTTTTTTCCAAACATTGATAAAGCTGGAGTTCACATGATTGTCTGTGTCTCATTCATTCACAACTGATCAGTAAACATAAACAACTGATCAATTATCCAGCGTCTAACATGTCAGCTGGAATCTCAGATAGGTTATCTAATTTTTAGTTTACTTTGTTCATTAAACGGATTTTTTTTTTTTATTCAATGATAAATGTTACTATAATACAATGTTGTTTTAATGTCTTTTTTTTCAACTTTGAAAAGCAAGAGGTCGATTCATGATAGATTTAACATAAACCAAAAATCAACATTATTTCAAGAAAGGGAAGCCATCGCCAGCAGGTAGTACTAAATAAAGACAATAAGAACTTTATTAAAGAAATAAACATGGTACTTAAGTAATATAAGTGGAAAAATAGGCTCAATAAATGCTCAAATAAAAGTAATAAAATAAAAGAACTAAAATGCAAAAAGGCGCTTGTGATGGCTGGCGCCTTCACTGGCTGTGGATCCATCCCGGTCCGTGGCGGCCGCACTGAGCCTCCTCTTGGGGTCCACAACCGTCCTCCGACTCCCGAGCCATGTTTCTCCACCGCCACCATCCCCTGAGCCCCCAGCCAGGGGGATCAGACGTCCTCCGCCAACCTGTCCTGCTCCCCTGTCTCTCTCTCGGGACTCTGTAAATTTCCCGTATTTTAATAACAGCCTATTTGAAGAAAAAAAAATCCTCTGCTTCTCCAAACTGACTTCACCAGCTTCAGGAGAACCGTCACCTGCAGGAGCCTGGAACAGTGTGGTGAAACGCATCCACCAAAAAACACGTTGTCCTCATTATTTATGAAGTTTATGATATCTGTAAAGCCTTTAAGCCCGATTGACACCACGTGCGCGTGCGTGAGTCGTGGTCCGTCAACTTATGCCGGTAGGGTTTTTCTGTGTGATGCGTCAACAGCAGACCACTGCGCGCTTCTGGGTTTCAACATTGTTCCAACATTGTTCATGTAAAACGATCCTCTGCATTCTGAAGGTGTGATGCTTGTAGGAGCCATAAATAGCGTTTTGGTGTTAGATCTGGGGTTGATAATTATTTTAATTTTGGTTGTCATGGTGACGTCTGGCATGGGTGACGTGGTGGTAATCAGTGACACGCATTGAGCTGTCACTGTCACACGGGAGAGAGAGGAGGGCTGGGTAGCAAGCATTTTTTTTTATCCCTACACAAAGCTTGTGGGCGTTAAGTTAAGTGTGCTGTTATGAAACAGTTTGTCCCGCATCAGGTGAGCTATAAAGCGCCTTAATAAAAGAGAAACGCAGCCGAGCCTTGTGCGTCATTCTTATGGAGGCACCAGGGCTTCATGCAAATAGCTAGATGAAGCCATCCCCTGCCTCCAGTGTCTGTGGAAGTCACAATGCTTAAAGCAGTGACTGTGTCGATGTCGGGGAATCCCTGCGTCATTAGTGAATCCCAGAGACACACGAGTGAATATCAGAAATTAGAAGTTTGGTAGGCTAATGTAAATAAAACGTTTAACTTACATACCAATGTGAAATAAAGAGCAAACGTGTTAATTGAAAATATATGCAAAATAAATAAACGTGCGTCATATACAATTTAGTCCTTTTATTTAGGCTGTAAAATAATGTAGGAATGTTCACAAATGATGTGTCAACAATGATGACCAGAATCTGATCGGCCTGGTAGTTAGAAAGTGGTTCTTTAAGATTTTCTATAGCCTATTGTGTCTGATTTTATGTGGCCCAGTGTCCCACTTTGGGCATCAAACGTGTTTTTAACACCGACATCGCGTTTGATCTGGACGGGCTGGCACAGATATGTGGACTCCCTGGAAGTCGAGCCCATTGAAACTGAAAATGTTCTAGGTAGCTCTGGCTATTCACATGAGTGACAGGAACACAAAGAATTTTACATTACTTTCCTTATTAACCAGAGAACCGCACATGCCTTTTATAAAAGACTAACGCCGTCGCTTTTTCTTTCTTTTTTTACGACTGCAGCAATCAAGTTAACAGTAGGCTATGTGGTGGCAGCTTACTGCACAACCTGCCAGTAAAACACGATTTTGCTTTTCTTTCTTTCTTTTTTATTTTTAAGGGGGCTTTGACACGGTAACCACAGCATTATACGACTCAGCTTTAAATGGTTGCCAGCTTCCAGTGGGACCAGCCAAGATGTGCTAGTCGTTAGCCTTTTCAAAGCTAACACACGTCCAGTACAATATACGATCCAATAAGCTGCGGCGATCAACACCAAAATAACCGGCCAAGTTCTTCTGCCAGTAGCCGCCTTCTCCAGCAGGCCTGTTAGTGATCAGATCAGTGGCCGACTTCGGATTGAACAGCCTCCCTCTTGCTACAAGTATGTAGCTCC